>CM065478.1:42456543-43056543 GCA_032873175.1 Leptopilina drosophilae | reverse complement strand
ATTTTTTTCTAACCTCCAAAAACCTATCGGATTTTGAGAGGTGGGCTATTTTTAAAATAAATTTATGGATTTACTTCAAACTTGGTATCTAGGGGTTTGTTTAGGTCGCTGATGACGAATTTGAAGTTACATTTTCAAAATGGTGCATCCAATATGGCGAAACGAATTTTTTAAAAATTGATAGATTGACTTCAAACCTGGTATCCAGGTGTTTTTTTGGCTGCTGATTACGAATCTAAAGTTAGATTTTCAAAACTCTAAATGGGAATTCTTATATACATAAGTAAGGTATTCACGTCCTATTATGGTAGCGAACTCTTTTGTCCTCAAAGGATCTGTGTAATGGTTTTCGTTTCAAATTGGAATTGTTTCATTCCTCCTTTAAAGGGTCGATTAGGGGATTTTCTATTATATTTTTTGAACCTGGTTTCGAAAGAATTCCTTTTTGGCCATTGTTTTTTAATGTAGTGATTTGCTCGATCTCTACTCTACCACAAACACAGGAAGCATGGTGTTTTTGTAAAACCTGATTGTTGTCCAAGTAGTATGCTTAAAATCTTAAAATCTCTACAAATTTGACAGTTGTGTTCTCGGTATCTAATTTTATCTAAAACTAGTTTCATATACTCATAGTTTTCTTTCATTTTCGTTGAATGCGCTATTGGAATTGGAGCATAAATATTAGTATTATGTAGTAGTACTACTTTTAATCTTCTTTTCGAAGAGTCAATAAATAGTCTCCAATTTTCATCTTTGTATATATTTGTTTTTAATTTATTCATGAGTCCGACAACATCTGAGCAATATACCAACGACGGATTTTCATCTTTTGTAAAATATTGTCGGAATTCTTTTTCTCTGTCTCTATAAAAGCTAGCTGTTGTGTCTTTTGATAACAAGTTTTTCTTCTTCAACACTGACGCTAGGTGTTCTGCACAATTCTTCGTCAATTTTATATCTCTAATGAGATTGTTAAGTTCTTCTTGGAACTGTCAATTTCCAAGGTTTTGGGAGACAGAAAACGCACTTTCATCGGACAACCTCTGCACTAGGCGCTGAGGATAAATATTGTCCCACGAATTTTTCGTGCAAAATGCTATACTACGCGTTAGGGACAATATACGTCCCATATTTCCGATTGAATACTGTACTTATTCTCGTGGTACATTCGTCCCTAACTTATAGTACATCAACTGCACTGGAGGTGAGAGAAGCGGTGCACGCAAATTTTTTCCGTGCAGGGGGTTCAAAATGTGAAAGTATGACTATAGATTCGAAATCAATGACCCAAAAAACCCCTAGATACCAATTTTGAAGAAAATCCATCTATAGTTAAAAAATACGTCCCCCATATTGGAGCAAACATTTTTAATTTTGAAAATCTAACTCCAGATTCGTATTAAGCAGCCCAAAAAACCCCCAGATACCAGGTTTGAAGTAAATCTATCAATTTTTAAAAAATCCGTTCCGCCATATTGGATCCACCATTTTGAATTTTGAAAATCTAACTTCAAATTCGTCATCAGCGACCCAAAAAACCCCTAGTTACCAAGTTTGAAGTAAATCTATAAATTTATTTTAAATTTTTTCTACTTTTACTTCTACTTCTTTTTCTATGAACATTGTTTATAACATTTTGAAATATTATAAAATAATTTTTAACCAGGTTTTTTTTCATTTTATATTTTTTCTGCAAAAAGAAATAAAAATTGATGAAAATAAAATTTTCGTTACCACTTTGGCACATAATTTTAAAATTGTTTATAAAAATTTTTTATGATATTGTTCATTAACATTATATAATACTTTTTGTTGAAGCAACATTATTTTATCCAAATGAAGCATAAAAGTTAAAAAAATAATTTTAGTATTTTTTAAAATTATTTTTCCATGTTGAATATTTTGGTGGCCATTTTTGAGGCGCCATTTTGAAATTTGAAAAAATTCATTTACGGTATCATATCTATTTGATAGTCCCAAAATTTTTGACGCGATATTTTTATATCCCGGATTTTTTCCTAACCGATTTCGATTAAATAATCTGATTTTAAAGAAAAAACACTTAAAAAACAGAATTTTTTTGTTTAAACATTTATAGCTTTTACTATAAATTTGAAATTGAAATTTCTTTTCAGATTCTCATGGAGGATACTCAAACCATTAAAAAAAACCTATTTTCCGATTTTTTTGAAAATCGTAGCTCGTAGTACAGAAAGCTCGAACTTCTGTTAAGAAATACGAACATTTGGGACTAAATGAGTTATAACAATAAATTAAAAAAAAGTTTTTTTTAAAATCTTTGTTTTATTCTTAAACATGTTAAACATGTTTTTATAATAGTTATGAAATTTTAAAAAATCAACAAAATCTTTTTAAACTTAGTTGAGGTGGCCTGGCCCAAAAACTTATAAAAAATATAAACAAAGATCACAACAGTTAATAATATATTTGTAAATTTATAAATTGGTTAAATTAATAAACGAGAAGTACACTGTCAACATTGTCTCAATATTGTGAATATTTCTTACAGCTTGTTACAATATTTAAGTATTAAGATAATGTTGCTACAAGTTTCAGTTATAACTGAATTAAAATCAAACAAAGTAAATTATTAAATTACTTTGACCAAATAAAGATATAAGTTAATTAAAAATTGTTTGACTTGATTAAAAAAGTATGAAAATGGTTTATTTTCTAAACTAACAATTTATAAAATGAAGAAGCGACATAAATAAGAAATGTTGTATGTATTTGTGTGTGTATCAAAATATCTACAAACTGGAAAATAGTAGGGAATTTAATTTAACCTGTTATAAGCGAGAAATTTTATGACAAACAGGGAATTTTCTTACCAAATTAGGAAAGTTTTTCTTATACAAATTAGTTTTTAAAAAATTGCTTTCTACTTTAATTTTTATTGATGTAATATTTATGTAAACAGACCCAAGTCGAAGTTTAACCCCTACTTTTAGCTTACAATAGATATTTCATTTAGGTTTTAGCAGTCGTATTGTAAGGTTTAATTGTAATTATATAATTAATTAATACATTGAATTATCTACTAATATTTAGTTATTTTCTAATTATTGTTAAGGCAAAAAAGCACTTACCATTTCATTCCTAATTAATTATTTTTAACTAATTCAGATTTAGAGTGTTATGTTTTATAGCATCTATATATACACTACTAATAATTGTTAAATCAAAATGTTAATTTAAAAATAATATTAGTGAAATTTAAGTGCTGTATTTACGAACAAAATTTTTTCGAATATTATATCTTTATTAAGAATATGTACTCATATTAATATAATAATTATAATAAATTAAACATTAGGGTCATTTTAGGTAAATGTAAACAAGGGGTAAATGTAAACAGTAGATGTTTCAGCTTAATTTACAAATTTGAAAATAAGTACGACGTCAATATTATTACCTCAATTAACCTTAAAGATGTTCTGAGTACTACCAATATTTTATTTTGACAATTGGCAATGCCATAGTGTAAGTTATCTTTTAATGCAAAAAAGATTGAAAATCAAAGTCTTACTGTTTCAGTATTTTGTCCCGCATTTGCATAAAAATAAATTAAAAAATCAAACTAAAATTTGTAATTCTTCCTTATTAATGCAAAAAAAAAAAAATTGACTTTGATTTTTGATTTTCGTCAATTTAGTTAATAAATACTAGAACAAATTTTTGCGCGCCTATTTTGTGATTTTCAACTTTAAATACTAATATGAATGAAGTAGTTTATAGCATCCATTACAACCATTGTGATGATAAATATTTTAAGATAATCGAATTTTTTTGCCTGTTTCTTATTTTATATTTTAATATTTAATAAAGTATGAAGGCTTGGCTGCAATAAGGGGACGTACGCTCTCTCCACGTATACTCAAGTAAGTTTAGTAAGTCAAGCTTCCAAAATTTCGAAAAAAATGAAATTCAAATTTTTAAGTTTTAAAAAGTTCTACCTTATAGGAAATAAGAAGGCGCATCTTTTTTTCCTTAAAATTTTTTTCTAAAACAAATATTTTTCATAATAAACATGAAAAACTGAAAAATTTTGCTAATAAAAAATCATTCAATTTTAAAACATAAATCATCATATCATTGGCAAATGTTGATGCATTTAATTCAAAAAAATTGTGTACACTCGTTTGGGTCCATGGAAGATGATGACATAATAAAAATTTCGAAAAATGAAAATTTGTTTAAACATTTTTAATTGTAAATAGAGCTTTGTCACCAAAGACGTTTTTTTAACTTTGACAACAAAAAGTCTGCAAGGAATTTTAAGTTCCAACAAACTTACAGGGTGACATTTGTTGATTATCATGTAACAAAGTTTTCTGTAAATTTTCAAAGAGATTCCTTATTTATTTACAGAAACATAAGAGTATTAACAAATACGATGGCGCCGCAAGCTACAGCCACTATGCGTAGATACACAGCATAACAGCTGATAATAAAGGATTTTTCATTACAGAACATATAAACTTATATTTATAATATTATTTATTTATATAATATTTATTTATATAAATAAATAATAAATGTTTATGTATATCTTCTTACAGATTTAAAAATCTAACATTACTTTCTTTCCAAAAATTTATATTTTAAAATAGAAGGCAACCAAATAACGGTTGGACAATAATAAAAATGAAATTTATTTTGGTCAAAGATGTAATACAAAAAATATCAAAATTGTGCACAAATTTTTTTTTTGAAATATTCAAATTCAATTGTTAAAGCTTCTAAAAAATTGCCCCTAAAACAATGTGTAAAAAATTACTTCACGGACACATAAAATCTTTTTACAAAAAAATGATAAAATCCTAAAATATTAAATTTTTTAGCAAAACAAACTGAATTAAGTAGAGTCCAAAATTTCACTATAAACATAATTTTTTATATACATATTACTTCTATTATCTCCTAAATATATTTTTACGGAATCAAATGATCGCACTCTTGATAATGCAACATACATCTGACCATGATTAAAAACATCTCTTCTTAAATCAATAAATATTTTGTTAAATGTTTGTCCTTGAGATTTGTTAATGGTCATTGCAGAAGCCAGTTTTTTTTCACAATATAAAGTTACTCGATGTAGAAAAACAATATTTCCACTTTTATCACCCGTTAATATTTGACATTTAATTACATTATGTGACAAATCTAAAATAATTAACCTTGTTCCGTTACATAATCCTTCATTAATACTAAGGTTTCTAATAAGCATTACGACAGAATTAATTCTTAAATGTAATTCATGTGGTGGTAACGAAGGTGGAGAGAGAGTAGGGGAGAGTAGGCTACATTGAACCAGCGTCAACAGTGAACCAATTTAATTTTCTAAGAAATGACTGAGTGGAATTTTTTCTTATTTAATATATAAATTAGTAATACCGAAAGCGACTACGTCCAAAAATTTCGAGCACGTAGGTTTATTATTTACAAAGAAAAACGAAAAAAACTGTTTTTTACGTACAAAACAAAAAAAGTTTTGTGAAAATATAATGAATTTTTTTTATTCAAATAGGAAGATTTAAAAAGTAGTAAACTTGTGATTTATGTCGCTTAGGGTGTCAACTTTAATATTCCGATGTGATAAAGAATTTTAAGCCTTACATAAATTTATTATAAACAATTTTTGTTGTGAATGTCATGGGAATGCAGTGAGTGCGGCATCATTGAACCACCCAAAAAAGCAAAGAATTTTCAATTTTAAGAGTGGTAAAGTTGTCTGCTCTACTAATTAGTAAGAAAAATACTAGAAGACATGCTTTCATCACAATTGTGAACGAGATAAACTCAAACTGTCACTTTACCTACCTAACCTGACATCAAAATATATTAATCTCCTATATTAACAAATAATAACTCTTTAACAACAATTTTCTATTTTTTTGAGTGAAAAATAATATTTTTTACAATATGTAAGTGGAAATATTATTTTTGAAGTATATTGTAGTGTTTTATTAAAGGTGGTTCAATGTAGACACAGATTCTTCAAAATAAGAAAAGTGTCACTTGTTAGAAAAAAATTAAATGTAATTATTTAATCATAATAATTTGTATTTGTAACGTGTATATTAACTAAAGGAGTACTTCAGCTTAATGTTGATACAAAAACCTGATCAAAATTTGTAAAATTTAATTAGTTCTTGGACTTTAGAAAATACCCGGTTCAATGTAGCCTATCCTCCCCTATTTAAATATTCTGGTAATAAAGCTTCAGAAAATTTTCCATTATCACAATTTTTTAGTAGAATCAATTCTTTTATATATTTTTTCACCTTTACTTTCTAAGAGACGCACCACTCTCTTATTAATATCATCAACATCAACGTTTCTAGGTGCTTAAATTGCACATCCCGACAACTCCTTAAATTTATTCTGTGGTATTAAATGACCATACATTTCTTCAGCTATATCTATATTGACTTTTTGAATAATATGTTCTGGTACTTGAATGTTATTATCTATATCATTTAATTCGCCATTACCAACTTTAAGTAGGAAATCTACAAATTATGTTTCCTCTGGTAAAGCTCTCATATTTTCTATTAATGTGTACTTTCGGAAATGTTTCCCTAATTTGCAATTTTTTAATGATAAATTTATTATTTCTAATCTAGTACCTCGTTCTTTTATTGGTAAAATTTGTCGAAAATCTCCTCCTAGGATAACAATTTTTCCACCTAAAACTTCATTTGATTTCATTATGTCTCTTAATAACTTATCCATAACTTCTAAGGCATATTTTGCAGCCTTTGGTGCTTCATCCCAAATAAAAACATCAGTGTTTTTAAAAAAAGTGCTTCTTTTGACTGAACTTTAATATTTGAAAATGAATCACTATACAGTGGAACATGTAAGCCTAAAACTTTATGAACAGTTTTCCCGTTAGGAAGAAAAGTGGCAGCTATACCTGTAAAAGCCATGTTGCAAACATTTATTTCTTTACTTTTTAATAAATGCCATAAAGTAATATATATAAAAGTTTTTCCAGATCCTCCACAACCATTAATATATAAGCATTTAGAACTATTTAAAGAAGAATCTTTTATGACTTCAAGAATATAATCAACTATATTTTTTTGTTCTACATTTAATTTATTATAATTTTGCTCTCCTATCTTAATATGTACAAAAATATTTACATCATCAACCTGTGCAGATAAATCTTCATTAATGTCTAATAATCCCTGAAAATCAGTTAGACTATATCCTACATTTAATAACATTGATTTTATATTCTTATAAGCTGCTTTTTCAGCATCAATATTGTCATGTTTTGAATAGTCTTCTGACATTTGACCCTTAAATTTTTCCCAAAGTTTTTCCGGATGTACAGGATGACAATGAATTAGAATTCTTACAAATAATTGTCGAAGTGAATGAGGCATCATCCATAAGGTAGCTTCTACCATTGTCCTAATCCACTCACTATCGTCTTCTATGAATCCTAATGCTAAACAGACAGATGTAAAAGATTCATGAATAACTCCATTAACTGTTCCTTAACTTTGGAATGAAGTTGCTCCTTTTACTGTAAGCAACAATAATCTAAGGTGAAATAAGTCTAATTGACATGGATTAACTAAATACATTCTTCCTAATACTTTTTCTTTACGAACTCTTTTTTTCCATTCAAGAGATTTCGTTACCCACGTAAAATGTTTTGGTATTTCTGAATAATAATACTGACGAGCAGAAATATCGCGTTCATTAAGTTTAAAAAAATCGAGCAATTTTGTATTTTTCTGCATATCAAATGAAACATTGTTATTATCTTTCCCTTCACGAATCATAACATTCTGTTCATTTGGTAAATGTGTGGGTAAACGATTAATACTATGGCTCTTTTTCCCCAATGGTTTCCTTAAAATTCTCCAAACTGCCTCAAGAGGACCTACATATCTATTCTCTTCATAATGATTAATTTCATTGTGATCAAGAGTCACCTCACCATTGGAATTTGTAATAATAATGGATGCAGTATCATGATCCTTAAATATATATTAATATAAATATTTAACAGATTTGATACTTGAAACTATTTCCACATTTATATGATAATTAAATAATTCTGAAAGTACAGGACAATATGGAACTACAATAGAATTGTCAACAACAAATCCGTTTGGTCGTTCATACGTTCTATTATTATTTTTTCGCCGACAACGAACATAACAATTTTCTTTAATTGTAGGTTCTTCTTGGTAGCTTTTTGGAAAATTTTTTGAACATTTATTATCAATTAAACACCAATCTCCACAAGGTCCATGAATGTTATTTTGCATTATTATTTTATGCAAAGAAGGATTGCTATTTTCATCAGGAATTTCTGCAGAAATATAATGATCAACACTGTCAACTGTCAATAATTTAGAATTTTCTTTCCATATAACTAACAAATGAATATGTGGCAATCCTGGCTTTTGAAATTCAATAACATAAACATAAGACTTCACTTCTCCAAATAACTTGTTGTCAACAATAACTGTTAAAAGATGTTTAACTTTCAAGGCAACAACTCTAGCTTTTATATCAGGTCTATCAGAAGCAGTTTGATGAGGCAATAAATTTTTTTGTATTTCTTTCCAATTTGGATTACACGTCATTGTAATAAATAAATCTGGTCTACCATGACGACCAACAATAGCCATGGCATCCTGATATTGCTGCATCATATTACGAGGTGATCCTATAAAAGTTGATGGCAATATAAGCATTTTTCCTACATGTACATTATTTTCTAACTCATGATTTTGTAAATAATCGATTAGCCCTTGATATGTTTCACTTCTAAATTAAGCTTGATTGTTTGCACAAAATCGTAATCTACCTTTCTCTATTTTTACATAATTGTCAACAACCCATTATTGAAATTATCTTCCCCCATATAAAAATTGATTAAATTCCTTATCTCTAATAGCTATTTTGTATTTACAATAGGCAGACCGAGAAATAGTATGCTGCCGTAGAAAATAAAAAAGTCTATAACTGACATTTGCTTTAAGGTTGATGTTAGCTTGTTTGTATACGGGAAAAACAACCTAAAAGCAAATGTCAGTTATAGACTTTTTTATTTTGTACGGCAGTATGGTTTCTACTTCTAAAAGCACTATCACTACGAATCATATTAATATTATAACCTTTATTTCCGAGTGGATAAAATTTGGGATAAATCCACGGTTCAACTTTCGGATCTAAATTACTTACTAATTTTAATTCCTTTGTAGACTTATTATAAACCGTTACATAAGATTCTGGTATTCCTCCTTTAGAATTTGTATTAAAAATAGCAGCAATTTCATTAAAACTTTGAAAATTGTATCTATTTTTATCAAAACCTTTTTTTAACGTAAACAACAATTGTAACTAAGGAATTTCTTCATTTTTTGTCTTAATAATTCAGTTTCAATTTTAATTATTTCTGACATCATCATTAAAGATTTTGTGTATGCATTAAAAGTTCTCATAATATTTTCTATAGTTTGTAAAAGTTCTTTATCCAAATTTTCATTACTTTTTAATCTATAACGGATTGCTTCTTCAGGATCGTAAATATACAATTGACCAAAACATGGGTCTTCACCTTTATCAGGATATAAAGCACTATTCATTAGAATTTGATTAATGGATAATTTTGTCATTTGATATGCTTGACAGAGGAAAAATTAATTTTTGTGAACTAAATGTATTTATTAAATCAATAGATTGAATAGAATTAACAATTTTAGAGTCATCAAGCAAAGAGCTTATTTTCTTTTCTTTTTTTAATTCATTCGAATTAACATTTGTCGAATCATCAAACAAAGAGCTTTTTTCATTTTCGTTTTTTAATTTCTTTTTTTCCCTATATTTTTTTTGGTATCCTACTTGGCTCTGGTTTATTTTTACAGACAAAACATCTACTTCGTCTGAATAATTAATAATATTAATTTTTCTTTTCATTTTTTGTTTGGCACGATAATTTTTTTGATTCTCCGCTGCACTTTTTCGGACAGTTTTGAATAAAGAATTTGTTTCCTTTACACCATCATGTGCATTCGTTACTAAAAGAATACGAGTAATAAATAAATTAACAGATTCATTCATATTATCATCATTTAAATTAATAACTTTAAAGAAAAAATTTGTATGCTTCAGTAATCCTCTATATTCTTTTTGACATTGTACACTACTTTTTTTATAGGAAACTACTTCATTCTTTCTTTTATCCGAATGTTGTTGTTGGAACTCAAACTGACTTGTTTGAATTTTTTTAGAGGAAACGTCTACTTTATCTAAATGAAACATATTTTTAATTTTACTATTGGATTTGAGTACAGCACTATATTGTTGCGTTTTCAAAGGATTGTTAATTACCTTTGCATTATTTAAAATTCTTTTACAAGGAATTTCTTGATTAATAATTTGATTAGGGTTTATTTTTCTACGTAGGAGTTCTTTAACCGAATCATTCAAAAGACACTCCCAATCATACTTAACCATCAAAAGTGGATTAACACAATTTTTGTAGTCGGAAAACGACTTAAATGATTGTTTTAAAAAATTAACTTCAAATGATTTCTCATTCGACAATAATTATAATGAAGAGTATTTGGCATTTTATTAAAAAATAAAGATGTTGCAAATGCTATAGCAAATACTCCACAATCAACATTGCCTAACGGTTGTTGGTGAACTTTTGAAAATACTACTGGTAGTTTAAAGGGATATAATCTAACTAAATAGTTCATTTGATCCTTACTTAAAGAGCCTTTGTTTCGACTGTCAAAAATATAAAGTCTTGTTCCATCATAATAAGTGCAAATCCAATGACCAGATTTGAAATAACCACTAAAAAGTATTTGAATGTGCCTCTTATTTTTTTCGATTGGAACTATCAGAACAAGCGCTTGTAAACATAAAGTGCTGTGCATATTATAAAACAAATTTGATTGTCTTTCTAAAAGCTTTTGAAATTCATGCATATGATCATCATGCAACATTGCATTTTTATTATCTATTATATCATAATTTTCATCACTTAAGTTAACGAATTCTTTTTTATTAGCCATGGTTCTATTTCGTAATGTTGACCAATACAGTGAAAATTACTTTTAAATAAATAACGTTTTTTTATTTTAAATAAAGAAAGATAAAGCATTTAGTACAATTTAATTCAAAATGGCCATTTCCAACTAAAATTATTTCTAATTCTCTCTTTTTGTCTTTATTTTCAATTCCCTTTTATCCAATTTCAATATCTATATCCAATATCCATTTCTAATTTCCATTTCCAATTTTTATCATTGAACAATCATTTCCGCATTAACATAATAATACATAGAAGCTCGATACATCTTTTACTTATATAAATATTCATAATCTTTACATTTTTTAATCACTTATATAATCACTTATCAAACAAAAATTAATTTTCTATGATAGAAAGAAATTCACTTTCACTGTTTCACTTGGGAAAACTCACTATCTATTGAGCTGACAAAAAAGTATAAGATGAGTAGAAAATTTCTGTTTCTATTCTCTACCGAATTTAAAACAAAAATCTCACTCTTTCCGGAATATATATATATATATATATATATATATATATATATATATATATATATATATATATATATAAATATATTATTGCACGTGTATGTACAATAGACTGACCACTGGTTAAAAGAAACCCTTCGAATAATAGGTCAGGTACTCGAGCAGACCTTTCGCTTCTCTTTATATATATATATATATATATATATATATATATATATATATATATATATATATATATATATATATGTGTATATATATATAAACAGTTAAAAGTTTTACTTTATTTATTCTAAACTACAAATATTTATAAAAGTTTTAAGATTTTAAAAAACAATAATTTTTTTCAACACAGTAGAACTGGCCGGGCCCAAAAACTTAAAAAAAAATTTTTTTTTAATGTTGTAGAGAAAAGTTGTTTGTATTTTCCTAATCAAAAATAATATAAAGTTAAAAATTCTGAAATTTGAAAAAATTGAGTTTTCAAAATTTTGAAACTACCGTAGTTTTTGTAGTTTTCAACGAAAATGGCTGGTTAACGAACTTAAGGGGTTACGCCACCCTGAACGCCTGAAAATTGGAGGGTATTTTAAGAATTAATTTTGACAAAACTATTAAAAATACAACTTATTAGTAATTAGAACATCAAAGTACATATATTTAACTAAAAAAAAAAAATTTGGAAGAAGAAAAAATATTAAAAAATGGCGGAGATATAGCGAGTCTCGTAAGTCACTTTTCTTAGCGCACGGCTATGCGGTGTACATCCTGGACAGCACAATTTTTATCTGAAACCCAAAAACAAAATTTTTTTTAAAACTATCTTAAATTACCAACAGAGTGACGTTGCCGTTTAAAAAAAATTTTTTTTTGAGCAAATGGGAGCACTTTGAAAAAAAATTTTTTTTTTGGGTTCGAAATTTTTTTTTCAAAGTGCTCTCATTTGCTCAAAAAAAATTTTTTTTTAACGGCAACGTCACTCTGTTGATAATTTAATATAGTTTTAAAAAAAATTTTGTTTTTGGGTTTCAGATAAAAATTGTGCTGTCCAGGATGTACACCGCATAGCCGTGCGCTAAGAAAAGTGACTTACGAGACTCGCTATATCTCCGCCATTTTTGAATATTTTTTCTTCTTCCAAAATTTTTTTTTTAGTTAAATATATGTACTTTGATGTTCCAATTACTAAAAAGTTGTATTTTTAGTAGTTTTGTCAAAATTAATTCTTAAAATACCCTCCAATTTTCCGGCGTTCAGCGTGGCGTAACCCCTTAACCTTTATTTTTACACAAGCTTTAAGTGTCTTAAATTTAAAAACGATCAGATAAGATTTTTAAAGTTATTGTGTCAACAACATTTTGGTCTACAGATGGACATACATACATACAAACAGACAAACACACAGACAGACGGACTCGCCGGATCATGTTTTTTGGGTTCAGGGGACCTCAAAACGTAAAGATTTCATAAAATTAGCAAAAGTCAATTTTCGACCAAAACTAATACTTTCTCATGTGATGAGAATGTAAAATAGCCCACCTCTCAAAATCCAATAGATTTTTGGAGGTCAGAAAAAAAATCCTGACGTGATGGAGCAAAACGGACTTCGGATTCGTGTTCAGCGCGTCAAAATACATAGGAAATGACTAGTCTGGTCTACCACGCACGAAACTTTTTTGTGGGGCTGTGTAATGTTTACGTTTAAGCTGAATTAAAATATATTAAAACATTCAGGAGAATAAATTACGCTCTATTTTGCTATTTTTACGAATTAAAGCATTTTTTATTACTACAGGGGAGACCGGGGCTTAATGAACTTGAATTTATTCAAAAGTGGTAAATCAGATGATTTATGTATTATTGTTAAAAATATGGTAGAGAAAGTTATTTTGACGCTTGAAAGTAATTTGTTGAAATTACAGATTTTTTGTTATATCTTTTCCAAAATTATTTGTAAAAAATTTTTGTATATCAGGTTTTGAGCCTTAGACATTTGTTCTTAAAGGACAATTGACAATTTTTGTTTAATACTTACGGTATTAATAAAAAATAACAAAAATTCCAACAAACACCTCCGGGGCGTAATGGATCACTTTGCTTATTTTATTGAGAAAAACCTATTATATTTAGAATATTAATAAATTAATCCTGTCAATATTAATTTTTTGTAATTTATATATTAATAAGTACCAAGAATAACCTTTTATAAAAAAAATTAGAGAATAGATTTTTTAAGAAAATGGATTCTGCATTTCGCTACAACTTTTAAAAATTTGAAAATTGCATTAAAATGTTTAAAGTTTAAATTAAACATGTTCCATTTTTAATATTCTTTGTTATAAATATGGAACAAAAACCAAAATTGTCAATGCCGTAATAATATAAAGAAATTCATCACCTTGCATTTCTCCAAAAACATTGTTCTAGAAAAGAAGTTAAAAGTTATATTAGGGCGCACTTTTTATCATTGAAAAAATGTTAGGTTAAGTTTTCCACGTGATAAACTTTTTATTAAAGCAAGAATGACGAAGTTAAGCAACAAAAAGTGAAAAGTAATCCATTAAGCCCTGGTCTCCCCTACTATGAAAAGCAGAATATTTTTTTATGAGTGGTAGTAGCGCTTGTGTTCACGCGTAAGACCGATTATTGCCCCGAAACGCTCAATTATATTAATTTGGTTAGAAAATTTCATTGTCAAAAATAATATTTTTTTAAAAAACAACTTTAGCAAAAACATGGGGAAAGTATGCAACCAAAAAAATGACATTTTCTTATTTTTGAACTTAGGCAAAAACATGAAGAAAGTATGTCAACAAAAAAATTATTTTTCCTCATTTTTGAACATTGGCAAAAATATTGGAAAAGTATGTTCTTGCAAATGTTTAAAATTGAAATTTTTTTATTATAAACAAAATAAAATTTTCTTTCGTACTCACATACATTCCCCATGTCTTAGACAAAGTTCAAAAATCGTGAGAAATCAATTTTCTTGCTCCCATATTTACCCATATTGCCAAAGTTTAAAAATTTTGAAAAATCATTTCTTTACTTTCATACTTTACCCATGTTTTTGACAACACGCTATGGTGGAATACACGCTTTTCGACAAAATTTATAAAAAATTTAAGTTTTTTTTAGAAAAAAATTTGAAGATTAAATCCAATCATGTTCGCTATATTGTTCCTGAAATCTACAAATCTAAAATACATAAAATGAAAAAAATGTAGTCCAACAGGACAAAAATTGTAAAAAGCCAAGAGGAGTAAACACTTTTTCTCTCAATAAAAAAATTCCAGTTTTTCGCAAAAAAGTATAAAGATGAACTCCAATCATTTTTTTTGTATGTTGGTTGAAATCTACAAGAATAAATAAATAAAAATGTGTAACACCAGCCCACTAGATCATTCCAAGTGTGAGTAAAGCCGGTGAGTAAATATACAAATCATAAAAAGATTCGAGTAATATTAAAATTTTAGAGAATATAGCATGTTGTCAGAAATCACGTGCAACGAACGACATGTACACATGGCCATAGTAGTACCTATTATGGCCTTATTAGGTATTAATATACCTATAAAGGGCCGTTCAAAAAATACGTAACGCGTTTTGGGGGGAGGGGGGGTTAAGCAATTTGTTACGGTAAGGAGAAAAAATGGCGCTAATGTATATAACATTGTGTTACATGGGGGGAGGGGGGTCCAAATTTCCGAAAAATAGCGTTACGTATTTTTTGAACTGCCCCAAAGTAATAGAAAAAGAGATATATTAAATAATAATTAAAAATAACACAATTGTGTTTATAAATATATTCATACAAATTTGACAAGTTAGATATTGAATAAACAGACACAAACATGTTGAGGAAAATGCTGGTGTAAGAAAAAAAGAAAGAAATAGATGCTATGAAAGTGTAACACAGAAAGGAATAGCGGCAAGTGAGTGCAACGGTGTTGGCGTGAAGAAGAGGGGAGGGATAAGTGTTACGAAAATGTTCAAACAAAGGATGAGATATTATCCGCACTAGCTCTCTTTCTCTTTATCTCTCCCAGTTGCCTTTGCATGAACTTGAAATCAAAACAAACACATATTATGTTCCATGACATTGAAATAATAATTCAAATTATACTAAGATAAGAATATTATTTAAAGGAATTAAAATAAAGAAAATTGAACAAAATTACAAATTTAAAAAGATAATCAGTTCAATAAAAAGAAATAAAATACATGAATATAAAAGTAAATGAGAGATGAGAGGAACATTAATTTCTAAAAAAAATAATATTTTAGACGAAGAGAAATTCTGAAAAAGATTTGAAAATTTGAGTATAACATTTGGTTTCAACAAAAATCATTCGGGTGATGAAATCCACATTCCAATAGCAGAAGACTATGCCTCACTAAATTATGTTATAAATAGTATATTTTATCATGCAGGTGGATTTACAATTACTTTAAATAATATATATATATATACTAAAACAATAAATCAAAATAATTTTTTTTCTGTCACATAAAAAAGGTGGTATAAATTTCCTTGCTGGTAATTTAACCAATGCTAAGCCATATAGACAGTAGGTCCCTTATCTAGGAAAAATTTTGTTGCAACGAATATTCAACCTAAAATCAGGTTAAAATTTATATTTTTCTTCTTGTGATGAGTTTTTAAAAAAATTAAAAAATTTCTTTGTACATATTCCGAGAAGTTTGGATGAAAGTGTTTATGAAAGTGTAAAAGTGTTTGTTGATGTTCGGTAATAGTGAATTCCATGTCAGTTCAACACACTTATTCCCAAGACTTGTTGGGATTTGGCTAATTAACCGATTTTGGATTTTAAAAAAAGGATTTCTTTGATTTTAAGTATATTTTAAGATACAATTAATATAAAAAAGAAAAATTCAAAAAAAATTTGTTTTGAAAAATTAAAAATCCGTTTTCAAAAAAACATCGTCATCGATTTTTTTCAAAATTTTACTAAATGTTAGGGCAAATGTGCTTTACATGTCCTGTAAGTTTTATCTTGGGATCTCAAAGAGATTCGGAGTAAAAAAATAAAACGTAACCACAAATTACGAACATATGGGGCGAAATTCCTTAACTGCCCAGGTAAAAAATGAATTTTCTATAAACTTTGCTAAAATGTTACTATTATTAGTCGAAGTGTAAATATTAATTTTTTTTAATTTGATAAAATATTTTTCGAGTTATGGAGTTTCAAAATTTGGATTTTTTTGAAAATAGCTTTTTCTCGATTTAATATACTGATAAGTAAAATTAATCAAATTGAAAGTATGAATAGTGATTTGTAAAGGGGTTTTCACGGGCTAGAAGCTGGCGACCTTTTTTTCTATAGGCCATGTAAAAATGAGAGTGAGGCCATGAGAATTTTTGAAGAAAATAATAATTTATCATTATTTTACATAGAAAATAATGATTTATAATTAATTTCTTCAAAAAGTTTCAGTGTCCCACTCTAATTTTTACATGGCTTATACGAAAAAGGTAAGGTTTCGATTGGGATAGGTTACGAAATAATAAAAAAACAACGATTTTGAGATACAGTAGAACTTGGTTAATACGATTCTGTAGGAACCGTAATAAGAATGCGTCTTATGCGTGAAAACGTATTAGGTGAGATATCAAATGTATGTCTTCAATTGTAGGGACCACCATAAATGAGCTTTTGAAGCGGGAAATCGTATTGAAAGGGACCGTATTAACTGGGTTCTACTGTATATTGAAATTAAGAATTTGACATTGAATTTCAAGGTGAAATTGACAAAAAATAACTTTTTTTTTCATCCCACATACCTGAAGTTTGGTTGTAAATTCATATATATATAGTGTGGGGTTATAGTATGAATATGTATATGTTTCCGACACGAGATTTATTAAGCCGCGCGTTATAAACAATTTTGAAGGTGTCGAAAAACAGTTTTTTGAAGACCGTTTTTTTCATCAAATTATAGGGGGAAAAGTTCTTAAGAAAAGTTATAGAGCTCGGAAATACCTTTAAAATGATGGGTCATATGTTGTAATTGGTTTATTTGTTTACTTGCAAATGAATTTAAACCACTAAAAATGGCACTTTCATATTTGTTTAATAACTTGAACAAAAGTTAACAAAGTCATTTAATATTCTCCAAAAATATATTCTCTCAAGACCTTCAAGATATGTGCCAAATCTGAATCCGATTCGATAAATAGTTTATGAGAAATTCCATTTGTTAACTGAAAACTTGATTTTTTAAATGGAATTTCTACATTTTTGGCAGGATGAAAATCAATTTTTTGTTGGGTTCTCTTTATAAAATGCTAATCTATCAATCACAATTTGTTGCGAATTAAATTTTTACAAAAAAACTAGCTTTTAGGGGAGAGGGAGGGAAATTTTTGGCTTATAAACAAATGAACACAACATCAGCAATTTTTACTTTAACAATTTGGCATAAACGTCATTTGAATACTTATTATCTCCTGCAAATTTTGCAAAAAAAATGTTGACCTAGGTTAAAAGGGGGGAGATAATATTCTTTTTCAAAAAATTCCTGAGCCTTTGATTATTATTATTATTAAGAAATGAGGGTCGTGAACCTATGTCCGTTTAGGTCATACCACTAACGCTTGGGTAATCCCTTCATGTTCCCTATAACAACCCCTATATCTGAAATCCTTTGTACAGCAGGAGAACTTTGGTCAGGTTTCTGGTAGCAATAACGGTCTCCCCCAGAAAGAAGTAGCCCGTAATGTGTTTCCGCTCCTTCACAAGTGCGGGGCAGTGACACAACAATCGTATCGAGGTTTCGTGTTCCTCTGCACATCTACGGCACCTTTGGGCGATCAGAAATGATCACCACTGGAAGCGGAGGGGCGTACTGTCTGCGGCGCCCCATCTAAGAAACGGTCCCCCAATCCAAGATGTTTCTGCTTTGTCGATGGATGAATGGCTTTAGGGTTACCAAATCTGTCGCTCACGACAGGAGCTGGTCTTGGCGTGATGTGTACAGAGGTGTCCTAAACGGTGGCTCCGGAACACCAGGCGACCTTCCGGTAGTACTAGCCTTACTTCTGCAAGCGCGGCTCTGCAGGAGCGGACTTTCTTTTCCCTTGCTACCCGTGACTGTTCCTTCGGGTCCTTCAGGATCAAATGGTAATGCGGTCTTAGGTGAGGGTGGAAACTCAGGGGCTGTAGAAAGGCCCCTGACCAAAAGGAAGCGCCTTAAGGGTTCTGAAAAGAAACGTTTAAGGAAAGAACGGCTTATAGCCGGTGTAACCAACTCTGTTTCCTCGGATGTTGCTACTGGCTCGAAGAGAAAGAGTGGCCAGGATGCGTCACCTCTGGAAAAACAGGGGGTAAAAAGACCACAGTCGGTCCAGCAGAGCACCTGGAGAGAGGGGTACAATGTTGGGCTAACAATGGCTCAAAGGTCACTGTCCCTGATCGTGATGGCTGAAACAAAATAGAGGTGGGTGAAGAGCAAACATAATTTACTGTTTGCAAGATGCACACAGGCATCTCTCTAATCCAAGAATCATGGTTAGAAAGAGGTGTCATTAGGGGGCTTGGTGGGGCTGGTGTAATCTGTTACAGGGGCTGCAGAGCTGCCAAACCCAGGGCGTGAATTCTTACTAAGGGCGTTAACGCAACTCCACTATAGGATCTGTGCTCAGGGGACCTTTTGGTGGTGGTGACTAACCTGGAGGGTATAGGTAAGACGGTCGTTGGATCGGCATATTTTCCATATGATAATAAAAAACAATCCGCTAATTGAAATTTGTAGGTTGGTGGACTACTGTATGGAAAAGGGACTTCCTCTGCTGCTGGGCTGCGATGCAAACTCACAACATACGGTGTGGGGGAGCTCAAAGGACAATCAGAGAGGACAGGAGCTTCTGGAACATTTCATTGGAACAGATCTAGATATTCTTAATAGGGGTTCGACCTCGACTTCTAGCAATGTGATTAGGCAGGAAGTGATTAATATCACTATCTGCTCCAAAAGCATTGGAAATAAGGTAAGAAGATGGAGAGTTTGTAATGAACCTTCACTTTCTGATCATTTACAGATAGTCTTCGAGGTGGATTCTGCGGTCCGATCCGAAACTAAGTGGATTCGTAATCCCAGAAAGACGGATTGGGCTAGCTACAACTCAGAACTTCGAAGGACACTTTCTGGTTTACCGGGTAAGATAAGAGATTGTCAAACCCTAGATGAGGCGGCCAGTTATGCCCTGATGCAATTTTGGACACTTTATTATTTATTATTCTCTCAGTCGGGCGATGAGACCTTGGCTTATCTGGTCCAGGTACACTTTCCGGACTTTTTAAGGTCGGGGGAGGGCGGACCAGACTCTGGGTCGCCAAAAAACCTTCCACAGGCTGATTATCGGTCCCGAAGGCAGTTGGCTAACAGGATCGTGAATGCCGAGAGGATCAGATGGGCCACGGAATCTTTTAGTCCTTACATATCTCCAGGTCCTGATAACGTCAACCCTGTCCCCTTGCGTGATATGTCCCAACAGCGTGGAGGGGTACGAAAGTTTGATTCATACCTAAAGCGGGCAAGAACGGGTATACCTCACTGAAGGATTTCCGTCCCATTAGCCATACATCCTTTATTCTAACACTAGTTGAAAGGTTGGTGGGTAGATATATCTGCAGTGAGATTTTGGAGCGGTTCTCGCTACAAAAGGACAAATATGTGTATAGAGCAGGATGCTCTACAGAGACAGCTCTGGCGAGAGCAGTTGACATAATTGATGGGCAACTGCAGAATCAGGGTTTTTCTGTAGGTGTTTTTATGGACATAGATGGAGCTTTTAGTCAGACCTCTCCGGAATCCATAAAAAGAGCTATGACAGCTTTTAATATTTCTACATGAGTGGTTGTTTGGACCTGTCACATGTTAAAAAACAGAAACCTCTTATCAACTAAAGGAGACTCAGTCCTGAAAGGGACAGTTAACTCTAGATGCCCCCAATAAGGTGTTCTTTCACCCTAGCTCTGGTCCTTGGTGGTGGATGAACTACTGAGATCTCTGACCGAAGCAGGATACCTTTAAATTGGGTATGCGGACGACATTTTGTTAATCGTTCGCGGTCCCTATCTTGACGTTGTACTCGAAGTGGCCCAAAAGGCATAAACCCAAGTAGACAAATGGTGAAAGAAGGTGGGTTTATCTGTAAATCTGGGGTAAACGGAAGCGGTTATCTTTACCAGACGGTATAAGTGGAAAGCCTCGTGCTCACATACGCTGTCCGGAACACAGGCATAGGCCTGTGTTGTCTGGTGGAGTAGAGTTGAATTAAAAACATCACAAGCAGAATTGAAAAGGGTAAGGGGGTGGTACTTAGAGGAATAACGTAAAGCTCCTACTGCTGCCCTTGGTGCCCTCTTCGGGCTAAAACCCTTACACCTTACAATTAAAGCAGCGGCGGTTAAGGCTGCCCTGAGGTTGAGCGGTCCTGTGGGCTGCAGGGAGGTGGGTAGATGGCGTCTCCCAAAGAAATTAGTGAGAAGCCCCCTACCTTTGATAGGTACCTGTATCTATGATTAGGTACAGAACTGCCCCTTTGTACCTGTTCGACAAAAAGTTGAAGATTAATATACTTAGTAGAGAACATTGGATAAATAAGCTGACAAATATTCCAGCTGACTGTGAAGTCTGGTACACAGATGGATCAAAAGGCGGGAATAGAGTTGGTGCAGGAATTTATCATGTAACCTCTCAAGTGGGACACTCTTTTAAGTTAGGGACCACTGTTACTGTGTTACAAGCCGAAATTGTGGCGATACTATATGGTGCTGTTGAAGTCTTGAAAAATTGTCACGACAAAGATATTTTTATTGAAAAACAAATTTAAAACCGTGAAAAAATGGGGGACTAATTCTGCTGGGGCTCGAAACCCAGGACCTATCAATTGCCGGTTGATTGCTCTTCCACTGATCTACAGAGGTCCACATCCAACAAATTCTCATAGCTTATCGATCCAGTAATCAAGATGGTTCGCATTCCTCTGCTATTGTCGATATTGTAGGTTTCCGCTTCACGTTTAGTGAAGGGTCTTACTAATGAGTTGACAATTGTTTCGTGAAAAATTCTGGGATAAAAGTTAAATAATTTGTAGCAGAGGAATGCGAACCATCTTGATTATTGGATCGATAAGCTATGAGAATTTGTTGGATGTGGAACTCTGTAGCTCAGTGGAAGAGCAATCAACCGGCAATTGATAGGTCTTGGGTTTCGAGCCCCAGCAGAGTTAGTCCCCCATTTTTTCATAGCTTTAAATTTGTTTTTCAATTTATATTGTTTGACGGTGACGTCTAGGTTTAAAAATCGTTACTTCTTCTAGAATTTGAAACTTGGTCGATATTGTAGTTTCCGCTTCACGTTTAGTGAAGGGTCTTACTAATGAGTTGACAATTGTTTCGTGAAAAATTCTGGGATAAAAGTTAAATAATTTTATTCTTTCGGATAGCAAGATAGATATTTTCTCCTTGAAACGATATGTATCAACATCACGGCTGGTCGGTGACCAGCCGTGCTTATGAAGCACTTAACAAACTAGCTGAAACTAACCGCGTTATCCTTCTCTGGATCCCTGGTCACAGTGGATTAGCAGGAAACGATAGGGCGGATGAGCTAGCCAAAGAAGGGCCTAGAAAACAACTTATTGGGCCCGAACCGCCCATTGGTGTTTCCAATAAAAGCCTGACTCTGTAAATTAAACAGTGGATAGCTGCGGAACACCAAGGGGAGTGGCGCGCAACTCATGGCTGTAGACAAGCCAAGGTACTCATGGGAACTAGCATTAACCCTAGGAGGAAAGCGGAATTTCGCAAATTAAATAGGAAACAGGCAAAGATTATAACAGGGCTATTAACTGGCCATGGTGATTTGCGCTATCATCGGCACAAAATAGGGATTGTAAACGACCCGAAGTGCCGTAGGTGTGCAGACGAACACGAAACCTCGATACACATGTTGTGTCTCTGCTCCGCACTTGTAAAGAAGCGGAAACACATTACGGGCTACTTCTTTCTGGGCGAGACCGTTATTGCTACCAGAAACCTGCCCGAAGTCCTCCTGCTATGGAAAGGACTTCGGATGTAGGGGTTGTTATGGGGAACGTGAAGGGATTACCCAAGCGTTAGTGGTATGACCTAAACGGTCATAGGTTCACAACCCTCATTTCTTAATAACAATAATCAAATTGTTAAAGTAAAAATTGATGATGTAGTGTTCATTTGTTTATAATCCAAAAATTTCTCCCCCCACCCTAAAAACCAGTTTTTTATAAACATTCAATTCGCAACAAATTGTGATTGATAGATTGGCATTTCATGAAGAGAACCCAACAAAAAAATTGATTTTCATCCTGCCAAAAATGTAGAAATTCCATTTTAAAAAATCCATTCCAATCAAAAAAATCATTTCATGAAGAGAACCCAACAAAAAAATTGATTTTCATCCTGCCAAAAATGTAGAAATTCCATTTTAAAAAATCAAGTTTTTAGTTAACAAATGGAATTTCTCATAAACTATTTATCTAATCGGATTCAGATTTGGCACACATCTTGAAGGTCTTGAGAGAATATATTTTTGGAGAATATTAAAAGAATTTGTTAACTTTTGTTCAAGTTATTAAACAAATAAGAAAATGCCATTTTTAGTGGTTTAAATTCATTTGCAAGTAAACAAATAAATCAATTACAACATATGACCCATCATTTTAAAGGTATTTCCGAGCTCTATAACTTTTCTAAAGAACTTTTTCCCCTATAATTTGATGGAAAAGAACGGTCTTCAAAAAACTGTTTTTCGACACCTTCAAAATTGTTTATAACGCGCAGCTTAAAAAATCTCGAGTAGGAAACATATACATATTCATACTATTACCCCACACTATATGAATTTACAATTAGACTTCAGGTATCAATTTGGCAAAAATGACCATTTTTCACAGGGCGACTGGACTAACATGAGATGCACTTCAGTTGTGAGTCATGAAAACCATAGATAAGAAAGATGAGCAATTACAAGAGAAGGATGGGACAAGAGAGAAAATTGTAGATGAGAAAGACGCGACTGGTGAGACAACGGGTGAAAAACAAGACGACTCTGTGATCGCATTTTTTAAATTGGTAATTTTAAATTAATAATTTAAATTCTATCTCTACAAATTTTAATCCTTAACCCACAAATAAAAGACTTTATTTTTAGTTGAAGATAGAGTAACAAGACAAGGAAATAAAATTGATTGTAATCGTAAATAAAGTTTTGCGAACTTTCATTGCAATTATCTGAGCAATTGACTGGCACAATATCTTAAATTACAGAAATCTTAATGCATATGATGTGACTTGGCAATTTTTAATTTTTGCACATCACACCGATTTGATTTAAAATAGGATCTACGTTAAGAACATCCTCTCATCAAGATCTCTGCTCTGCGACTCGTTTTCGAAACCTATGTTGCGATTATTTTTTGTGTTCATTTATTAAATTTATTTATTTTTATTTTTTACGTAACATTCTTGTGAGATGATTCAATCAAATTATCTAAAACTAAGATAACGAGAAGATTCACTGGAAAAGCGGCTATTCATCGATTTTCCTTATTTTGGAATGACGGATTCTCGCTTACCGTTATTTTCTATTGAAGTGTCACTATAAGGGATCCAATCATTGGAGTTGCGTTTGATTCTCTTTTGACTGCTTGACACTATATGCATTTTTGGCTGTTTGACGCTACCCGAAATTTTGTTTATTTGACGCTACCCACATTTTTTTTGCTGTTTGACGCTACCATCACGATCTACAGGCTGTATGACACCACCCGCATTTATTTGGCGGTCCACGATCTTAATTTTGACGAAAGATTGGTATTTTTTGGTTTTATATTTTGTTTCTCGCCGAAAATAACACAATCAAGGTGACGAGGATGCTGTCCTTCCACATCTCGACACACTGCAGACAACTTGGTTTGAATATCGATCTTCTTTTTTTCATTTTTATTATCGTACTTTATAACAATTGTCATAACAATTAAAAACACAAAACCAAAACACTTTTTGATTTATTTTGTTTTATGGAAGACTATTATCGGGACTTTATGTGTCTCTTTATACTAGTCGTTGTGACGTAACTTTAACAACTATCGGCCTAAGATGACGACCCAAGATGAATCATTCCCGGACCACTTCAGCAACAGCGACTAGAACCTTTTTCAAGGTTATCCAAAAAAATGAAAAGGAATTTAGGATTTATATTCCTCTTCTAACTTCCGTTTGAACTTCCATTCCAATTTTATGCGTAAAAACTTGTATCATCGCATGGATTTTAAGTGGGGATATGGGCCACTCGTTCGTTTAGCTGTTCTTCACAGGTTGATTCAATGCTTGAGCGGGAGTGTGGGGAAATTGCTTAATAAATCATTTCTTGCTCGTTCGCTGATTTCCTTGTTTATAGAACGGTCGTTGAAATGATGCTTAATCGTTATTCTGATTATATTATTCAAGGTTAATATTGTCTGTGGCAAATGTTTTTAAATAATTCTAAATATTACTTTTCTTTCTTATATTTGTTACAATTTTTAAATTTGCTTTAAGATATATATATATATATATATATATATATATGTTTGTAGAAAGGTAAATACCAGGTCCGCTTCTTATAAAATACATAAACAGTATTTTTGAGGAAGGATGATTTACCTTGAATTTATTATAATGCATCCTACCTCCATAATACTTTATTAATGAAGTATTTTTGAGGAAGGATGCATCACCTTGAATTTATTATAATGCATCCTTCATCAATAATACTTTATTAAAAAATTTATTAATTTATTAATTTTTTTTAATAAAGTATTATGGAGGAAGGATGCATTATAATAATTTCAAGGTGATGCATCCTTCCTCAAAAATACTTCATTAATAAAGTATTATGGAGACAGAATGCATTATAATAAATTCAAGGTGATGAATCCTTCCTCAAAAATACTATATTAATGAAGTATTATGGAGGAAGGATGCATTATAATAAATTCAAGGTAAATCATCCTTCCTCAAAAATACTGTTTATGTATTTTATAAGAAGCGGACCTGGTATTTACCTTTCTACAAACATATATATATATATATATATATATATATATATATATATATATATATATATATATATATATATATATATATATATATATATATATATATATATATATATAAAGGTTACATATAAAAAT
This sequence comes from Leptopilina drosophilae, assembly GCA_032873175.1. Taxonomy (NCBI): domain Eukaryota; kingdom Metazoa; phylum Arthropoda; class Insecta; order Hymenoptera; family Figitidae; genus Leptopilina; species Leptopilina drosophilae. The sequence continues at coordinate 43,030,727 of CM065478.1, read as the reverse complement.
TCAATTATGAGAATTGTAAATAAATTTGTTTAAACTAGAAAAAACTTTTTGTGATTTCCACGAAAAATTACATGTCTTTTCCATTTAAAATTTCAGTCGACTAGAGGCACGTGTTAATATTGTTCGATTTGCTTCAAACTTTCAGGAAAATTTTTTTTTATACCTTGATTAATTTTTTTGGGTGAGACCGAAGATTTGGAAACATCGCCCAAATACGAACCACCCTAATATATATATATATATATATATATACTAGGGGGGCCCCGCCCCCCTGCGCGCTTCGCGCGCCAACCCCTTGATTTTATATGATATTATATATCTTATGATATTAGCCAGTCTCAAATTTTTAATCTTTGTCATCATCTTTGTCATCAAGTAAAAAAATTTTCTTTTGCGTAGGCTTCGACGTCCTATTTGCGCTTCTATTTGAGGGGGCAAGCTCTGACCTGTTCGTACCTGCAATTAAAAAAAAATTTCTTTTGCATAGGCATTGACGTCTTATTTCGCGCTTCTATTTGAGGGGGCAAGCTTTGACCTCTTGGTAAAACACAGATCAAATTTTAACATAATGTGAAGGCCCACATTAAGGCCCCTTTTAAAACCCGTAGCTCAAAAAATAGGTAAAATTAAACATGTATTTATATTCGTTATTTATCCTCTTTTTGACTTAGGTCAAAAATAGGTCAATTTTGACATAAGTTTTGAGGTAATGTGAGGCCGTTATTTATTCTCCTTTTTGACCTATAGGTCAAAAAATAGGTCAATTTTGAAATAAGTTTTGAGGTAATGTGAGGCCGTTATTTGACCTCTTTTTGACCTATAGGTCAAAAAATAGGTCTATATATATATATATATATAAAAATAGGTCTATATATATATATATATATATATATATATATATTGCAACGATATTTACTTTTACTTACGGGTTTTACCCATTAATCGTTACAAAAATGGCAACTATCGGTTTCCCGATTACCGAATTATAAACTCCACACTTCGAATTTAAATTACACCACCGATGACCCGTTTTAGGGAACTTCCCCGGCGCCAGGTAGATGTACTACCCGGATCACGGTAGCAGAAACAAAACAGGAACTTTCCCGGACTAGCTCAAAACCGAGCTCACTATTTTATTTAAATCGAAGTTAACTTTAAGTGACGAGAATCTATCAGGCGTGAATACCGCACACAGGAGAGAGAGACAGACACAATGAATTTACACTCAATTAACAAATTTGACTAGAGAGAATTTAGTTAATCAATCGAACTTAAGTAACTTTATTTTTACACACTACAATTCCATTTATCAATGAATGAGAACTTCCACACGTCGGTCTATGTAATCGACAACCGAAAATAGCGGCGTCGTATCGGCTTGCCATGCGGTCCTTGGTCTTGAGGTTATTTCTCGGTCACACTGTACACCGGTGATATTCCCAAGATAACGAGGAGATGAGTCCTGAGCACTAACCTCTGATCCGTTCCAGGCGGGCACGGAAATCCATTTTTTCACTTTTGTTTTATTGGACTTTCAACTGAAACGCGGTGTCACCGTCAAGGTCTATCGGCAGCCAGGCACGAACTGTCGAAATTTGGTAAATTGGCATCTTGCTTCGGTCCCGTACATACGTCATGCGCACCATGGGTTCGACCCAGCAGCATGATAACAGGCCCAACATCTATGACAGGTGGTTGCCAGTTGACAGTAAATTTGTGCCGATTGGTATAAATTGTTGACACATTTTCGGTCGGTTGATAATTAAATAACAATAAATAGATTGATGTTTTATAATCAACCATAACATGTGGAATTCTCTTGAGACAAGCAATATAATTTTGTACAACTCAACATTTCTGTGATTTATCGATTCTATATAATTCAAAGATATAATCATAAAGTAAAAATATTGAGTTCGATTCTGGCTACCGTATTTAATTTAAAATAATTATTCAAGAATAGATTGAATGAGTTTCGGCGAGAACTTAATTCGGTTTTTATAACGTGATTATTTAAAATCAACGTTACAATATATATATATATATATATATATATACCCAGGCGGAAATTTCCAACCGGCGCGGTTCCTAGCCTGTACTGACGCCGGTGTAACTGTACTGGCTCGGAACTGCCTGCCAACCGAATGTGAACGAGCATTCTACCGAATAGTAGAACTGGCATTCTTACCGGCCGGGAGAAACCGTTCCGTGTATAATTCAACCGGCTTGGACCTGGCACTCTACCGACTGCGGATTTTCAATTTAATAGCTGGCACTCTACCGCCTGACAACCGGATCGGATTCAAATGATAATTTTAACAAATATCAATAAAAAAAATAATAATTCATTGCAAAAGATAAAAATACTGATGACAAGTCATTGACAGTTCTCTTTACACATTTTTTTATACACTTAACGCAATTTTTTATTACATAGACACTTGAAAAATCTTAACGCTTAGGGGTACGAACCTACGCCTAACCGAATATTTTCGCACCGAAATCTCGCACGCTAACCACTACTCTCAAGTGTCACGAGTTGAAATAAAACTTGTAGAATTACTACGTGTCAGTGCTACAGCTATATTTTTATTATTATATAATATATTAAATAATTGTTTCTCAATATAATAATATTGAACATAATAATATTAATAATTTTAATTAATATCTCAATAGTAATAAATTTATTATTATTGAAATATTATTAATTAACATGAATATTAATATTAATTTTTAATTGTTTAATTTTAAAAAGAGTCTCAATAAATAATTACTTAATATATTGATTAAATTTATTTATAATTAATCATTATTTTATAAAATAATGCAATTAATTATTGTAATAGTTATTTAGTTGTGACACATTTAGGTATTAAAAATAAATTCATAATGTGATTTATGATGTGACAATAAATGACAAGATCCGCAGTCGGATCCGGCCCAGCACCGAGCCAGTACGGACTTAACTTATCCGTCATTCTTCCGACGCCGCAGAAGAATAAGATCCGCGGGTGGAAGAAATCCAGTACCGAGCCCGTACTGACGATAGTGGGAAGACGGTTCCGACAGTCGGAGCATAATCTGTACCGCGCCGGTTGCGTTTTCAGATCCGAATCGGTACAGACGTCGGTATTTGCGGTCTGTACGGGCGCGGATCCCAGTCGGTTGTAAACTCCGTCATTCGTCCGACTATTCCGCCTGGGTATATATATATATATATATATATATTATTCTCTATTTCGACTAAGTTAAATTCAGTATAAGAGATATAAAAACAAAATCAAACAAAACCAATCTTAATTGTTTAAACAACAAGGCATTTTTATGGCCAGTTCTTATGGCATATCTCACTACCATTTTCATTATTATTATAAATGGATTTTAAAACAAAGAAAAGTTATATTTAACAAAATTATAATAATATAAATGTATGAATTGATTGTTATAACCATATATAAGTAAACTTTTGAAAATAAAAATTAAAATAAATATAAGAAATAGTTAGGGGGTTGGCGCGCGAAGCGCGCAGGGCGGCCAGGCCCCCTCGTTTTAATTTTTATTTTCAAATTATATTCTCTTAATATGAATGCCTAGAAATAAGTTAGAGTAAGTTATAGTAAATTAACCCGTAGGTCAAAACTGCCCTTAAAATTAACCTACATTTTGAGAGTAGCATGAAATGTTTGTTAACTTTAGATGTTTAGGTCAATACTGCCCTCAAAATTGACATAAATTTTGACAGTAACAGAAATTGTTTGTCAATTTTTTATGTTTAGGTCAGAACTGCCCTCAAAATTGTCCTAAATTTTGAGGGCGGCGGAAATTGTTTGTCAAATTTTGACGCTTAGTTCAAAAGTGCCCTCGAAATTGACTTCAATTTTGAGGGTACTTAAATTTTGTAGTACCATAACTATTTGAGAGGCAAGCTCTGACCTGTAGGTGAAACAAATCAAATTTTGACGTAATGTGATTACCCACATTAAGGCCCCTTTAAAAACCCGTAGATCAAAAAATAGGTAAAATTAAAGATGTATTTTTAATCGCTATTTATCCTCTTTTTGACCTATAGATCAAAAAGTAGGTCAAATTAGACATAACTTTTGACGGCCCTAAGAAATCCTAACTCTATTTCTGGATAATATAAAGATTGTAGGTAAAACACAGATCAAATTTTGACATAATGTGATGGCCCAGATTAAGGCCCCATTTAAAAGCCGTAGTTCAAAAAATAGGCAAAATTAAACTTGTATTTTGACATAATGTAAGGACCTACACGGGGACCACTTTTTGACATATTGGTCAAAAATAAGTCATATTAAACATGGATTTTGATGTAATGTTATTTATTCTCTTTTTGACCTGTAGTTAAAAAAATAGGTCTATTTTGACATAACTTTTGGCTTATGTTGACCTATAGGTCAAAAAATAGGTCAAATTAGACATAGACGTTATTTATCCTCTTTTTGACCTATAGGTTAAAAAATAGGTCAATTTTGACATAAGTTTTGACTTATGTTTTTGACCTATAGGTCACAAAATAGGTCAAATTAGACATAGATTTTAACGTAATGTGAGACCGTTATTTATCATCTTTTTGACCTATAGGTCAAAAAATAGGTCAATTTTGACATAAGTTTTGACGGACCCTTTGTGATAGGGTGCCCTTACAGAATCTTGAAACAGCGGCGGCGATATCTATATATATATATGATAAAAAATACTGAATATAATGCAATAATATGTAGAGATTGTATTAATACAATAACAAGCATTTTAATGACAATATTAATATCTTACAATATATAGGTAAGATTCAATATTTATAAAAGAGAATAAACACGTAATTATTATAAGTAAATGTATTGTGGGCTGTCGAAACTTTAAAAAGAAGTTTTTTTTCAATTATTATTCTCACATAATTGTAAAGTTATAGTTATAAGTTATAAGAAAGTTAAAGTCATATGGATAGTAACATATGGGCCAAATTTGAGAAAAATAGAAGCGGGGGCACTTTTTGCAAACTTAACCCCCTAAGCCCTTTTTAAATTCAATGTATAAAAAACAGAAACTTAGTTTTATTTGATAAGAAGTTATTTACATCAATAGAATATAGATATTCTTAATATCTCAGTAAACAATAACTAATTGAAATAAATCAAAAAGAATTCACAAAGAGCTTTAGTGAATCCCGCTTTGTGACAAATACGAATTGGAGCTATGTTGCAATTTTCATGAATTTGTCAAATTGTATTGAACTTCCAAACCTTCTATTCTTACCAATTCAGTGGACAAGTTTTAGAGCCTTTAATTTTTTTTAATTCGTCAGCATGAGTTTAATGCATGTCTAGGTCATTTCTTTCAAACGCGAATTCTTTTGCACAAATTGAGGCAAATTTAATCGAATCCAATCGAATATACAAAGAGCTTAAATGAATCCCGCTTTCTACCAAAAAACTTAATTAATTTCAATCCGTTTGAATTAGTTTTTCACTAGAATAATATTTGTCCTTTATTATATACTGTTTCTGTTTGTATTGTCCCCTACTGTCTCCAAGTACCGTAACCAATCTTCTCTCATTTTTTGTATAAAAATAAAAAAGTTTGTTGTCTACGCATTATAATTAATAATTATTTATATAAACGCATCTTAACATTCACACAAAAAAGAAAAAGGTTTATTTATTTAAAAAAATAAAGTTGAACAAAAACCAAACAAAAGTGATCATATTCTGCCAAAAATTTGTCTGCCATTAAAAATATTTACGTCTAATGTTATAATCATTATCCCTATCGATTTTTAAAACAATAAACGAAAAAGAAAATTTGATTACAAACACAAAATCGAAAATTGACATTTTAACTTTCCTGTAAACTATTTTTACCTTTTAAATGAAACGAGCCATACACGGACGCACAAGTCTGACAACCTACTCTCCTCCAAAGTACTTCATCCTTGTACACACATATACGTAAAGAAATATAATATATAAATAAATAATAATATTATTATTTCTATTTCTATTAATGATAAAGAGCTTGAATAATGTTTCTGCAAAATATTTGAAAATACTTTTATACATGATTAAATAATTACTAAAAATATTCACCAAATGAATTATAATTTATTAAATCGTTAACTGCAAGTATAATGTATTTATTTTTAAAAACAGTTACCTATCTTCCACGTTTGTTTCTGCACGGAACAGAAAGATACGTAGTTTCCAAAACAATTACCTTACTTACATGATTTCTAAAACAATCGTTTATAGTGATGCACTTCGAGCGAGTCTCGTCTCGAAAAACCGAGAATCTCGCGAGAAAAACAATGAAAACAACTGAATGTGGTATTTTCATCTCTTTTCTTTTATGAGAGGACAGAGTCTCGTCGTGCATCACTAATCGTTTATCGGAAGATAAATAACTTCCAAAATCGTTTTTCAACATAAGTACATTGTACTTGGAGTATAATGAATGTTTTTTTAAATTGTAGTAATTTATAACCCACGTGGAAAAGTTCCCGGAGTCTCCCGGGAGATTTTCGGGAGAAACTCCCGGGAGTCTCTTGGAGTCGTTTCCGGGAGTCGGGAATTTGGGGAGATTTCCGGGGATTTTTTGGAAGATTCCCAGCAACATTTCCGAGAGTAATTTTGTGAATTTTTGTAAAAAGTCACTTAAGAATGCCAAAAATTGTATAAATACGTTATATTTACATACCTTTCATATTTATTTAATAAAATAATATCTTGTACCGTTTCAACAAGTTTAAGAAATAAACTTACATTTAAATTTAAAGGGTACAAAAATTGTGTTTGTACACGAAAAAACGTGTTACCTGAAACAGCGAAAGTATTAATTGAAATAACTAAAAATTTTGCTTATTTAATAGAGTTATAATTGTGCCATGAAAAACTTTTTTTGTTTAGGAAAACATTTTTATTGTATCCTTTTTGAAAATACTTTTTGACACAATTGGGGAGATTGGTCAATGTTGGATAGGTGGTCAAAGTTGGATAATCGCGTTTATTTCGTTTAATCACACTTTTGATTCAACTTTTTTACAATGTTCAGCAAAAAATGCAATGTTTTTACTAAACATTGTAATAAAGTTGAATTAGATACATAATGTTAATTATTAATTAAATTAAATTAAATTAAATGTTTTTATAAAATATATACAGATATAATACTCGAGTAACAAATCCATGTTGTTGTTGTTGATTGGAAACACATATTATATCTCCCCTATTGTGTCTAAAAGTATTATCAAAAAGGATATAATAAAAATGTTTATCTAAACAAAAAAAGCTTTTCATGGCACAATTATAACTCTATTAAATAAGCAAAATTTTTAGTTATTTCAATTAATACTTTCGCTGTTCCAGGTAACACGTTTTTTCGTGTACAAACACAATTTTTCTACCCTTTAAATTTAAATGTAAGTTTATTTCTTAAACTTGTTGAAACGTTACAAGATATTATTTTATTAAATAAATATAAAAGGTATGTAAATACATATAATATATTTATCAATTTTTGGCATTCTTAAATGAATTTTTACAAAAATTCACAAAATTACTCCCAGAAATATTGCTAGGAATCGTCCAAAAAAAATCCCCAGGAATCTCCTCGGATTGTTCCTGGGAATCTTCTGAAATAATCCCCGAGAGACTCCCGGGAGTTGCTCCCGAGAATCTCCCGGGAGACTCCGGGAACTTTTCCACGTGGGAAATGTAGGATGAGCAAACTAAAAGACTGAATAAATAAATGTGGGCTGAGAAGATTAAAAATAGGGTCTTACAGGTTGGATGAATGAATGTAGGGTGAACAGATTAAAAAGAGTCTAATAGGTTAATAAATGTAGGGTGAATATATATTAAAAAGAGAGTTTAATAGGTTTAGAGAGAATCAAAGTAGGTTCTGAATTGTAATTTTTTTGAAACATGATAGACCTATAGGTTAAAATGTTAGTAAAGCCGATGTTAAAGGAGTTAACAGCAGTAAGGGAGACTCTATTTAGTGTTTAAATCCTCAAAGTAGGGTTTAAATTTCGACTCAAGTTACATTTTTTTATACCAAAGACTCAAAAGTGGCGATTTTAGATAGCAGACTTAAAGTATATTTTTTTATTAATTTTGCATAGGAATATAAATTTTTTAAAATTTTTTGTTTAAAAATTACAAACATTTTAAAAAGACTGTTACGTTACAAAAGTTTCGTTTCCACGTTTTTGACCATATATGTACGATTCTGTTTATAATTTAAAACAATAAAAGTTAACCTTTTATAATAGATATAATAGTAAAACCAAATTAAAAATTACAATTTCTTTAACTGTTTATTGTAATGAAAATTATAAAATATATGTTTATTTACAAAATATATTTATTGCATAATTAAATAAACAGATAAAAATCGGAAAATATTCAGTAAAACTGGTCATTATAATTGAGAGTTTCTTTCGAACTTTAACAAAATTTTTACAATTACAATACAAAGTTACAAAATTATTTTTGGCAAAATTGTTATTAAATTATATATGTGGTGTTAAATTATTAATTTAAAAAATAAATTATGTTTATACTAAATGAACTCAAGTTGCATTAAATACACTGAATTCTTTTATAAGTTAGCGTCATTGATAAAATGATAATCATTTGAGAGTCCAGATCAAATAACTCGACTGACGCTTGGAGACACGCGCTAATGACAGTCGGGTAGCAGTGAGCGCCTCTGGGCCTATCACTGCTACCCGACTGACATTATCGCGTGTGTCCGAGCGTCGGTCGAGTTATTTGATCGGAACCCTCTTTTATATAGATAATATAATTAATTATTTATTTAATGTAGGATTTGTCATATTACATTTTTATAAGTCAGATTTAAGAAAATGAAATGAATTGGAATTCAAAGAAAGTAATTTAGCAGAAACACTGTTTAATGTTACTCCAACGTTTCGAAATCCACGAATTATCTCTTCAGAAAGTCAAATTAGTAACAGTCAGAATTCAAGAAGAGATATTAAAGACTATTATACTAACCGAATAGTTATTATTAATAGTTCAATATTTCTAATATATTTTTCATTAGTTTTAAGGGTAAGTCCGAGTTGTGAAATGTAAATGAACCAAGCACTTAATTCGTAATTTTGAAACAACCTTTTCTCACACAAAAATTAACATTTTAACATTTTCTTTACAAAAATGGTCAATTAGAGTGTTAAAGTTTCCAATGAAATAATATATGACTATAAGTAATAAAAAGCAATTAGAATAATAAATTAAAATCACTTGTAAAATAGCATTTTTGACGTGTCACGAAAATTAAACGGTTTGAGTATATCAGACTCACGGAGTCTGTGAAAAGCCCAGAGAGCGATTGGACGGTTAACATGCGGAAGAGGAAAATTTTCTCTTTCCTCCTTGCAATTTCAAGAGAAAATAGTATAAACTGAAGTTTTTGGAACCCAATTTGTTGTAAAATAAATAAAAGTATTTATTATTATTGAACAAACGTTTATTAAATTTAAAGAAAGATAGTATTTGTACACGTGCTCAAGCTCGACTGATTCGAGGACAACGTCTCTTACATACTATATAAAAATAGCAGTTTCACCAACAGCCAAAAGAGAAATAACTTCTCGCAATAAGGAACTATATTCAAAATACAGAAATGACTTTCAACACCCTCTTGCAATTCTGTGTTCATATTCAATTTTGAATTCATATTTAATAATTAGTCGTAATATCGTTTCAACTTAAATCTCTTCTACTTTCATCAATTTTCTAAATAACTTAAATTTCGTTGCTGCAAGAGGTTTTGTTAAAATATCGGCTTGTTGTAAATCTGATTTTACATATTTTAAAACAATTTTTTTATCTTTTACGCAGTCTCTAACAAAATGATGTTTTACATCAATATGTTTTGTTCTTTTTGTTTCGAGAGTTGATGCCATTTTAATACAGGATTGATTATCTTCGTAGATTGTTATAGGATAAATATTAACTTTGAAAATTTCTTCTAACATTTGAGCCAAAAACAAGTTCTCTGTAACGCAAGTTGACAATGCCACGTATTCAGATTCAGCACTCGAGAGTGTTACAATATTTTGTTTTTTTGACTTCCAACAAACAATATTATCATTTAATTTAATCAAAAATCCTGTAATACTTTTTCTATCCTGCGGATCGTTGGCAAAATCTGAGTCTACAAATGAAAATAAATTTAAATTCGTATTGTTAGTTTTTGTGAATTTTAGACCGTAACTTTCTGTTTGTTTCAAATATCTTAGAGTATTTTTTAGATAATTCCAGTGAGTTTCGGTGAAATTGTTTTGGTATTGACTAAAATAAGAAATGCAGAAACTCAGATCTGGCCTACTTCCCAACATGATGTACATTAAACACCCAACTAATTCTTTATATGGCAACCTTGAATCATTCGTTTCGATAACATTATTCAAAATAATTTGAATTTTTGGTTGCAAAGGCACATCTGCTGTTTTACAATTATCCATATCAAATCTATTTAAGATCTTTTGTATTAAACTCTTTTGGCTAATATGAACTTCATCATTAATTTTCTTTATTTCTAAACCTAAAAATGTTAAGTTTTGATTATTATATTCTTTAATTTTAAATCTTTCGATTAATTTGCTTTTGATAAGATCTAATTCGTGTTTATCCCTTGAAAATAATATCAGATCGTCTACATACACTAACATGTAGGTTCCGTCCTTGAAATACAAACATGGGTCTTTTATGGAACGTTGAAGCCCTAGACTAGTTAAGAAAACATGAAATAGCGAGTTCCAACATTTTGGAGCCTGCTTCAAACCATACAGAGATTTATTAAGTTTACATACTAACCCTGTTTTTACATTTCCAATACCTTCTGGTGGCAGCATGTAAACTGGTGACTCCAATATTCCATATAGAAACGCTGATTTTATGTCTAATTGTTGAACAAAGAAATCATTTTGTGCATACAGGGATAACAAAATACGAATTGTACACATACGCGCAACGGGGGCATATATGTCATTACTCAGAATGTTTTGTCGAAAACCACGTGCCACTAACCTTGCCTTTTTCACTATGACACCATTAATTTCTTTTTCTTTAAAGACCCACTTAGAATCTATCACATCAACATTTCCTGGTGATTCTGTCAGAGTCCACGTGTTGTTTTCTTCTAGTGATTGAAATTCGTTGTCGATAGCTTCCTTCCACTTTTTATTTTTTATAGCTTCACTGTAACTTTGTGGCACTTCACTTGGCAAATTTCCTGACGATAGGGCTGTTATTAAGTTGACGTCATCAATGTCATCGAGATAATAATCCTTTAAATATTTCGGTTTCATTCTAATTCTCTCGCTTCTTCTTACAGGTGTTTCGGTCGATATGTTCTTTTCTATGTGTGTGTTTCCACGATTTTCCCTTTTGTGTTCTTCCAGATCTATTGTTTTCTTTTCGTTTACATTATCTTCTTGTTCGATATCGTGTTCTATTATTATTGTTGTTTCGTTATTTCCTTTTTCATCGAAGATTATATTTCGAGCATGAATGACTTTTCTTTCGATCGGATTCCACAATCTGTATCCATTGTCCGAGTATCCAATCATAATTAATTTTTTACTTCTGCAATCCAATTTTGATGTTCTGTCTTCCTTTGGTATCAGATTGTAAGCCGTGCAACCAAACAATTTTATTTTATTTAAATTTGGTTTGTAGCCGAACCAAATTTCAGCAGGTAACTTTTTATCTGGTAGTGATGACGTTTCAGTTCGATTCATTAGATATGCAGATACACGAACAGCCTCGCCCCAAAATTCTTTGTTTAATTTTGAGTCAATTATTAAACACCTTGCTTTATCGAGAATGGTTCTATTTAGTCTTTCACTTACTCCATTTTGTTCAGGTGTTCTTGGAACAGTGTATTCAGTTTTTAATCCTCTCTTCTTGCAGAAAATTTTAAATTTTTCGGATGTGTATTCTCCACCGTTATCGCAGCGTACTCTTTCGACCTTCGTATTGAACTTTGCTTCCACCTGACAAATAAATTCATTAAACTTTTCGAAAACTTCACTTTTGTTTCTAATTAGAAATACTGTACAAAAGTGTGAGTAATGATCTATAAATGTGACGAAGTACCTGTATCCATCATGCGTAGCAGGAGTAATGGGTCCACACACATCAGTCGAGATTATTTCAAGTATCCTTGTGGCTTTCCTATCATTCTCAAGTAGTCGAAAAGGTAGTTTCGTTTGTTTTCCTTTAATACATGTTTCACATAGTATTGGTGATGTATATTTACTCGAATGTCCCATTTTCCTGTGTAGGAGCATTTGTTGTTCTGCACTTGATAAATTTGCACTACCTGACAGCATACATTTAAAAGTCACAAAATATAGATTTCCATTCCTTATTCCTTTCAAGATTTCACGATTGTTTTTCTTAATTGTCACTTCTTTATTTTTAAAGGTCACTTCCATTCCTGCTTCTTCCAATTTTCTAACCGATAACAGATTATGTGAAAGATCTTCACACACCCAAACATTTTTTATTGTTATTTTTCTGTCTGTATCTATCACTACACACAAGTCACCTTCTTCTAAAACTTTAATACTTTGTCCCTTTTTCGCTACACTAATTTTCTGATTAATTTCCCTTTTGTTTAAAACTTCACTTTCGTACTCGGTTTTTAGCAAATGATGTGTTGCACCGCTGTCAATAACAAATTTAACTTCTTTCAGGTTTATTTTACAGATCATGGAATTTTCTGGTGAGGTTTCTTTATCATTTTCTGTTAAAAAACTTATTTCCTCATCTTCATTTTCTTTCTGCTGCTTTTCAGTAGAGTGGGCTTGTTTGTTTCCTTGTTTGTATTTATTTTTCGGACAATATTTGCGCATATGTCCTACCTCACCGCATAAGTGACATCTATAAGGAAAATTACTCGAAGTCTTATTTGATTCCTGTGGTTTTTTATTCCAATTTTTATTTTTATATCCACCAAAAGCTACGTTTTTGTTTTCTGTCACATTGCCTTTTTCTTGTCTAGTTTCTTCCATTAAAAGTTTGTTTTTGACGAAATCGAGATTGACCTTCGTTTCATCTTGACAAAACATAACATCAATAGCGGTTGTGATTACTTGGAAACTTTCAGGCATAGCTGAGAGCATTTGGCATATTAATTCGTTATCTTTTATTTCCCCACCTGCTGCTTTCAATTCACAAACTATGTGGTCAAATTCTGTAAAAAACGAATTTAATGAAGTCTTATCATTGTATTTCAATTCACGAAGCTTCCGCTGTAGTTGGACTTGGATTGAAATTCCTTTCTTTGTGTACGTTGTTTCTAGAGTTTCCATTATTTCCTTTGCAGTTTTCTTTAATTTAATAATTTCCAACATATTATCTGCCAGACACTGAACTATAATGTTCCTCGCTTTTATGTCATGTTTAATGAACTGATTTTGAGCTTGTTCTTCCTCTGGAGGAGTAGTAGTTAACACGTGAAGTACTTGCGATTGTTCCAGTAGTAGTTTAACGCGAAATTCCCAATTTGAAAAATTATTTCCATCAAACGGTTTGATTGTATTAAATTGTATGTTGTTCGAGGCAGCCATTTTTCCGTTCAATTATTTTCCTTTTATACACAATTTTACACTTAAATGTTCCAGATATCACATATGTGATCTGGGCCCATAACCTGAAGTTTTTGGAACCCAATTTGTTGTAAAATAAATAAAAGTATTTATTATTATTGAACAAACGTTTATTAAATTTAAAGAAAGATAGTATTTGTACACGTGCTCAAGCTCGACTGATTCGAGGACAACGTCTCTTACATACTATATAAAAATAGCAGTTTCACCAACAGCCAAAAGAGAAATAACTTCTCGCAATAAGGAACTATATTCAAAATACAGAAATGACTTTCAACATAAACTTCTGCAACGTTCGTGCGGTTGATACAGTTAAACATGTTCGACTATAAATATAACATGTTTGAAACAGAAACAACTTTGACTCATTTTTGTTGCATGTCAAAATGAGTCAATATTAAATGACATAAAACATGGCGCCATCTGCCTTACTCATTTTTGATATTTATCAAATTGAGTAAGATTTATACTCAATTTGAGATCGAGTTTTTTCTGTGCACTTAAACTTTTCGCAATGCGAATACTGGAGACGCGCATTTCCCCTAAACGCCAATGGACGAAATTTCGGCATGAAGTTTGAGGACTTGTTTCGGTACTTAAAAATCAATAGAAAAATTTGACAATCATAATTTTTTATGCTTTCATATGCGCTCTATCGAATGGAGTTAAAAATACATAAGAAACTTATGAACAAAAAATTTATTAGTGTTTTTTTATAAAAAAAGTCCGATTTTTTTCCAATTTTTGTTAAAGTATCAATTTTTTCTACTATTAAATAGCGTAAAAGTAATTGCAAGTGTTACAAATAACATGACATAGATATATAACCTAGAAAATACAACTATAGAGAAAATTAACAATTGAAATGGCTGCTAAAAAATTGAGTTTGAAGTTCAAAATTTGATTCGAAAGCACAAAATTGTTAAAAGTTTTTAGATCAGCATGAAATTTGTTACTCGTGGGTTTTAGGGGTCACTGGTTATGAATCTAAAATCTAATTTTAAAAATTCAAAATGGTGGATTCAATATATACAACAAATTTTAAAAACTCATTAAATTAGCTTGAAATTTAATACTCGGGGGTTTTTGTGGTCGATGGATACCAATATGGAGTCCAGTTTTTAAAATTAAAAATGGCGGATGCAATATTACAGACGAATTTTCAGTTAAAATTCGATAATCACGTTCTCAGCCATTAAAATACTTAAAATGTTTTCAATGTTTCCCACCTTTCACCACGTGTAGGTAAACGCGAACTGGCAAGTCTTTTTTTTAATTTTTATATTTTATATATATTTTTCTTTTTCATTTATGTTTTTGTAATTTTCTTTTTATTTCTTATTATAATATTTTAATTTAAAGGTTAAAAAATGGAAATATATATGTTGTATTTTAATCATATGGAAGATGAGTACAATTCGTCCTATACCAAAAATACAAAATCCTAAAAGTCCAAAAGATTTTAGACCTATCTCCATCCTTTGTACTCTATCTAAACCATTAGAATATTTAGCTTGCGAGCAGATAACTAAATTTTTAAATGCTAAAGAAATGCTTAAACCTTTGCAATCTGGTTTTCGTTATAAACACAGTACTTGTACTGCAGCTTTGAAATTTACAACAGATATCAAAATCACGATGGACTTGAAATATATTACCGTAATTGTCTTTTTCGATTTTTCAAAAGCATTTCCATCAGTTATCCATACATTACTTTTAAAGAAACTCAAACTTTTTAATATGTCAAAATCTGTACGCACTTGGTTTGAGTCTTATCTTAGTTCTGGATTCCAAAGAGTAGTTGTTGAAGATGGCAATTTTTCAGACTGGGACAGGCTTAAATGTGGAGTTCCACAAGGAGCCTGTCTCTCTTCTTTACTTTTTAATTTATTTTTTAACGACTTAGGTAACCAACTAAAATTTTGTAAATATCATAAATATGCTGATGATTTTAAAATTTTTCTGTCTGGTCCGTTGTCAGAGCTCTCGGAACTACTTAAAAACATTCAAATAGATGTCGATTACGTTGTCAAATGGGCGAAGGATAACGGCCTTACTCTCAACTCTGATAAGACTCAGTCCATGGTTGCTGCTATGTCTGGTTTTTCTAAGAATGATGTATTGATGGCAATTCCTCCCATCACATACAAAAATGTAGTCAAGGACCTCGGATTGATCTTGGATAGATCCTTGTCATGGAGCGAGCATGTAGCTAGTATATCACGCAAAACTTTTATGGTACTACAGCAACTCAATAGAAAAAAAGGTTCTCTTTCTACCTCAACTCGATTATTGCTAATTAAGGCCCTCGTTCTTCCCTTTTTTGATTATTGTTGTCCCGTATACGATGCTTTAACTGATGAACTGAATAACAAGTTGGAGAGGGCGTTGAATGCTTGCATTAGATTTATATTTGGTTTACCTAAATATGAGCATATTACAGAATATAGAATCCAATCTGGGCTTCTCAATGTTGCAATAAGAAGACAATATTTTATTGGAAATTTATTATTTAATATTTTCAGTAGCAAGATTCCCATTTACTTATACGAATTTTTTGAATTTAAGACTAACTATGGGGAATCTCAACGCAGGCTCCGAGAAAGTAAAGCTCCTGTGGTAATACCAAAACATGGAACATGTAAAATGCAAAGATCTTTTATCATAAGAGGAGCAAGATTGTGGAATAAACTTCCAACTTCACTTAGAGATTTATGTACACAATTTACCTTTAAGAAACATTTTTTTAATTTCCTATTTAAAAATAATAGCACAATATTCGATATTACATATTCGTAAACTATTGATATATATTTTCTTTTTTCAATAATTGATTGTATGTAAATAACTCATATATGTGTTATATATTATATATTTTTTTTCTAAAATTATTATTTAATTGTATAGAAACAAATGACTTATAACTTGTACTTTAAAGGGCTCTTCAGCTCTAGAAACATTCTTAATTAATAAATAAATAAATACTTATTTCAAGGTCAAATTAAAAAACCAATTTTTTTATCTCCAGCTTGTAGCTCTTGTAAAACCTTCCAAAAATCATTATTCACAGTTTTTGTTCGATTAATTTTACTTATCAATATATTAAATCGAAAAAAAGATATTTTAAATTAAGACAAAATTTTTTAATTCCATAACTCAAAAAATATTTTATTAATTTTAATAATATTTCATATAAACATTTTTACTAGTAATAGATTTCTACGTAATGTAAAAGACGTTTGTGGGCCTCTTTTTACTAGTAGGTCAATACAAACTTCAAAATTGACCTAAACTTTGAGAATAGCAGAAATTGTCAAATTTTGACATTTTGGTAAAAAATGCCTTAAAATTGACCTAAATTTTAAGGGTAGCATGAATTGTTTGTCGACTTTAGACGTTTTGGTCAAAACTGCCCTCAAAATTGACCTGAATTAACCTAAATTATTTCGACGTAATGTTACAGACGTTTGTGGGCCTCTTTTTACCCGTAGGACAGAAATGCCCACGAAATTGACCAAAATTTTGAGGGTTGCGGGAATTGTTTGTCAAATTTTGCGTTTAGGTTAAAACTGCCCTTAAAATTAACCTAAATTTTGAGAGTAGCGGAAATTGTCAAATTTTGATGTCTCGGTCAAAAATGCCCTCAAAATTGACCTAAATTTTAAGGGTACCGGGAATTGTTTGTCAAATTTTGACGTTCAGGACAAAAATGCTTACAAAATTGATCTAAATTTTAAGGGTAGCGGAAATCCTTTGTCAAATTTTGACGTTTATGTCGAAACTGCCCTCAAATTAGACCTACATTTTGAGGGTTGCGGGAATTGTTTGTCAAATTTTGACGTTTTGATCAAAACTGCCCTCAAAATTTACCTAAATTTTAAGGGTAGCATAAATTGTCAAATTTTGACGTCAAGGGCAAAAATGCCCTTAAAATCGACCTTAATTTTAGGGGTAGCGGGAATCGTTTGTCAAATTTTGATGTTTAGGTCAAAACTGCCCTCAAAACTGACCTAAATTTTGAGAGTAGCGGGAATTGTTTGTCAAATTTTGACGTTTAGGTCGACGCTCTTTGACAAGAGTCCCCCAGAAATACTTTTTTTGGATTGAGCGTATCTATTCTACATAGGTTTCTATATATAAACCTAATTTTGCGTCTACAGTCGGCTTTATTAGGAGTACTCGCATTTGCCTGGACCACTTGTTTATTAGGTTTTCTCGCCAGAGGAGAAGGAAACTATAGAAAACTTCTCCTGAGTACAACCGGTTTTATCTACCGTCAAGTTCTAATGGTGTGTACCGGATAATAATCGACAGTGCACATCATTATACCTTGACGTCAAACCTCCCGCTTAATAAATCACGAAAGTAGTGTGAAAAACACCGGGCTATAGCGGACACTAAGGCGGTCACTCATTCAAGTACTTACCGTACTGAATAGTGCTTAATCTCGGTGATCGCAAACCACAGAGTCTCACCACTGTGAGACCACTGTGTGCCATTTTGAATTTTTTTAATCTGACTTCATATTTGTAATCAGCGACTCCAAAAACCTCCGAGTAACGAGTTTGAACTGAATTTAATGAGTTTCACAATATTCGACCGCCATATTATATCCGACATTTTGAATTTTTTGAATCTGACTTCAGATTCGCAATCAGCGACCCCCAAAACCCCAGAGTAACAAATTTTAATTAGATTTATGAATTTATGATTTATGATTTAAATGTTTGTAATCTTACGTAAAATTAGGAAATTTGTTTGTCCTTCAAGCTCCATTTTAAATTCAAAATCGAAAAAAAATAAAAATTAGAAATGGATATTTTTTACTATCGGGAACACGTTTCTGATACTTTTTGTTTTATTTAAAAAATGTTATGGCGGAGAAAAAAATTCTTTTTAAAAAAACTGCATTAAAAAAACTTGACATTTTTAAGTATTTTTGAAAAAGAAGGGTTTAATATCATTTCATGATAATTTTGACCGTGCCATTCGAAAGAGCGACCCTAAAAATAGAATATGGACTTTTAAAAAATATTATGGCTTCTCTTTATTAATTGTATGCGTCTGAAATTCATGTTGAAAAGCAGCACATCTCGTCGTTAAACGGTTAACTATTTATTTATGAATTTAATTAATTAATTAATTTAAATTTATTATTCATTTATTATATAATATTATTATATTTATTTTTATACATTAGGGGAAAGTGGTCTTATGTCGGCACTGTGGGTAAAGTCCAGCACCCCCCCCCCTTTTTGCAAAAATGGCGCACATGTCGATTAAATAATTTTGTGATTTGATATGTTAATAGACACGGACATAATTTATGCACAAAATTTCTATTCTTGTTTAATCTACTCATCGTAGTCGGCACCTATTTCTTTTTTTTATGTTTTGTCTTATTTGCGCTTTCATATTTTTTGTCTTTTTACTCTATAGATATGGGGCGCAGCTTTATAGCTGATTGTTTCTTTTTAATTAATTTTTTTTCAATTTTCAACATTATCAGAAAAAAATATTCTGCTTTTTTATAGTAGGGGAGACCGAGGCGTAATGGTTCACTTTTTGTTGCTTAACTTCGTCATTCTTGCTTTAATAAAAAGTTCATCACGTGGAAAACTTAGCCTAACATCTCAGCTTTCAAATAAAAATAGTGCGCCCTAATATCACTTATACCTTCTTTTGTAGAAGAATGTTTTTGGAGAAAATTTCTCCAAAAACATTTTTCCTTACATTTAATGTAAGGTGAGGAATTTCGCCTGGGGCCGGGGCATAATATATCACTGCCCGGGGTGTAATGAATCGTCAATGAAATTATAATTTAGATCATCAAATATTATTACGGCATTGACAATTTTGGTTTCTATTGTATATTTATAAAACATTTATTAAAAATGGAACATATTTAATTTAAACTTTAAATATTTTCATGTAATTTTCAAATTTTTGAAAGTTGTAGCGAAATGCAAAATCCATTTCCTTAAAAAATCTATTCTCCAGTTATTTTTTTTATAAAAGGTTATCGTTGGTACTTATTAATATTTCAGTTACAAGGAATTAAACTTGACAGGATTATTTTATTAATATTCTAAATATTATAGGTTTTTCTTAATAAAGTAAGCAAAGTGATCCATTACGCCCCGCACGTGTTTGTTGAAAATTTTGTTATTTTTTATTAATACCGTAAGTATTAAACAAAAATTGTCAATTGTTTTTTAAGAACAAATGTCTAAAGCTCAAAACCTGATATACAAAAATTTTTTACAAATAATTTTGGAAAAGATATAACAAAAAATCTGTAATTTTAACAAATTACTTTCAAGCGTCAAAATAACTTTCTCTACCATATTTTTAACAATAATACATAAATAACAATGAAACTTAGCACAAACTTACGGTGTACCAAGTACATTATTGTGATCAAAAACCGAAATTAATCTGATTTACCACTTTTGAATAAATTCAAGTTTATTAATCCCCGGTCCCCCCTGTAGTAATAAACCAATGTTTTAATTTGTAAACAAAAATAGCCAAATACTGCGTAAGTTATTCTCCTAAATGCTTTAAATATATTATAGTTCAGCTAAACGTAAACATTATGGTCTTTTTTCTTATATTTAAGCAAAGAAAAAGGTGCCGACTTAGGACCAGGGGGGTGCCGACTTAGGAACACTATTTTAAGAAATTGCCAAAATGCACCTTTTCACTCTTCATTGCATTAAGATTACAAAAGCCATTCGATATCGTTCTCAATAACATATACTTGTAGGAAAACGATCGCTGAACACCACTAAAAACGCACCAGAGTCAATAAATTCAATTTTCTTATTATTTTCATCCAAATACCTTAGTATGCCGACTAAGGACCACTCTCCCCTATATTATATAATATTATTGTATTATATATATAAATATATATATATATATATATATATATATATATATATATATATATATATATATATATTTACTTACCAGAGTTACCGATGGTAAATCACAGTGGTGAGACTCTTTGGTTTGCGATCACCGAGGTTAAGCACCAATCTGTACGGTTAGTACTTGGATGAGTGACCGCCTTAGTGTCCGCTATAGCCCGGTGTTTTTCACACTACTTTCGTGATTTATTAAGCGGGAGGTTTGACGTCAAGGTATAATGATGTCCACTGTCGATTATTATCCGGCACACACCATTAGAACTTGACTGCAGATGAAACCGGTTGTACTCAGTAGAAGTTTTCTACAGTTTCTCTCTCCTCTGGCAAGAAAACCTAATTAACAGGTGGTCCAGGCAGTGTTGCCAGAGTGAGCGCCCTCAACTTCCCGTAATAGTACTAAGAAATTCCCGATTTTTCCCTGACAAGTTTCTTAAATTTCCATGAAATTTCCCGCAATGTAGTCTTATATATTATAAGCCCTAAAATAAGATTATTATTTTTTTAAATATTATTATTATCATTATTTATATTCGGATTATAAATTTTTATGTTTTCTAATTTAAAAAATTTGAACTAAATTTCAAATTTACTTAAAACTCTTAATTTATTATTTTAAAAATTAGAATTAAATTTTAAATTTACTTAAAACTCTTAATTTATTATTTATACATGTTTTACAAATAAAATTAGTTCCAAAGTCGTGCATTTAACATTCCAGCGGTTGGGTTGAAATTTATGATGCCGCCAGCTTCTTCAATTCCTTCTCTTGTGGACAAAATAGAATTTAATGTTTCATTTTTAAATTTATTCCTGTGAAGTGTTTTGGTTAACTTAACCTGGCTGAACAATCGTTCAACTGAGGCATTTGAGAAGGGCAAAACTAAAAGGAGTCCGATAATTTTCTCTAAATTATTAAATATTTTAGAGTTTGATGCATTTGTTAATTGGAAAACTTTACACCAGTAATCTTCAGCGGAGAGTGAAGAATCTAGCTCGTACTCTTTGTGATTCAGGCCATGCAAACGCCATTCTTGGTCCAATTTTTGTAGATCTACAAAACGTCTTAAAACAGGAAATCTGTCAAAAACATTTTGTAAAGATTTGATTCGAAGAGATTGGGCAAATTGAGGATCCACAATTTTTATGATCTGAAACGCTGGATCTTGAAATTGGTATCGATCCTTAAGTTCAGAAACGAGAACGATGTAAAAGTTTCGAATGGAAGAATAAAAAGCATTTAAATCTCTTATTGGAATCTCTCGATTTTTTTCTAATTCACGAATACTGTCGTTTGCGAGAAGACCTAAATATATGTTCTTATTTTCAACAAACATTAATTTATTTTTGTGATCAATTTCGTACATATTCGCAGCATTTTTCACGTAATTTATTTCCAAAAAATTGCTGCAAATCGTTTTGATTAATTTTTCAACCTCTGGTTCTAGCCTATGAAGCAAAGGACTATTGGATTAGAAAAGCATGTTAAACTCACTCATTAAACCTATAGCGTAAGATAAGAATTCCAAATAGACGATTGTAAATTGATTTGACAAAGATCATATCATTTCATCTGTCGTTTTTGATGGATTATTCACAGCCAGTTCAGTAAAATAAGGTACCAATGCGGCATACTGCTCTAAGACTCTATCTACGCATTGTTTCAACGATAACCACCGAGTGTTAGATTTAGTCAAAATTTGATGAATTTCGGTACCAAAAAAAATCTGAAATTCTTTGAAGTCATCGCGCCTTAGTGCGTTTCTGCTATAATGAGATCCTATATTTCGCACTAAATCTTCGATAGATCGGGGCAATTGAAGACAAGCCTTGCTGACAGCCAAATGTGAACTGTGACAAGTACATTTAACAAAAAGGATATCTGGCGATTGCTCTTGTAGCAATGTGATCACTGAATGGTTAACTCCGAACATAACATTGGTAGTATCTGAAGAATAGCCAACTAGGTTTTCGAGTGGTATTTTCTTACTCTTCACAACGTTCAATAGACAATTGCACAAATTTTCCGCGGTGCCACTTGGTAATTCTACCATGTCCAAAAATCTCGTTTGCACTTTGTAATTCAAATAATCATAATAAATAACTGTGAAAGCACATTGCTTAGCTGTGCCGAGATCCGTTTGCTCATCTATAATTATGGAAAAAAAGTTTCCCGCTTTTCGAAGTGTATCGAACAAGTTTTCTCGAAAATTCTGTCCCAAAGACTTAGTCATCATCGCTGTCGACTTTGTCCTTCGCAAAGATAGTTGTTTGGCAATCTCTGAATCGGGAAAAATATCACCACATAGGGGAGTTAAAACATCCATTAATGAAAATGGTAAATGACCCACAGCTAGAAGTCCTGTCAATTTCAATTCTGCTCTTTTTACAGAGTTTTTCAAATTTATTGATTTGCTATTGTCATCGATTTTTTTATTTGTAACAGTTATTGTTAAATTTTTTATATGTTTTTCTGACTTAGAGAGGCGTACGACAGCTGTTTAGTGTGCTGATATGTTCTGTTGACAAACTTTGCAATATGCGATGTCATCGCCAGACACCCTGTAAAAAAAAAAGAATTGGGAGGTACGGGATACCGCATTGCAAGTGCCTACCTTCCAATGCGGTATTCGCGAAATACCGCATTGGGTTTCGTGGTGAATGCGGTATTCAAGGGGTCCCAATGCGGTGCCAGTTTTAAGCTTTAAAAAAAAAGAAAATACGTGACAGGAGTGAATAATTAGTGTCAGTGAATCAAAATACGAGTTAAAGGAATGAAAAAATACTAATAGTGAGTGTGAAAATGAAGTTTAAAGAAAATAAGGTAAGATCAACTGTTACATATGAGTCCAATGCGGCATAGGCTGTTTTCAATGCGGCGCATAATCGGTATACAGTTCGCGCAGTGCAGCGGCGCTCTCTTCTTTACCTAAAGCGGATTCTTTCTATTCAAATGGTAATTTTGAAAATAATGAAAAATAATATTAACTAAAAGTTGATAATGTATTTCAATCAATAAAAAAATGTTAAGAGTGTTCGATGGTCTCTAAAATTTGTAGGTTATTTGCGACTTACAGTTATCGCCAAAGAAAAAGGATGACACTGACTGTTTGAAATTACGTGAAATTAGTAAACAACCGTTTTCGAACTAGTGTTTCTCTGCACACAAGCACTTTTTACAAAATCTGACAACGTCTATTGGTCAAAAATGTTTTTAATTATCTGAATTGAAAAGATTTTGTTAATCCATACAGAAACACGGTTGCAGCATTGGAATTACCATAGCAATGTAATGCTAATCATTTTGACAGCTGATCCTTTAGGTAAAGAAGAGAGCGCCGCTGCACTGCGCGAACTGTATACCGATTATGCGCCGCATTGAAAACAGCCTATGCCGCATTGGACTCATATGTAACAGTTGATCTTACCTTATTTTCTTTAAACTTCATTTTCACACTCACTATTAGTATTTTTTCATTCCTTTAACTCGTATTTTGATTCACTGACACTAATTATTCACTCCTGTCACGTATTTTCTTTTTTTTTAAAGCTTAAAACTGGCACCGCATTGGGACCCCTTGAATACCGCATTCACCACGAAACCCAATGCGGTATTTCGCGAATACCGCATTGGAAGGTAGGCACTTGCAATGCGGTATCCCGTACCTCCCAATACTTTTTTTTTTACAGGGCATGCTTTTCATTTTGGATTTTTCCAACCATTCGAACTCTGTCAACCATGAATTGCAGAACAATTTTTTATATTCTTTTCTTGGTTTTTTAGAATCATGTTTTCGTTGTGTCGAATTTTCAGCGGATCTCTTTCTCTTATTTTCTTGAGTAAGTGTTCTATCCGTGTCCTGTGCTGCTACATCACTCATTTCTTCACTTTAAATTGAACTTCCATCGCCATACTCACTTTCGTATAAATCGTCATCATTTTCATTATGTTCTTGACTTTCAAATTCAGAAGCTGACGATTGCGACATGATTGAAACTGAATTTTTATTAGTCGATGAATCAGATTTTTCTATTGCTTTTTCCTTTATAGAATAAAATAAACATACTTATTATTAAAGTTATTTATTTTTTATAAAAAAGTAAATGATTAAATAAACAAAACTATATATCAATGAAAACATAAATATTACAATATTATTTATGTCTATTTACAAGTAATAATATATCAGAATGTAAACAAAACTATTCTATAAAGGTTCATAACCTCACTTTTTGTTCTTTTGATTCATATATACTTACTGTTGAAGAAGGTAATTGAGAATCATTTTTGTCAATTTTTAGAATCCATCGATCCATTTTTAAAATATATATATTTAAATACTAAATTTTTATTTCGAAATTCTAATTCACATTCAAGCGCTATTTATATTACATCTTCGAACAAAATACCATAAACCAACGAATACACCGACTGCAATGCACTTAATGTGAATGGCGCTCGCACATAAAAAAGCTAAGGGCACATTCACAGACCCGTCGACGGACATATTTTTTCATGCCAATAAAACAAATTTGATTGGTTTTGCCAATAAAAGTTTCTAAAATTTTATTTTAGTTAAAAATCATTAAAATTTGTGTTCTATTAAAGAATTTCCCGGAATTTCCAGTAATTTATCCATTTCCCGTAAAATTTCCCATTATAGTCAAAATTTCCCGTATTCCGGGAAATTTCCATGTCGTTGGCAACACTGGAGGAAAAAACCTCAGCTTTCGTTTAAAAAAAAAAAAAAAAAAAAAAGCTGCCCTTTTTCCAAAAAAATAAAATTTATTTTTAATTTTGGTTTTTTTTGGGCCAAAAATTTTTTTTTTTTAAATGCCTATTTTCAATCGAAAGAGCATGAAAAAACCTTTCCAAAATGTACCTTGCCAAATTTTCATGTTTAATAGTTTAAGAGTAAAAAATTATTGAAATAAGCATTGTACTGAAAATCCCAAAAATTTAACCCCCTCCCCCTCGGAAAATATTGGACTAGGTAAAAAAATATTTTCACGAAAAATTGCTATCTATTAGTACTACAAAAGCCCCAAGTTTTGCTACGATTGGAGAAAAATTTTTCTCCACCTGGATCACTTGACATGGAATGCCTCATATATGTAGCGTCACCTAATCTTCACTTTTAGTATAAAGCTTTAGAAAAGATTCAAAAAACTTAAAGACTTATTACCAAAAGTGACGTTGACTATGTATTTTCATAATCTTTATTAGAATTCTTCTAACTATACCTCGATTATCCCTAAATTCTTACGTTTTATTAGAAATATCAAAATACGATAAAATAATTTTTCTAACTAAAAGTCTCTCCGTGCAGACAGACAGACGAACAGACAAAGTTATACCATCGCCGGACCATGTTTTTCGGACTCGGGGGACTCCAAAACGTAAAGATTTCATAAAATTAGCAAAAGTCAATTTTCGACCAAAACTAATACTTTCTCATGTAATCCTTTCTAAAAAAACAGAAAGCATAGAACTCGAATGAAAGGAAATCGAACTCGAAAACGTAACTCGAACACGTGAAACTCGAAAAATGGACATTGCTCTTACGCACGCGTGAAACCAAGTTAGAAAGATGGCCACTGTTTGTTTTCTTTTGGAATCTTATTTTATTTTCGGCAAATAATTGTTTTTTATTATAAATAATATAATCCTTTCTAAAAAAAAACAGAAAGCATAGAACTCGAATGAAAGGAAATCGAACTCGAACACGTGAAACTCGAAAAATGGACATTGCTCTTACGCACGCGTGAAACCAAGTTAGAAAGATGGCCACTGTTTGTTTTCTTTTGGAATCTTATTTTATTTTCGGCAAATAATTGTTTTTTATTATAAATAATATAATCCTTTCTAAAAAAAACAGAAAGCATAGAACTCGAATGAAAGGAAATCGAACTCGAACACGTGAAACTCGAAAAATGGACATTGCTCTTACGCACGCGTGAAACCAAGTTAGAAAGATGGCCACTGTTTGTTTTCTTTTGGAATCTTATTTTATTTTCGGCAAATAATTGTTTTTTATTATAATAATATAAATAAAAGTATATTAAATGTTTTTTAATTTTTTATTTTTAGGCTGCGTCTACAATAGAAAAATAATGTGTTGAATGTGTTATGTTGTAGTATTTTTGGTTAGTGCTAAATGTATAAAGGAGCATTCAGACCTCTGCAGACTGCCTGCCTGTGCAGCCAGAAGATTGTTCACACCTCACTTTTCTCGTTGAAAAATGAGGGAAGATTTAAATATCTATTAAAATTCAAATCTTCCCGCATTTTTCAACGGGAAAAGTGAGGTGTGAACAATCTTCTGGCTGCACAGGCAGGCAGTCTGCAGAGGTCTGAATGCTCCTTTAAGGTATGCACTTTGTAAACAATTGTTCCTAACCTCACTAACTTAGTTACTTAATCGGAACGAAACAAATTTCTATTTTTGTTGTGACAGACTAAAAATACAACAAAATAACCATATATATTATATGTATAAATAATAAATAAACATTTATTTGCTGAAGAATGAGTAAAAATTAAAAAAAAACATACAGTAACAGTTTTTTCATTATTGTTTAAAAACCAGTTTTCGTCCGAAGTGATATTTTAATGTTTTATTATTTCTGAACAAATATAATTTTTGAATTTTGCCACAAACATTTTGTTTCAAAATTTATTTTAGAAAATGAAATTCGTTGTTTTTACATTTTTTTACCACAACAAAATCATAATTTTATACAAAATTTAGCAAAATAAGAAAAAAATAACAGAATAGACTCTTGGAAAAAGTGAAGTTAATGCAAATTTAAAATATTCATTATGTGTGAAAAATAAAAGAAGCATTTACATTTAAGAACTGTATATAATGCCTTTTTTATAATTATACCTATTCGTACATTTTCTAAGCACAAAAAGTATTTTTTATTTTCTATGCTTTCATTTAGTTGTTAAAATATTTTCAATTAACTCAAACTTTAAATTCCAAGTTATTTAACTTAGAATTTTAAAGTTTGAGTTTATTGGAAATATTTTGAGCTAATTATGAAAACATTGAAAATAAAGAATACTTTTTGTACTGAGAATAATTAATTCTCAGTACAAAAAGTATTCTTTATTTTCAATGTTTTCATAATTAGCTCAAAATAACTAATTTATTTTTTCTTTTTGTTAATGAGTAATTCTTCGCGTAGCGAACAATTTGTATTTTATTATTTTTGAAAATTCTTTTGACAAACTATAAGTTACAGCCCTAATAGAATTTTAAAGTTTAATATTTCTTAATTAATGAAATATCAGTGGTAGATCGGCCAAAATAATGAAAATTTTCTTTTTTGCAATAAACAACCCTGAAAAATTTATTGCACCATGACTCACAAGGAAAACTATTGTTTTAAGCAAATTATTAGCGATTTTTATTGTTTTATTAATCTTACAATACTAAATTTTATTTGACGTGAAATTTAAATAATGGGGAATCATTATATGAAAAGCAAGTAAAGCTAATCTCAGATAGCAGCACCATTGCAAGGTCGTCTAGCGCTGAAAGGCGCTCGCACAGCTCACTGCCTGCCTGCAGGTCGTCATGGTAACACATAAGAGTAAGAGAGTCAGAAAATTCAAATTTGAATTTTCTGACTCTCTTACTCTTATGTGTTACCATGACGACCTGCAGGCAGGCAGGCAGTAAGAAAAGGTGTGAGTGCGCCTTAATTTTTGATTCCGCGAAAAATCACATTTGATTTAAAAACAAATGGGCGAAGTAAATAAATATTTTTTGTGGAATTGTAAAAAGTTAAAAATTTAATTATATAAGCGAGAAATTTGTGCCACAGGAAAAAAACGTTTTTGCAAGTCGCAGTATCGTAAATGTATTACATAAAGAAAATTGAGGTTGTGTTCATTCAGGAGAATTTATTTGTGCTTTATACTAATATTTAGTGATATTTCGGTTTGATCTTTTATGTAAATGTAATTTTGAAAACAAGAACTAACAAGAAGAGTCTGAAGAAACACGAAGGACATTGACTTATTATTGTTTAAAAAGTGTACAAAATATTGTCGAAAAACAGTAATATAATTAATGCCTGTGCCATGTCTAAATTAATAACATTTAAATGGAATACAATTGAAAACTTGATCCTTTTATCCAAAATGAAATTATGATAGAATGTAAAAGATTCATCACTTCAATATGGAAAGTATAATTGAATTGATTGACAAATAGACAAAAACTTTGGTCAAATGATTATTCACATTCAAAAATTTTTAGAAAAAAACTGATGTTTTGGTACAAGTTGAGTAGTATCCTTAGAGTGTTTCTATGCAATTGATAAATTTTGTTTAACATTGTGAAAAAAGCTAAATAATAAGAAACAAAAAATGTTGCTAAAAAACTCACCAAGGTCTAATCAAAGAATATTAATTTGTTACAAATAAAATTAAAAAAAACAAAATACTATTAAACGTAAAAGAACGTAGAAAAGTTTCCAATTATCAAATTAATAATTTTACAATAAAAAAATCATGTGTTGAAGAATATGTTGTGTAGGTTGTGTAGTATTGCTGGTTATATATTGTTTAAATGTTAGATAATTAAAAAAAAATAAGTTTTTTTTCTTTTGAAAATTGATAAAATTAAATGATATATTTATTCAATTAAAAATGAATAACTTATCTTTTGTAATTACCTTCAAAATTTAATAATCATATCTTCAAGGTGGCCACTTGACCGGGAAATGACCGGGAAATTTGATACTAAACCGGAAATTTATTTTTAATTTTTAATTTTATTTTTAAATTGACCCAAAAAAAATATTTTTTCAATTATTACTCGAGAAGTATATTGTACATAAGTAGGTATATTAGAGAATACATAAATTAACATCAGACTTTAGTTAGTGAGGAAGAGGGATTACTGAGAAAATAATATAGTTACAGGGTGTCTAACGGTCAGGGAAGTCAGAGAATTTTTTTGGTCAGGGAAAAGTCATGGAAAAGTCAGGGAATTTCAGAGAATTTCATTAAAAGTCAGGAAAATTTCTAAAAATGTATACAAACATTAAAATTTCTTATGAATAAAATATTTTTTTAATCTAATAAAACTTAGAAAATTTTTTTTATGGTTTGTTTCAATCATTAGATAAAAATTTATTGTTAAATATGACAGTTGCCATATTTTTTGGCCCAAGAAAGCAGAAATAAAATTTGTTAAAAGGGATTAAAATTCAGGGAAAAAGTCAGGGAATTTTCTTCTCAATCTTTGTTAGACACCCTGAGTTATTTAAATTTAACGAAATCCTTTTATTTTAAGCGGATTTTTCTTTTAATGTTTATTCCACAGGATTTTTCTCATAATTTCTATTTGGGACAAAATAAGTGAAACCGGCCACTTGAAAAATTTTGTCTCCAATTTTCAAGTAATTTATAACTTTCGGTAGATATACAAGTACATTTTTACACCCTACAATATTTTTCAAAAAAAGATTTTATTTTGGAAGTAATCACGTGTTAAAGTTTTGGGTCATTTTATTTTCGTTTTCTTACTACTCTAAAACGAATAAAGATAATTAAGTAAACTTTTTTTTAAAATGAAGCCGAAAATCTATATTTTGAAGATAAAATGAAGCGATTACTAAAAAATAAATTTTTTTAATTGTTAGTAACAATTCTTTTAAACAATTGCAAATTGAAGATTATTCTCAATGTTTTTGAATAATTAAAAAAAAATTTAAAAAAAAAAAATTCCAAAGATTAATTTAAAAATAAGAAAAATGACTAACCTTCAATTTTATAGAAATTGTGTAAAGTTTTCTCTCAAAATGCAGACAAAAATAGACTCTTGATCTTAAAAATCCGCTTGAAAGAGTGATGTTTCTAACAAAACAAAAGAAGATCTTATTTATCCGTTTCCAATTTTATCTGTTTCCAGGAACAGGATTCTATTTTCGCCTGCATTTTGACAGAAAACTTTAAACAATTTCTAAAAAAAATTGAAGGTTACTCATTTTTCTTTTTTTAAATTAATTTTTCAAAAACATTGAGAACAATCTTCAATTTGCAATTGTTTAAAAAAATTGTTACTAACAATTAAAAAAATTTATTTTTTAGTAATCGCTTTATTTTATCTTCAAAATATAGACTTCAGGCTTCATTTTTAAAAAAAGTTTACTTAGGTAATTATTTATTCGTCTTAGAGTAGTAAGAAAACGAAAATAAAATGACCCAAAACTTTAACACGTGTTTACTTTCAAAATAAAATTTTTTGTTGAAAAATATTGTAGGGGGTAAAAATGTACTCGTATATCTACCGAAAATCATAAATTACTTGGAAATTGGAGACAACATTTTTTTAAGTGGCCGATTTCACTTATTTTGGCCCTATTATTTTCCATTCCCGTTTTTCATACGCTTATTTCAGTTTTAAAGAATCAATCTTAAAGTTCATTATGAAAAATTTTAGTTCATTTAAAAAAAAAGAAATTCGTAAAATAGTAAAAATTTCTTATTCTTTTACAACTTTTATATTATTATCGGTTCGGAAAAATGTCAAAAAAAAGTTATCTTTAAACGAGCTCAATATTGATAAGTTTAAATTTGTAATATGTATAATACAGAATAATTTAAGATTATTTGTTTCGTTTGTTATTAATATTTAAAATTTTTTTATAATTTGTTGGATAAAACAAATTGTCATGCATAAAATAAAAGGATTTTCTTTAAAAAATAAAAGAAATCTTTTGTTATTTATTTAAACTTTTCGTTTTGCCTATAAATGTAAAACGTTTTGAAACTGAAAAGTTTCCTTTTATTATAAAACTAATTTATTAAATATTATTAAAGGACTGGTTTTAAAAGAAAATATATTTTTATGTTAAATAGATATTGTTTCAATCTATTTATAATGACCAAAAAATAAATAAAATTTGGCCGGGAAAACTGGGAAAAAACCGGGAATTCAATTTTCTAAAAAAAAGTGGCCACCCTGATCTTCTTCATATATCGACATTGAATATATAATAAAATTTGAATAAAAGTTGAAGTTAATCTGACTTTTTAAAGCTTCATTAATGATTTATTTGCTTAATGTTCAGAGAGAAAAAGAAATTAATTTACAGAAGTAAATGTGGAGTAGTTACTTACGATAAAAAACTTTCATAGATAATTCACGTGTTAAACGAAAATAGCGAAACAACTCGATGAAATTATCATTTAAAACATATTCATGTACTTGAAAATTTAGTTTTTAGTTTGTATTAAATTGAAAAGATTAAATTTATACAAGGGGAAGAATAACGTAGATATGCAAAATTACATGTTTAAATGTTTATAGGAAAATTACGTGTTGAACGGAAAATGGAAGCAACGTAGTCGACCGCGAAGCGGTCGACGGAGGCGCTAGTGAGAATATAAAAATTATCGTTGCTTTTCTAACAGTCACATCCATATTTTTTCTTAATTCACATTTAAAAATAAACATTTTTTGTCATGCAAGTTAAAAATTTAAAAAATAGGCTGTTTTTTTAAATATATAACGGTATTTTTCTTAAAAATTATCGAACAATAATACATCCCAGGTTTGCAAAGTTAAAGTTACCTAATGCTATTAACGTTAGACTAAGGTTCGTTTTCATTAACGTTATAATATGACATTAGTTACCAAAAAATGTTGTTGCCTAATGATAGTTAACATTTCTAACATTAGCTAACGTTAACTTTTTCACCTGGCATGGTTGTTTTCATCAACGTTTAAATAGGGTTCTTCCAAGTACAGAACCCTAAGAAATAGGAAGAGATATCTCCCAATACAAAAATAAAGGCAGTATGGTAGTTAAAAGAGAATGAAGGAAATTATGTTTATTATCGATAGAAAAGACACAAACAAGCAATGAATTTAATTAGAGTTTTTTTTAAATTTGTTTTTGAATATTTTTGTAAAATATAAAAGGGGGTAAAAAAGAATAAGGAATACTTAGATTGTGGTGTGCCGAGATTGAATGTTGGAATTATCGATTTTTCTGTCGGTTTCCAAATAACGTGCCAGTCCGGAATTCTTCAAGTAAAAAAGGGAAAAAAAATTTACCTCCCACCTAGCACTGACTCTTTACGAGGCAACTTTTCGCAGAAGCTCTCTATGTCTCTTGTCTATATATACAGTGTTGCCAGAGTGAGCGCCCTCAACTTCCCGTAATAGTACTAAGAAATTCCCGATTTTTCCCTGACAAGTTTCTTAAATTTCCATGAAATTTCCCGCAATGTAGTCTTATATATTATAAGCCCTAAAATAAGATTATTATTTTTTTAAATATTATTATTATCATTATTTATATTCGGATTATAAATTTTTATGTTTTCTAATTTAAAAAATTTGAACTAAATTTCAAATTTACTTAAAACTCTTAATTTATTATTTTAAAAATTAGAATTAAATTTTAAATTTACTTAAAACTCTTAATTTATTATTTATACATGTTTTACAAATAAAATTAGTTCCAAAGTCGTGCATTTAACATTCCAGCGGTTGGGTTGAAATTTATGATGCCGCCAGCTTCTTCAATTCCTTCTCTTGTGGACAAAATAGAATTTAATGTTTCATTTTTAAATTTATTCCTGTGAAGTGTTTTGGTTAACTTAACCTGGCTGAACAATCGTTCAACTGAGGCATTTGAGAAGGGCAAAACTAAAAGGAGTCCGATAATTTTCTCTAAATTATTAAATATTTTAGAGTTTGATGCATTTGTTAATTGGAAAACTTTACACCAGTAATCTTCAGCGGAGAGTGAAGAATCTAGCTCGTACTTTTTGTGATTCAGGCCATGCAAACGCCATTCTTGGTCCAATTTTTGTGGATCTACAAAACGTCTTAAAACAGGAAATCTGTCAAAAACATTTTGTAAAGATTTGATTCGAAGAGATTGGGCAAATTGAGGATCCACAATTTTTATGATCTGAAACGCTGGATCTTGAAATTGGTATCGATCCTTAAGTTCAGAAACGAGAACGATGTAAAAGTTTCGAATGGAAGAATAAAAAGCATCTAAATCTCTTATTGGAATCTCTCGATTTTTTTCTAATTCACGAATACTGTCGTTTGCGAGAAGACCTAAATATATGTTCTTATTTTCAACGAACATTAATTTATTTTTGTGATCAATTTCGTACATATTCGCAGCATTTTTCACGTAATTTATTTCCAAAAAATTGCTGCAAATCGTTTTGATTAATTTTTCAACCTCTGGTTCTAGCCTATGAAGCAAAGGACTATTGGATTGGAAAAGCATGTTAAACTCACTCATTAAACCTATAGCGTAAGATAAGAATTCCAAATAGACGATTGTAAATTGATTTGACAAAGATCATATCATTTCATCTGTCGTTTTTGATGGATTATTCACAGCCAGTTCAGTAAAATAAGGTACCAATGCGGCATACTGCTCTAAGACTCTATCTACGCATTGTTTCAACGATAACCACCGAGTCTTAGATTTAGTCAAAATTTGATGAATTTCGGTACCAAAAAAAATCTGAAATTCTTTTAAGTCATCGCGCCTTAGTGCGCTTCTGCTAAAATGAGAACCTATATTTCGCACTAAATCTTCGATAGATCGGGGCAATTGAAGACAAGCCTTGCTGACAGCCAAATGTGAACTGTGACAAGTACATTTAACAAAAAGGATATCTGGCGATTGCTCTTGTAGCAATGTGATCACTGAATGGTTAACTCCGAACATAACATTGGTAGTATCTGAAGAATAGCCAACTAGGTTTTCGAGTGGTATTTTCTTACTCTTCACAACGTTCAATAGACAATTGCACAAATTTTCCGCGGTGCCACTTGGTAATTCTACCATGTCCAAAAATCTCGTTTGCACTTTGTAATTCAAATAATCATAATAAATAACTGTGAAAGCACATTGCTTAGCTGTGCCGAGATCCGTTTGCTCATCCATAATTATGGAAAAAAAGTTTCCCGCTTTTCGAAGTGTATCGAACAAGTTTTCTCGAAAATTCTGTCCCAAAGACTTAGTCATCATCGCTGTCGACTTTGTCCTTCGCAAAGATAGTTGTTTGGCAATCTCTGAATCGGGAAAAATATCACGACATAGGGGAGTTAAAACATCCATTAATGAAAATGGTAAATGACCCAGAGCTAGAAGTCCTGTCAATTTCAATTCTGCTCTTTTTACAGAGTTTTTCAAATTTATTGATTTGCTATTGTCATCGATTTTTTTATTTGTAACAGTTATTGTTAAATTTTTTATATGTTTTTCTGACTTAGAGAGGCGTACGACAGCTGTTTTGTGTGCTGATATGTTCTGTTGACAAACTTTGCAATATGCGATGTCATCGCCAGACATGCTTTTCATTTTGGATTTTTCCAACCATTCGAACTCTGTCAACCATGAATTGCAGAACAATTTTTTATATTCTTTTCTTGGTTTTTTAGAATCATGTTTTCGTTGTGTCGAATTTTCAGCGGATCTCTTTCTCTTATTTTCTTGAGTAAGTGTTCTATCCGTGTCCTGTGCTGCTACATCACTCATTTCTTCACTTTGAATTGAACTTCCATCGCCATACTCACTTTCGTATAAATCGTCATCATTTTCATTATGTTCTTGACTTTCAAATTCAGAAGCTGACGATTGCGACATGATTGAAACTGAATTTTTATTAGTCGATGAATCAGATTTTTCTATTGCTTTTTCCTTTATAGAATAAAATAAACATACTTATTATTAAAGTTATTTATTTTTTATAAAAAAGTAAATGATTAAATAAACAAAACTATATATCAATGAAAACATAAATATTACAATATTATTTATGTCTATTTACAAGTAATAATATATCAGAATGTAAACAAAACTATTCTATAAAGGTTCATAACCTCACTTTTTGTTCTTTTGATTCATATATACTTACTGTTGAAGAAGGTAATTGAGAATCATTTTTGTCAATTTTTAGAATCCATCGATCCATTTTTAAAATATATATATTTAAATACTAAATTTTTATTTCGAAATTCTAATTCACATTCAAGCGCTATTTATATTACATCTTCGAACAAAATACCATAAACCAACGAATACACCGACTGCAATGCACTTAATGTGAATGGCGCTCGCACATAAAAAAGCTAAGGGCACATTCACAGACCCGTCGACGGACATATTTTTTCATGCCAATAAAACAAATTTGATTGGTTTTGCCAATAAAAGTTTCTAAAATTTTATTTTAGTTAAAAATCATTAAAATTTGTGTTCTATTAAAGAATTTCCCGGAATTTCCAGTAATTTATCCATTTCCCGTAAAATTTCCCATTATAGTCAAAATTTCCCGTATTCCGGGAAATTTCCATGTCGTTGGCAACACTGTGCAAAAGTCAAATACTGTCCGATTTCGCTGGGAACGCCCCATATATATATATATATATATAATACTCTTCGACTCATTTCTCTATACAACTACACAGTTTTCGTACTTCTGTTCCCGTTTGCCTCTTGTATTTTTTATCCTCCACGATTATGCTGCTCTTTTTATCAATGTACGAACATTAGTTCACGCTGAGAAATGTAGGACAGTTACTTTAAATCTTCCGCAAAAAAGCCTTCAACTGCTTTTTTTAAAAGTTTTATTTATATATATATGGGACATTCCATTTCAAATCGTTTCACTGACAAAAAACAATCGCAAGGAGCTCAATTTTGAAAAATAAAAATAGAAATAGAAAGTTAATAAAATTCTCTTTCGAATCAGTACATAATATATTATGAATAATTAAATTTTTATTCAATAAAAATTATTAGAAAATCGCTCTCCTTGCGATTGTTTCTGTCAGTGAAACGATTTGAAATGAAGTGTCCCATATATATATATATATATATATATATATATATATATATATATATAATCAGTACAGATCTGTTTCTCATTACATTCGTAGAATGAAAGAAAATTAGAGCTATTGATTCTGAAATTTAAAATGAAACAATGCTATTGTTCAGTAAATTTTTTAAAGGTTCATAGAAAATTATTTAATCAGTAAATATTTTATTCTTTTTTCATTTATTTAAAATATTTACTGTACTTATCACTGATAATGCTCTTCGATTTTAGGACATGATCCCATCCTGACTATAGGATCTAACCTTGAGGTCTTTTAATGTTCATGTTCAGTAAAAGTGATCCTTTATTGCTGATATTTCCAACAATATAACTCAATTGCTTCAATTTATTTTTTAAAACAATTTTTTTAAAACAAGTTCAAAAGGTAGTCAAATCTAGACTATGTATTTTGAATAAATTTCTATGAAAGTGAAAAATAAAATAAATACTGTTAATAAATTAATTTGATAAAATTAAACTATGTGATATAACTTAATGGTAATTACATTCTTGAATTTTTTAATAATTTTTAACACTAAAAAAACAATATATTTAAAATCAAATATAATTATCTTTGTTATATATTTAACTCAAAATTATTTTTGAATTAAGCGTAATTTGGTTTCAATATACATTATAAGTTTGATTCGATAAAAATTAGATTTAATTGAGTTGTAAAATCTTTAATTGAAACTTATTTGTTGGTGTGCTACATATTTTAGTATTAAAAAAATCTGTAAATTTTTAAATAAACATACTTTTTTAAATTTTAATTGAAAAAGGGTCAGTTGGGGTAAATCTAGATAAAATATATATTTTTACAAATAATAGAAATTTTCTATTATAAAAGGCAACACTTCTTGTTTTCTGCTGCATTAATTTGATTCTCTAGTTCTTTAGAATAACTTTATGAAGCAGAAAATAATTTAGATAAGCTTTAATTGCATAAAATTAGCTGCCACAATATACGCCAAGATTTAGAAAATTTCCTAAAATATGAGATAAATTCAGATAGCATAGTTTCTAAAAAGATTTTTTAAAAAGGTACCTTAAATATACTACTTTATTAAAGAATAAAACAACTTGAAAAAATTCATAGTAGATGTATAAAATCGGACAAGTGCGAGTTGCACTCGCACTAAGATAGAGAGTTCCGTACACAAATATTCAAACAAAATTTTTTTAAAATTATTTTAACAATTCTTTTAAAATTAAAAACAAATTAAACAAAATGGTAAAATACTGTTATAAGATTAGAATAAATATGTTTATTATTTTTATTATTTTATTTTATTAATAAATTTTTATATTTCTCTGTAATTGTACTTATTTTCACCAGTCAGGTTCGCTATAATTTTCCTGTAATCTGCACTTAAAACTGAAGATCCCTGCTGAATATCAGCTCACCAGGTTCTGAATTGTAGAAGTTAAGGGGGGGCAGGGTCATTTTTAGCAATTTTTTTGACAAAATTTAAATTCTTTCCCTTCTATTTCGCAAATATGTAGGCCAATCGTGTTCGCTATAATTTTTCTGTAATCTGCACTTAAAACTAAAGATCCCTGCCGAATTTCAACTCACCAGGTTCAGATTTGTAGAAGTTAAGGGGGGGGGCAGGGTCATTTGTAGCAATTTTTTGACAAAATTTAATTCCTTTCCCTTCTATTTCGCAAATATGTAGACCAATCGTTTTCGCTATAATTTTCCCGTAATATGCACGTAAAACTGAAGATCCCTACCGAATTTCAGCCCACCAGGTTAAGATTTGTAGAAGTTAAGGGGGGGGCAGGGTAATTTTTTGCAATTTTTTCGAAAAAATTTAATTTCATTCCCTTCTATTTTGCAAATATGTACACCTATTAGGTTCGCTATAATTTTCCTGTAATCTGCACTTAAAACTAAAGATCCTTACCGAATTTCAGCTCACCCGGTTCAGATTTGTAGAAATTAAGGGGGGGCAGGGTCATTTTTTGCAATTTTTTCGAAAAAATTTAATTTCTTTCCCTTCTATTTCGCAAATATGTAGGCCAATCATGTTCGTTATATTTTTCCCGTAATCTGCACTTAAAACTGAAGATCCCTGCTGAATTTCAGCCCACCAGGTTAAGATTTGTAGAAGTTAAGGGGGGGGACAGGGTAATTTTTTGCAATTTTTTCGAAAAATTTAATTTCTTTCCCTTTTATTTCGCAAATATGTAGACCAATCGTGTTCGCTATATTTTTCCTGTAATCTGCACGTAAAACTGAAGATCCCTACCGAATTTCAGCCCACCAGGTTAAGATTTGTAGAAGTTTGTTCACTAATTCACAGTGCATATACGCTAATTGAAATAGTGGCATACTTATCGCTGATTCAGATTTAGAGAGCGAGTGATTTCATAAAATAGGGATATTTTACGGTGTACGGAACCCTAAAAATTTAATCAGTTAAGTGTTATAGTATTATAAAACTAAAAGTTCAGAAATCCGCCATTTAAAAAGTAGTCACGAAAAACTTAGGGTCATGGGGGTAAATGTAAACAAGGTGTTAATATCAACACTAGATGTTTTAGCTAAATTTACAATTTTAAAAATAAGTACGACGTCAAAATTTGTACCTCAGCTCACCTACAAGATGTTCTGACTATTACCACCCCATTTTACCCTACGGGTGGGGCAAAATAGGATTTTAGCACTCTTTCGGAAAATACGATATTGAATATTATATTGAATCGATTTATTTGTTTGGTTTTCTGTAAACAGCCAATTACAAAATGGTACTCTATTTTGCCCCATTCTTCTCTACAATGTTTTTGGGTCTCTGAAACCGACAAAAGCACCAAAAATAAATTAGTCCTCTCATTTAAAACCTACCACTCTCTTACTATTTCTATAGAGGGTTTAGAATTTTCATTTCCATGAAAATTATACGTAAATTTTTATAAAAACGAAAAGTCCAACCTCTTCTCTAAAGATACTAAACGAGTAGTAGGAAATAAAGGAGTGTTCGAATTTATTTCTGGTCGCTTTTCGACTTTAGGGTCATGGTTTTAGGATTTATTTAAATTTTATTAGTCAAATGTTTTTTGGATTTTTTCGAAATATTAATTTATTTTTTAGTTATTCCATGTAAAAAATTTTTATTATACGCAAGATGTCACTTTTTTATTTAGTAAAAAATAAATGAAAAACACAGAACAAGGACTGATTTCATCAAACTCAATTGAAAGTTAATCAATTATTATTAATGCCAATTTAACTCATCAAATAAAAACAATCCTGACAATTTTTCATCTCATTAATAGGAAAAAATAAATCATTCCCCAAGAGATAGGGTTAAAAGTTAAAAATTGGACAAGTGCGAGTGGAATTCGCACTTGTCCAATTATTTTTTATTTTTAGTAAAGCGAGAAAACAATCTCTTATTTATTCTCTTAAAATTTTACTCTTCCTTAAAATATTTAACTTCTTAGCAGTGTAGTCAAAATTAGCTTTTCGTGTCACAAATGTGCAAAAAAATTTTGTTTTTCAAATTACTTGATATGATTCTATTTCATTTTTTCGGGGTCGCTGAATCCGAATATTTGGCTAAAAATGCGCATTTGTGGGTTTTTAAAGTCACTGAATTAGAATATTTGATTAAAATTTGATAATTTTAAATGTCAACTAAAAATTTAAAAGTTTACGAATGTGATTACAAATAGTTATTTAAGATTTTCAGTTTTAACAACTAATTTGAGAACTTTAAATTTTCTGGTCGACGTTTTGAAGCTGCCATTTTGACAAACAATTCCCGCTACCCTCAAAATTTAGGTCAATTTTGAGGGCAGTTTTGACCTAAACGACAAAATTTGACAAACAATTCTCGCTACCCTTAAAATTTAGGTCAATTTTAAGGGCATTTTTGACCTAGATGTCAAAATTTGACAATTTTTGCTAGCCTCAAAATTTAGGTCAATTTAGAGAGCAGTTTAGACCTAAACGTCAAAATTTGACAAAAAATTCCCGCTACCCTCAAAATTTAGGTCATATTTGAGGGCAGTTTTGACCTCAACGTCAAAATTTGATAAACAATTCCCGCTACCCTTAAAATTTTAAAATTATTTATATTATAAATTTATACAAAAATTTTGTAAATAATTGGAACACATTTTTTTTGGGTGGAGTTTTGACGTTATATTCACCATATGTTATATTTTATATAATTTTTACTGCACTTATACATACTACGTATATAAATTCTTGTTATAATAAAAATTTTCAAAATTTTAAGATATTAACAGAATATTGACATTTTATTCTATTCTTTGGCCCAAATATAAAATACTGATTTTTAATCTTCAAATAACTGCTATTAAATTAATAAAAACTAATGATTATTACATTCTGATATTCAAAATTCTTTTCTCCTTTTTTGAATTTAAAACTATAAACAAAATTACTAAAAAATATCTAATAATTTTTAGTTAAACAAATTTTTTGATTTAAATCATGATTTAAATGGCAAGATTTAAATCAAGATTCAAATCGTGATTTAAAACAAGTTGATTTAAATCATTGCAGCCCCGGTTTTTAGCTGTTGAAAAATTTACACGTATATTTGATTTATAAACTGTAAAAAAAGTTATAAATTCTTCAAAAGATCTAAACGAATGCAGTTAAAATTCCCGGTTTTGGTTAAAATTCCCGGCTATTTCCAGGCTTTTTCCCGGTACAAAAAATTCCAGGCTAATTCCCGGTTTTCCCGGTCAGTGGCCACCCTGTACGTCGCAATATTATACATTCTTCTTTTACCCACATGTCATAAACGACCAAATAAGGGCCCTTAATTTATCTCAAAATTTATGTCAGATTTGATTTATTGTTAAAAGTGCGAATAAAAAGGGTCCTAATAATGCCTTTAATAATTCTGCAAAATCTGTGCCAAATTTAACCAATTTTTTATCTTTAGTTATAAAAAAGTATCTATATGGACATCAAAAGATCATAATCATGTCCGTAAAGTAAAATTCTTTTTAAGTTCTTTCTTTTCGCTTGCTGGGTGTAAAAACATGATACATCGGATTAGCGTTGAAAAACATGATACCTCGGATTTGACTTGAGGCTGCTTCTACAACAGCTTTTTTTTCATCGAAATCAGTGTAAAAACGTTGCACGCGCAACGTTTTCACACTATTTTACATGGTGCATTTTGCTCATGTCGATAAAAAAAGCTGTTGCAGAAAGCCCCTGAAAAACATGACATATCGACGTTTGAGTTGAAGAATATGACACGTCGAAAACGAAAATTTTTTATTCAAATTTCGGTTGGTACCACTGACCGCGAATCTTAAAATGTCTCAAATCAACATAAACTGTATACAAAATTATTTAACCTATCCCGTGTGGAAATTTGTCACGTATGTGTAGCGTAACGGTATAGTTTTACTATTTACTGTATAGTTCCGGTATTGTGAAATGTTATAGAAACTGTCTAGGAATGTAACGTTACGATCATCAAGTTTCTAGATAATTTTACTACATCAGAACAATGGTTGTTTATTGACAACAAATATTGGACAAATATTAATAATCAATTATTTTCTAGCGGTTTAAAATTAAATTAATAAATGGTTATTTCTTGGTTACAAATATTGATCCAACGTTTGAAATTAATATTTTATTAATTAATACAACACATGGCAAAAATTGTTCAAAAAAATAAATAAAAAAATAAAGTACTAGTCTAAAGATGGAAAAGGAATTAATTTAATTGGAACACTCTATTAAAAACAGAGTGTGATAAAAATCAGACCAAAATAATATTTGTCTTTAAGTTTATGAATGAAATCGTCTCTTTTTATAAAGAACTGGTAAAACAACTTGTTAACGAGAAAAGAAACTTGCGCGCCCTGGTGACAACTTATCCTAAGTAATTTCAAACATAAGCAGCGCGGGACTGCTTTTAAAGGCGAATAATTTCCCATTGGTTAGAAATAAATACTCGACGAAAAGTGTATATTGTTTTTATGCAAAGCAATTACTGAGTTTGATTATTTAAATATTTTATTTTATATGATAAATAAGTTTTTTATATTATTTATTATATCCAGTTTTGTTAAACAGAATTTATATAGTTGAACAACGTAAAGTAGTTAATGTAGTGAAACTATACAGATCCTAGAACGTTTAACAATATAAATCAGTTAATGAAGTAAAATGGTACAGTAGCTAGACCATTTTGATATAGATTTACGTGAATAGTTTCACGAGTTGTTTACGGTATAGTTTTTATCTTGCATATATTCCAACAAGAAATTTTTCTACACGGGATTTCTTCTTTTAATTGGCATATTTTGAAGCGAAAGCATTTGTTTCATAAAAGTTTCAATGATTTGGTACATTTTAAAAATGCTGTAAATTTTCGGTTGAAATCTATCTGTTAAATAGATGAATCGAGTTCTTGAGAATTAAGAAACTATTGAGATTGATAAATTGTATTTTAAACTTTAAGGTACCTACAACAGAGAGTTTTGGATGGAAAGTTGAAACTTATATGAGTGCGAGTCACTAATTCTCAATAAATTTTTATCATTTCTCCTTTACACATTTGCTGGACGTAAAAAGACTTTGGGAACATCGAATGATCCATGTCGTACGAGACTGGTTAAAACCACTAAACTCTCAACTCTAAATGCAATATTAATGTCCTCGCGTGAACCTAACACCAAAATACTTATCGCTAATGATGAGAGTACTAATGTCTATGTCTCTTGAATACTAAAGTCTAATGAATAAAAATCGTCTCAAACATTTTCAAGATAATATAAAAGTAATTCTTGTATTTATATTATAAATCTATATAGTCATAATAAACTGAAATTTTTTTTAACCTATAAATTAATAAATGAACTATTAAGAACTATAATTATGCAAAATTAGTCAATAAATGCATAAAAATAAAAAATAACTTATTATTTTATTCAACCAAATCAAATACTCACAAATAAATTAAACAAATTTTACGGCATTAATAATTTCTTATAGTTTTGATTAAAGTGAAATCATTTTCAATAAATAAAATTTGTAGATTTTTTTTATACTACAATTTCAATTTTTAAACTATTAATAAGCAGAAAATTTCGAATGTAAAGAATTTACTGAACTTGGAAAGTCGTTTGGTGTAACTAACTTACTAACTAACTTAAGACATTTAGAGGGATTCGATATTTTTTACTTATTATTTTTTTATAAACTCTAATTTAATCGAGTACTCGAATTCACTCGAGTACTGGATACATTTAGCTCGTAAAAATTACAGCTCGGCTCGACTCGGGATGTCAAGCTTTTTGCAAACACCTATACTAATGGAGAATACATAACATTAAATTGATGAATTTGAAAAAGAAATATTTTTTAAAAAATAATATCCATTAGAAAAAATTATTTTAACTGTGGTAAACATATTAGTCAGTGTTTCTTTGTTAATTGTTAAATAAAATAACTTTTCTAATGTGCGATTCTATAGGAGATTTTAGTCTTTTCGGAGTAAGTAAAATAATTGCAATGAAATTCAGGAATTTCAATTTACACATAAAAAGAAATGTTACCACCAAATATTACGTCAAAATATTCGATAGTTTTTGAGATGTCAAAATTGTGGAAAAATTTTGAAATCGTTATATCTCCTTTCCATTTTAACCAAATCACTTGATTGTTTTTGGAAAAAATTAAGCATAAAAAAACAAAAAATTGTTGATTATATTATCATAAGTGAACAAAACGTCGCTTGGGCGCA
Organism: Leptopilina drosophilae; assembly: GCA_032873175.1. Classification (NCBI taxonomy): domain Eukaryota; kingdom Metazoa; phylum Arthropoda; class Insecta; order Hymenoptera; family Figitidae; genus Leptopilina; species Leptopilina drosophilae. Next base: position 42,986,486 of record CM065478.1, on the reverse strand, counting down.
ACAACATGCCGACTCAGCTAAACGGTGAAAAAGATGCCGTTTCAAAAAGAAAAGTGAAAAACATGCCGTTTCGCGAAAGCGCTGAGAAATATACATGCCTTTTCAACCGTTAATATTAAATACAATATTAAATAAATAAATAATTATTATAATAATATTAATAATTATAAATTAATCAATTAATTAAATTAATTAATTAATCATTAATTGTTTATAATAAATATAATATTATTAATTATTTATAATTAATACAATATTATTAATATAATATGAATATTAAATAGTAACGGTTGAAAAGGCATGTTTTTCACCGTTCGTTTGAAGAAGGTATGTTTCTCAGCGCTTTCGCGAAATGGCATGTTTTTCACTTTTCTTTTTGAAACGGCATCTTCTTCACCGTTATTTTGACATCTTAAAAACTACCGAATATTTTGACGTAATATTTGGTGCTAACATTTCTTTTTATGTGTAAATTAAAATTCCTGAATTTCATTGCAATTATTTTACTTACTCCGAAAAGACTAAAATCTCCCATGGAATCGCACTAATAGCATTAAGATTTGTAAAAAATATATATTTTTTCGCATAGGTTCTTTTGGAAATGTCTTCATTCAGACACCTTGGATTCTGCAGTCCAAGGTTATCGGGAGTTGGTATAATAACAATTATATATATATATATATATATATATATATATATATATATATATATAACAATATGAAAAACATAGTAACAGACATGAAAGACAGAATCAAATAAATATATGTGACGGTGCACGACAAAACATGCCTTAGCGAAATAAAATTAATTTCAAGTTATTAATAGCACTCTATGGATTTTGCGTTCTTCTTTCACGTGCAAAAGTCAAAATTCCTTTTTACTTATACATTTTTTTGATATTAATGTTCAAATATGAGTATAATTTGAACTTGATGTGAGTTTTCTCCCATTTATCAGAAAAGAAGCCCCTCCACTTTCCACTATTACATTAAAAGCTGATTTAAATTACTCTTTTTGGAAGCCGTCGAAGTCTTTTCAGGTCATAACAGAGATTATGAAGCTCTCGACATGCCGACAACCCTATTCTGACTGGGTCATTAGGAATACCATATTCTCTGGTGCAACTTGACAGTTTACACCATCGAACATGGCTCGCCTACCCAAGTCCCACTTTCTGCATGAAAACATGGTGTGCTCTGCGTTGTCCACAGTGAACTGTCAGTACGCACAAACAGTGTTGCCAGAGTGAGCGCCCTCAACTTCCCGTAATAGTACTAAGAAATTCCCGATTTTTCCCTGACAAGTTTCTTAAGTTTCCATGAAATTTCCCGCAATGTAGTCTTATATATTATAAGCCCTAAAATAAGATTATTATTTTTTTAAATATTATTATTATCATTATTTATATTCGGATTATAAATTTTTATGTTTTCTAATTTTAAAAATTTGAACTAAATTTCAAATTTACTTAAAACTCTTAATTTATTATTTTAAAAATTAGAATTAAATTTTAAATTTACTTAAAACTCTTAATTTATTATTTATACATGTTTTACAAATAAAATTAGTTCCAAAGTCGTGCATTTAACATTCCAGCGGTTGGGTTGAAATTTATGATGCCGCCAGCTTCTTCAATTCCTTCTCTTGTGGACAAAATAGAATTTAATGTTTCATTTTTAAATTTATTCTTGTGAAGTGTTTTGGTTAACTTAACCTGGCTGAACAATCGTTCAACTGAGGCATTTGAGAAGGGCAAAACTAAAAGGAGTCCGATAATTTTCTCTAAATTATTAAATATTTTAGAGTTTGATGCATTTGTTAATTGGAAAACTTTACACCAGTAATCTTCAGCGGAGAGTGAAGAATCTAGCTCGTACTCTTTGTGATTCAGGCCATGCAAACGCCATTCTTGGTCCAATTTTTGTGGATCTACAAAACGTCTTAAAACAGGAAATCTGTCAAAAACATTTTGTAAAGATTTGATTCGAAGAGATTGGGCAAATTGAGGATCCACAATTTTTATGATCTGAAACGCTGGATCTTGAAATTGGTATCGATCCTTAAGTTCAGAAACGAGAACGATGTAAAAGTTTCGAATGGAAGAATAAAAAGCATCTAAATCTCTTATTGGAATCTCTCGATTTTTTTCTAATTCACGAATACTGTCGTTTGCGAGAAGACCTAAATATATGTTCTTATTTTCAACGAACATTAATTTATTTTTGTGATCAATTTCGTACATATTCGCAGCATTTTTCACGTAATTTATTTCCAAAAAATTGCTGCAAATCGTTTTGATTAATTTTTCAACCTCTGGTTCTAGCCTATGAAGCAAAGGACTATTGGATTGGAAAAGCATGTTAAACTCACTCATTAAACCTATAGCGTAAGATAAGAATTCCAAATAGACGATTGTAAATTGATTTGACAAAGATCATATCATTTCATCTGTCGTTTTTGATGGATTATTCACAGCCAGTTCAGTAAAATAAGGTACCAATGCGGCATACTGCTCTAAGACTCTATCTACGCATTGTTTCAACGATAACCACCGAGTCTTAGATTTAGTCAAAATTTGATGAATTTCGGTACCAAAAAAAATCTGAAATTCTTTTAAGTCATCGCGCCTTAGTGCGCTTCTGCTAAAATGAGAACCTATATTTCGCACTAAATCTTCGATAGATCGGGGCAATTGAAGACAAGCCTTGCTGACAGCCAAATGTGAACTGTGACAAGTACATTTAACAAAAAGGATATCTGGCGATTGCTCTTGTAGCAATGTGATCACTGAATGGTTAACTCCGAACATAACATTGGTAGTATCTGAAGAATAGCCAACTAGGTTTTCGAGTGGTATTTTCTTACTCTTCACAACGTTCAATAGACAATTGCACAAATTTTCCGCGGTGCCACTTGGTAATTCTACCATGTCCAAAAATCTCGTTTGCACTTTGTAATTCAAATAATCATAATAAATAACTGTGAAAGCACATTGCTTAGCTGTGCCGAGATCCGTTTGCTCATCCATAATTATGGAAAAAAAGTTTCCCGCTTTTCGAAGTGTATCGAACAAGTTTTCTCGAAAATTCTGTCCCAAAGACTTAGTCATCATCGCTGTCGACTTTGTCCTTCGCAAAGATAGTTGTTTGGCAATCTCTGAATCGGGAAAAATATCACGACATAGGGGAGTTAAAACATCCATTAATGAAAATGGTAAATGACCCACAGCTAGAAGTCCTGTCAATTTCAATTCTGCTCTTTTTACAGAGTTTTTCAAATTTATTGATTTGCTATTGTCATCGATTTTTTTATTTGTAACAGTTATTGTTAAATTTTTTATATGTTTTTCTGACTTAGAGAGGCGTACGACAGCTGTTTTGTGTGCTGATATGTTCTGTTGACAAACTTTGCAATATGCGATGTCATCGCCAGACATGCTTTTCATTTTGGATTTTTCCAACCATTCGAACTCTGTCAACCATGAATTGCAGAACAATTTTTTATATTCTTTTCTTGGTTTTTTAGAATCATGTTTTCGTTGTGTCGAATTTTCAGCGGATCTCTTTCTCTTATTTTCTTGAGTAAGTGTTCTATCCGTGTCCTGTGCTGCTACATCACTCATTTCTTCACTTTGAATTGAACTTCCATCGCCATACTCACTTTCGTATAAATCGTCATCATTTTCATTATGTTCTTGACTTTCAAATTCAGAAGCTGACGATTGCGACATGATTGAAACTGAATTTTTATTAGTCGATGAATCAGATTTTTCTATTGCTTTTTCCTTTATAGAATAAAATAAACATACTTATTATTAAAGTTATTTATTTTTTATAAAAAAGTAAATGATTAAATAAACAAAACTATATATCAATGAAAACATAAATATTACAATATTATTTATGTCTATTTACAAGTAATAATATATCAGAATGTAAACAAAACTATTCTATAAAGGTTCATAACCTCACTTTTTGTTCTTTTGATTCATATATACTTACTGTTGAAGAAGGTAATTGAGAATCATTTTTGTCAATTTTTAGAATCCATCGATCCATTTTTAAAATATATATATTTAAATACTAAATTTTTATTTCGAAATTCTAATTCACATTCAAGCGCTATTTATATTACATCTTCGAACAAAATACCATAAACCAACGAATACACCGACTGCAATGCACTTAATGTGAATGGCGCTCGCACATAAAAAAGCTAAGGGCACATTCACAGACCCGTCGACGGACATATTTTTTCATGCCAATAAAACAAATTTGATTGGTTTTGCCAATAAAAGTTTCTAAAATTTTATTTTAGTTAAAAATCATTAAAATTTGTGTTCTATTAAAGAATTTCCCGGAATTTCCAGTAATTTATCCATTTCCCGTAAAATTTCCCATTATAGTCAAAATTTCCCGTATTCCGGGAAATTTCCATGTCGTTGGCAACACTGCGCACAAACCTCATCTTTGCATTTTTTAAAGGAATACAGATACGAGTTAAAACACCCGTGGCCTTTAAGCAGTTGCGTCAAATAATAGGAAACCTCTCCATGCTTTCGGTTTATTCAGGTAATGAGTGCAAATCATCGCAAATGGTATTACTTCTTGTTTTAAGTATAGGAGCCGACGCTGTTGCTGTGTAAAACATCTAAACTAGTGATGCACGACGAGACTCTGTCCTCTCATAAAAGAAAAGAGATGAAAATACCACATTCAGTTGTTTTCATTGTTTTTCTCGCGAGATTCTCGGTTTTTCGAGACGAGACTCGCTCGAAGTGCATCACTAATCTAAACATAGGCTATATGGTGATGGAACTTTAATCTTCCATCGAGCTCCACTCCTAAATACTTAATGTGCTTACTCCACTTGATGTCGAATTCGTCTATCACGATTCGTGGGACCTTATAACCACGTATTTGGCCTCTGCACCCAACCTAATTCCTCAATGAAGCGGGATTCTTCCAGGAACCAGCCAAATTTTTTCTTATCGATTTTCTTCACATTCCAGAAAAGGCATTTTCGAAACGGAGTTTCCTGTCTTCCGACATTTCCTGTGTCTCCTCCTGAGACTAAAAACTCGATGTACTTGTAGTCACTTGCGGTATACTCTTCAGAGACTCGCCATTCGTTTATGCGTCTGAATAGGAGAGATGATGCAATCGTATGATCAATGATCGATCCAATTGCACCTCTCTAAGCATCAATGTCTTTCCCCGGTTTACAATCATTAAGTTGTTCTTGGAGACCCACACGAATCCACTGCTCGTCGGCAGGTACCTGGCGACCTGCAACTCAGTATTGCACAGTTGGATAGCAGCCCTACCTAATTCATCTTGGTACCAGGAAGTGAGATCACTTTTCTTGTGTTGCTCATTGCATAACAAGATGTCGATCCTTTTTTCCTTGATAGTGATCTGTGCATGTAAAAACACTTAGGTTGTTCGACAGAACAGTTCTTTGCCATGTGACCCTCACTGACGCATCTCCGACAGTTTTTAGTTCTTTTGGGGCCTTTGCATGTGTCTTTTTAAAATTTTAATAAATATTACATGTTTTTTCACAAAAATAAAGAATACTACTTCCTGTGATTTCTTATTATCAAGCGTTTTAACAGGGTCAATATATTTCGTATTATGGAGAATTTTAACATGGTCAAAATATATACATGCGTCTGTTTAACGGTGGTCTTGAAACATTTTAAATACGTTTGACAAATGCCCTTTCGAATTTTTGCATCAAACGTTTTTACACCACCTACAGAATTGATTTTAACTTAAATCAAAATCGCGTATTGAGCCGATTTTTTAAAAACTTCCTTTAGGAGTAATTAGAGTTTCCTTTTTAATATATATTTTTTAAAATTTTAAAAAATGTAGTTTTTCAAAAAACGATTTTTGTAAAAAAAACTTCAAAAACTCATTTTCTTCTGAAACTACTTAAAACTTTCTTTTTGAAAATTTTAAATTAATTAATTTAGGATTATTTTTTTAAGTTTTGAAATATTTTCAAAATGTCTTATTATTGTTTATATCACATTTAAATTTTATTTAAAATGGTTAAGTATTTTCCAAAAAATAAGTTTTTTTTGGGTTTTTTCCAAAAAGTATTTTTTTGTAAAAACTACATTTATAAAACAATGTCTAACTATATACAGTGGTCTTGTAATGGCGGCCAGGCTACACGTGCACGTCCACGCCGGCATTTTACATCAGAACGCGACGCTGTTAAAATTACTCTATTAAACAATACTAATTATTTTCTATAATTTATTATGAAGTGACGAGATATTTTCCAAAAAACTTCCTAACATTTTGATGAACATTTTTGTCACTGTTTCAATTAAAAATAGGAAAATATTGTGTGTAAATTTCGTGAAAAATATTAATAATTAATGAAGAAGCAATAATTTGAAATTAATTTCGAACGACTTCAAAATTTATCTCTAGGGCCAACTGACTCGCCGTGTGTTTACGCGTGTGCCCTTTTAAGATCCGGAGCCTCAATTGTAAAAAAACCTTGTGATGTTTGCATGTGATTTTTGAAAACTCATTAAACACATTAGGTCCATTGCGAGAGTTTTTGGAAAATCTTCCCTATATTATAAGGTATGAATAAATAAAAAAAATGTCGGATCCAAAGTTGGAAAAAATTAATTTGTTTTTAAAAAATTAAAAAAATTTTTTGAATGAATGAAAGTCGAAAAAAATAAAATTTTCATTCTTTGACAACTTTTTTCTAAACTCAATATTTTCAGACTTATAAGCTGTTGAAAATAGGCCTACTTTTAAATATCAAAAATTTCAAAAATTTAATCAGTTTAACAAAAATAAAAAAATATGTATTTCATATTTTTCTAAAAAAAAAATTTACAATACGTTTAACCGAATTTCAATTATCATAGGTAAATAAATCTCATGCTTGTTGAACTCCGTTCCATTATTGCAACAATGATTGTGACCAACAATGGACCAATAATGGTTTGTACTTGAGATGATCACGCTACTGTCAATGATCGGTAGCCAAGCACCGGACCAATATTAGTTAACAAGGAAAGAAAATCAATTTTCAAAAGCTTGATTTTTTATTGGCATGCAGCCTGTAGAAAACCAAGATTTAAAATAATTTTTTTTAATTATTTTAATGTATTGTTTCATTTTTCACCTCTTGTAAAAACAAAGGTGATAGAGTAATAAAAATTTCCTCAACGTATATCTCACAATGAAGCGATTCCTGAGAATGTCTTTGCGGGAAAGGAGCAGGTACTTATAGAGTTATTAAAACATCTCACAAGGGAGAAAAAATTACTAGCATGCACTCTGGGAGAACTTGTCGCAACTGTTTTCTAGCGCGCATGCATATCCAAACATTATTGGATCAACGATTAGCAACAACATTGCACCACTTCCGACAAGCTAACTTCATTGACTCTATAAGTACTTGCTCCTTTCCCGCAAAAACATTCATAATGCATCCCTCTCCTGTGAGATACCCGCTGAGGGATTTTTATCATTGTATTACCTTTGTTTTAGAAAAGGTGAAAAATTAAATTAGTACGTTAAACTAATAAAAAAAATTATTTAAAAACAATTTTTTTAAATAAATATTAATTAACAATTTAAAATATTTTTAAATTCTTGGTTCTTTGTTGTCTGACAAAAAAAACAAGATTTTGAAAATCGTTTTTGTTTCCTTAGCAACTAATATTGGCCCGATGCTTGGCAACCGATCATTAGCAGTAGCGTGATCATCCTAAGCAAAAAACAATAGTGGTCCATTGTTAGTTGGCAATAGTTTTGCCAAGAAATAACCATTGGTCACCAATCATGGTCCACTACACTGTTCGACAAAATTTTGCTACAAGAATAAACAAAAGTGATTCTAACAGGATTTTTAACATAGATTACGAATCTGTAAGTGAAATTATCCTATCACGTCTCAATTTTTAGAAAAACGGAGCCAAAGTGCCACAAAAATGCCATTTTTGGCACTTTTTATACCTTAATAAAAAAGGTTCAAATGTGGCTTAAATGAGAGCTCAAACCCTCAACTTTAACATCCAAAAACAAAAAACCATGTAGAAATAACTTAAAATTGATACACGGAGAGAAATTTCTGTTAATATTTACCTCTACAATCTGTAATGCAAAATTATAGAGGCAGCACAGTAAATATTAACAGAAATTTCTCTCCGTGTGAGAACAACTTTTTACCACGCGCGTAAAACAACTAGGGAAGACCGGGGCGTAATGGATCACTTTAATTTATTCAAAAGTGATAAATCAGAGTAATTTCGATTTTTGATCAATATAATGTACTTGGTACTTAGTACTTTGTACTAAGTTTTATTATTATTCATTTATTATTGTTAAAAATATGATTTTTCAGGTTTTGAGCTTTAAACATTTGTATTTAAAGAACAATTGACAATTTTTGTATAATACTTACGGTGTTGATAACAAATAACAAAATTTTTAACAAAAGCTTCCGGGCGTAATGGATTACTTTGGCCGGGGCGTATTGGCTCGCATATTTTATTAACCACTTCAGCGGCATGGCGTTCCAATTGGCGTTCCATGAGTAAGTGGCAGAAGCGGCAATAAAATGCAAAAATGGCGTTCCTATTTAAACTTTATTCCTGAACTCGGTAAACAATTTAAGTCAACCAAACCAAAAGTTATTTATTATTTGAGATTATGAATCTTAAATGGATTTAAAAAAATTCAAATAAGCGGATTAAAAATTATCAACTATTTTGGCTGAATATTGGAACGCCATTCGTAAAAAGTATTAAAAATTGGCTACATTAAAACCTTAAAAAACTATTAAACATCTCTAAAAAATAATTTTTTTTGTCCCATTCATCTTCATTTATCTCAAATAATAAGAATATTTTATTATGGCAAGTTTAACTTGAATACAGACTTTTGAAATCAAGTTCAAGTAGGAACGCCATTTTCGCATTTTTTTGCCGCTTCTGCCACTTACTCATGGAACGCCAATTGGAACCCATGCCGTCGAAGTGGTTAAGAAAAACCTATTATATATTTAAAGTATGAATAAAATGATAACCAATTTTAACCATTTAAAAAAATATAACTGGAGAATAGATTTTTTAAGTAAATGGATTTTGCATTTCGCTACAACTTTTTAAAATTTTAAAATTGCATGAAAATGTTTAAAGTTTAAATAAAATATGTTCCATTTTCAATATTCTCTGTTATAAATGTACAATAGAAACCAAAATTATCAATACCGTAATAATATTTTACGATCTAAATTATAATTTCATTGCTGATCCATTACGCCCTGGCCCGTGGCGAAATTTCTCACCTTGCATTTCTCCAAAAACATTGTTCTAGAAAAGAAAGTATAAGTGATATTAGGGCGCACTATTTTTATTTGAAAGCTGAGATGTTAGGCTAAGTTTTCCACATGATGAAATTTTTATTAAAGCAAGAATGACGATGTTAAGCAACAAAAAGTGAAAAGTGATCCATTACGCCCGGTCTCCCCTACTATTTTAGCGATAATATAGGATGAATTGGTAAAAAGTTGTTCCCCAAATTTTAAGTTATTTCTACATAGTTTGATGTTTTTTGATGTTAATGCTAAGGCTTTAAGCTCTTATTTAAGCCATTTTTGAACTTTTTATCACGTCGCGTTTTCTTTTTATTGTGTTTCAAAAAGTGCCAAAAATGACATTTTTTAGTAATTTGGCCCCGTTTTTTTGAAAATTGAGACGTGATGGGATAGGAAAAGTGCCTTAATTTTGTCGACCAGTGTTATTAAACCAATGGTTACCATTGGCATCTTCTCATTGGATAATTCAATAATATGTTTTCTATTTAGTCAAACTGAATTTGTAACTATCTTTCTGTTTTCATCTTAAGTAATAATTTAAAAATTTATTTTTTAAATACAATTTTTAGTCAAACGTGATCATTTAAATTCTCGTTATTGTAATTTCAGTAGTGTCAGTAAATTTTTGTTAGACGTATTTATATTCACTATAAGGGACACCGAAGCGTAACGGCTCACTTTTCACTTTCTGTTTTTTAATTGGTGAGCTATTTCGCCTTGAGCAGGGGCGTAATAGATCACTACACGGGGCGTATTAAATCAGGAATTAAATTATAATTTAGATCATGAAATATTATTTAATATTGACAATTTTTGTTTCTATTGTAAATTTATAACAAAAAATATTGAAAATGGAACATATTTAATTTAAACTTTAAACATTTTCGTGGAATTTTTAAATATTAAAAAAGTTGTAGCGGAATACAAAATTTATCTACTTAAAAAATCTATGTTTAAGTAATTTTTTTAATCAAGGGTTGTCATTGAAATCTATTAATGTGTAAATTATAAAAAATTAAACTTGACTAAATTATTTTATTAACTTTTAAATGAAAAAAAAAATATAATTAAATTCTTTCTGAATAAAATATAACAACTTTTGAAATTTTTAGGTACCATAATGTTATATGCATTAAATAATAGTATAATATATATTATATAAATATTATAATTTATCAAAATAACTATTCTTATTTTATTATATTTTAATTAATATCATTTAAAAATTTAATTAAAATTTTATTAAACCTTCTTTTATGGTTCGAACAGTTTTTAAATAGTTATTTGTTTTTGCAATAATCGCAAATAAGGAAAGTATCAGTGTTTGCACATGATTCATGGGCCCATAGATGATATGAAATAGGTAATGACACTCTGCCGATATAGTAGATTTCTCTTAGCTGAGTGCACCCCCTCGCTGTAGCTGTGCTAATACGTCCCTGAGGTGTTTATCAAATATTTTGCTACTTTCTTGCTTTTATCAAAACCGTGAATATTAGTCAAAAATTGTCAATTGTTCTTTAAAAACAAATGTTTCAACCTCAAAAGAAGATTTTAGTTTTTGTTTAAAAGCTATTTTTGAAAAAGATATAACAATAAACAAAGACTTTAAAAATATACTTTCAAGTGTTAAAATTACATATTCTACCACATTTTCTACAATAATGAATGAATAACAATAAAACTTGGTACAAGCTTTCAGTATACCAAGTACATTATTTTGATCGAAAACCGAAATTACTCTGATTTACCACATTTGAATAAATTGAAGTGATTTATTACGCCCAGGTTTCCCCTATTTATCTTTTGCAATTAATTATTGTTTTTTATTGATAATTGTTGAAATTATCATTTGGATCTGATCCGGTTGTCAGGCGGTAGAATGCCAGCGTTCGGCTGGCTACTTAATTGAAAATCCGCAGTCGGTAGAGTGCCAGGGTCCAGTCGGATGAATTGTAGTACACAGCCCTTATCTAATTTATAGAAATTAAATCCCCAGTCGATAGAGTGCCACGTCCCAGCCGGTTAAATTATACACGGAACGGTTTCTCCCGGCCGGTAGGAATGTCAGTTCTGAGCTGGTTGCCAGCGCGCTCCTGGCCTAGTCACTATTCTGTAGAATGCTCGTTCTCATTCGGTTGTCAGGCAGTTCCCAGCCGGTTGAAAATTTCAGCTTGCGTAATAATATTATATATGAGTTAGAAAAATTGAATGAGTGGATGTGGAAAAAAACAAAACTAATTATATAAATATAAATTCTTATACGAAATTGACATCGAAACCATATAGATTTTATTTCGTAATCCAATCTCTGATTTCATCTAAAGTGTGTCGTCCGAACTGATGGAGAACTCGTTCGCAAAATTCTTTATTCATGTTGATTAGTGTACAGTCTTATTACTTTTAAGGCCAATATATAATAGTAATTTTTGTTTGTTTGACCGTATTAAATATTCATTATCTCACAAATTTATTCATTTTCTTCGTTATTGTTGTACAAAAATAAATAATGAATGTTAGGGTCGTGAGTTCAATTCCCAGCGATTGGGAATTTTCCTTTGTTAGGCATATTTATAGGGGAGGGTAGTCCCATACCGACCCCTTAAAGTGCAAAGGCTAAAAATGTGCCAAAAATGTGTTTCTTTGTTTTCGTCAAAATTTTTTTGAGTAAAGGAACTATTTTCCAATATTTTCTAACGGTTCGAAACCTTTCGAAAACATATAGGGCAAAATTGTGTCCACTGTAGTGTATTTTAAGTACATTAGCTAAAAAAATCCACTGTTCACACGTTACCAAAAACTTTAACCCCCTCCCCCTCTACAATTTTTAATAAAATATTTTAATATTTTGTGGGTAAAGTACTCTCCCATAGTACTAAAGTTTGTGCAAAAATCAGCCCAATTTGAATACTTTCGGTTTTAAGTTATGACAATTGAGATATGTTGCCCTATATATAAACAAAAGTAGGTAACGAAAAATATTTAAAAATTAAATGAACTATAAAAAAAAATAAAAAAAATAAAATATAAATGAATAATTTCATTTTTGCCGTAATAGATCATTAATTGAAATGTTTTTTGCATTTGTTGCAAATACGTTTTTTATTAACGCCTCCTGGATCTATGAAAAATTTTTTCTCATCCTCTTAATTATTTACGCCTTCTGGAACTACAAAAAAAGGTTAAAAAGTAGTAAAAATCACATTTTTTTATTATAAGCGGTCATTGTAATTAGTAAGGCTTTAATAGGGGTACTTGCTTAGGGCCACATTAATTTTCTACTGACGACCTCCATAACATTTTGCATAACGAATTCTAAAAATCACTTGCAGCAGATTTGCCCGGAAAAACTACATCAATAATAATTACCGGGAATTGTTGACAGATATTTTAATTCTCTCCTCTTTTTTGTTATAGGTGAGTGCAGATTATTCAAAAACATTTTCGTAAGTACGTTACAAATCTTACAGAATTAAAATAATTTGTATGAGTTAACAAAGGATTTCGTAAATTCAAAACTTCTTTTTTTTGTAATTGGTAAAGACGAGATATTGATTTGAAGTAACTGACAACTGATAATTAATATTTAGTAAATTCTTCCACAATTATTTCATAAAATATTTTTATCGATTTTTGGAAGATGTTTAAAGGTAAAAGGAAAGACACTAACTCTCACTTTTTTAATAAAATTGACAACGTTTCGGTGGTCAGATTCGCCACCATCATCAGGTCACTTTAATAAAAAATAATTTTCAGATAAATACAAAATGATAAAACCAAAAAATTTTCCAAACAAAAGATTGTTTCAATTCCCTATAATTTTGCCCACAATATTTTTCAAAATTTCCGTTTGCAAATTTACATCTAAGGTATCAAAACACTTTCAAGTAGCTTAACATTTCCACAACGAAAAGTAGAGAAAAATAACAATATAAGATTTCTTTAAATTCAATTTGAAAGTGAAGTCACCTCCTTCCCCCTCAACCACAAACTGAATTGTTCACCTTGACACTTGAATTGAGTCAAGTGTTGTAAATTCGACTTTAATTTTTCAATTTCCTCAAGGCGATATAACCAGCAAACAAACACATTCATACCCACACACAAGAAATAGTGGAGAGTTGAGGAAAAGCGGAAGTAGATTCTCGATGCGAGAAAGGCCAAAATTCCCTCGAGGAAACTTGAGGAAAACGATGCGCCGGTGTAGATTCCCCGAGAACCAGAGAGTGAAGAGGAAATTGAAGTAAACGAAGGTTCATGATTCTTGTGGTGGAACTCCGAGACAGAAGTAAGGAGAGTTGAACACTGAGGGGAATAAATGGGGGGGAGGCTGAAAAGGGATATGAACTCTCTCTCTGGTTGGGGTGGGAGTGAAAATCGTTATCTATCTCCCTCTCGAGTACGAGAGAAAGTTGTTCTCGTAATAGAGAATAGAGAGAGAGGATGCCATAAAGAGCGAAGCTAAAGAGTCTGCGGTATTTTAATATCTGGCATTCCTGAAGCGACCGATCATTCGACTAACCTAGTACTACTACCAACTTTTGACATTCCGACTCTCTCTCTCTCTCTCTCTCTCTGTAAGTACCATGGCAATTGCTACTATCTGACTAAAAGTGCTACAACCACTACCGGTTTCAACTATTATTACTGCTTCGCGCTCTGAAATGTGCCCTTCCACTACCTTTAATTCAGCGCAGCTCCCTACAAGATTTAGACGAGCCCCGGTGGTAATTATAAAATATTATGCCTGAAGAATCATTGTCCTCACTTTCCATCCTCGCTACAACTGCATCTCTCACCAAAGATTTTCCTCGTTTTTATACAAGAATGTTGCGCAGAATTACCGCCTCCCCTCTCACCCTAAATTTTTTACAGTGTACTGTGTAGCATCTTTGATGCTACAGATACGGACAGCTATCTAGAAGCTGAGTCTCCAACAGGTGCCAATGTATGTGCAAGTGCCAGCGCCAATCTCCAATACATTTTAAATGGGTTTGGCACTGGCACTTGCACCTACATTGGCACCTATTGGAGACTCAGCTAGATAGTATTAGGTAAAAACAGATTGTATGGAGTAGCATCTTTCATTGCAGTGGGTAACATAACCATATTTTTCTAACATCTTTGTCGGTAATAAGTAAAATAATTAATGTACCAGACAACAATAACCATCAAAATCTTAACATCAATTTCTTTCAGCGTAGTGAAAAAACCCACGCTTCGCTAAATACCACAAATGAAAGGAAAAATTATTTTACTTATTTTATATTTTGATGTTTACTTTTACCATATATCTACACGGAGAAACATATATGTTGACGTCCGCATAAAAACGGACCACTTTGTCGGTTCTAGATTCCTAGATAATCGCAATTAACTAATTTTGAAAAAAACTATCAAAAATTTTTTTATTCTTTTTTCTTAATCTATAGGGTCTAATACGTCAAAATATGCATTTTTAATTAATTTATTGATAGTTTAAGCAATTTATTTCATTGTTAGACCAAAAAAATGAAAAAGGACCACTTTGTCGATCTGTTGCAAAAGTTGATTCTGTTTCGAAATAGAGGGGGTGGAAAAATTTAAATCTTTCTTATTTTTAATCTTCAGGGTGTACTAGACTTAAAACAACTCACATATGAATAATATACTAGAAGAACCAAAGAATTTCGCATAACAATTATTAATTTCATTTTTTAAATGAGAATTTCCACATTTCATAAGATTATTCACAATGGAGTTTCTCAGAAATTTTTTTTATGTCTACTTTCTCTGTTTTTGCTTCAAATAACTTAATAAAATAACATCCATCCAGTAACTTCCCATAAAATCAAGTTTATTAATTAAAAAATCAGGCAGAGAAGCAGGCGCAATGCGCCTACATCATAGGGTTTCGTGGCCTAAAATGACAAAAATGATGTTAATGATAATGAAGGAATAAAAAACAACCATTACCATAGTAAGGGTTACCATGGCAACGGTTGTTATGGTAAACATCAACATAGCAATGGCTTCCAAGGCAACGGCTATTATGACAAACATTAACATAGCAACGGTTGCTATGACAACGCTTGCCATGGCAACGGTTGATATGGCAACGTTGCCATAGCAACGGTTGCTATGATAACGGTTGCCATGGCAACTGTTGATTTGGCAACGCTGCCAAAAACTACGGACGGACATCGGAGTCTCGCTATAAGGGTTTTGGCCCTTGGCCACTAAACCCTAAAAACACATTTTTAGAAAAGGGACCACTTTGTTGATCTGTTGCAAAAGTTATTTTTTTCTAAATATTGGGAGCGGAAAAATTCAAAACCTTTTGATTTTTTATCTTTGTGGTGTGCTACACTAAAGACGATTCTTCTATGAATAACTTCATAGAAGAACTAAAGATATTTGCATAGCAATGTTTAATTTCGTGTTTTTGGAAATGAAATTTTTAATTTTTGCTAAGATTTTTTCTAATAATGTCGTTTAAAATATTTTTTAGGCTACTTTTCTTTTCTTGAAATAACTCCAAAAAATAACACTGAACCTTTAACTTCGTTAAATATTGCACTTTATTAATTAATAACCGTATTTTTAGAAAAGGAACCACTTTGTCGGAGATACATTATTCTGTCATTGTTAAAAAATGAGGGAGGGGGGGATTCGAAACCTATTGATTTTCAATCTTAAGGGTGTACTAGACTTAAATAAACTCTTATCTGAATAACTTCTTAGAAAAACCAAAGAAATTCATATTACAATCTTTGATTTCGTTTTTCTCGAAATGACTTATTTGATACTCCAAATTGTAAAATTCTGTAACTCATGGAATTTTTCACCTAGAAGGTTGTAAGAACACTCAAAATTTTCCGAATTTTGTCAGGAATTCGCCCATATCAATAAGTCCAATAGTGCCAAAGTGACCCCTTTTCATGCGGACGTCTACATATAGTCAAATTTATTATCTAGGTAATTATGCACGAAAAAAAAATTTCTGTTAATAATTACAATATTATTATAATATAATCACTTTGTGTAACTACTAAAGTAGCTTTGTTTTAACTATTCTGTAAGTCGAATGTACTTATTAAAAATTTATTTGAAATAAATACAAACTAAATATAAGTCAGCCCAAAGTGTATGTGACTGATTATAATAGTCAATATTAAAAGGAAATTTTTAATCGTAATCACATTTGCATCAGTCCAAGGGAATTAGTGATACAGACTGCCGTAGCCTTTACAACAGGATTATTATATAATAAGGTGACCAGCTGCCTTGCCTTCTCATTTTACTATATTCCTTCGTAAATACTACTATTGCTACAATTCTGACTACAAATCTGACGTACAAAGTAAAAAGAATTTTAATGATATTTTGGTTGACCGAAGAAAATCAAGAAAAACCGTTGGTGCTTAGAAAAAGTATATATATATATATATATATATATATATATATATATATATATATATATATATATATATATATCTATATATATATTATAAAAAGATTTCGCCGCCGGATTCAATGCCCTGAAGTTGGATACAATTAGCTATAGTATATATATATATAACATAACTTCCTGCCATATACGAGCATAACCTCAAAATCAGGTGAAAGATCATCTCCCTGAAGTTGGTCACAAATTGCTATAGTATGTTTAACATAACTTCCTGTCGTAGACCAACTTAACCTCAAAATCAGCTTATAAGTCAAAGGACGAACATAATCTCAGAATTAGGTCAAAGATCATAGGTTATAGGTCAAGAGACAAACATAACCTCAAAATCTCAAAATAAAAACAGGCTCTATTAAATCCACAAATTTCCTCATACTCTTTGGAGTTTGGTCAAATGTAGGTCAAATTTGACTATTTGTTAACTTCCAAGGGATGAAAATTTAGATGATAATCAACCTTTTTTAACGTAAGGAGGACATCAAAGGCCATTCAGGAATCGTTTTCGTACATCACAATTTATGTCAACAGTGTTAAAAGAAATTAAATTGTAGGGGAGAGTGGGGCAAACCGGACCGGTGGGTAAAAGCCGGACCCCCCTTAATATTTCCGAAATGGCGAAATTGGCAAAAGTGCTATTTAGAAATTTGAAACAACCATGTATAGTATACCTTATTTTTTCAATTTGACATTTTTTACTTTTGTTTGTGCAACGCTGGGAGCCAAAGTTTATTTTTTAATTTTTT
Organism: Leptopilina drosophilae; assembly: GCA_032873175.1. Classification (NCBI taxonomy): domain Eukaryota; kingdom Metazoa; phylum Arthropoda; class Insecta; order Hymenoptera; family Figitidae; genus Leptopilina; species Leptopilina drosophilae. The sequence goes on along the minus strand of CM065478.1, from coordinate 42,968,933 downwards.
TCTACACTTTTCCAATTTTTTTCTTTAGGGAATTCTGAGGAAATCGTGTAGTATTTTCAAATATGAGGTCTTGCGTTTTGAAGGTACATTCCTCAGGAATATTTACCTCCAAAAACTTTAATGAATTTGCAAAGCGTATCTTTTTGACAAACATTTATTCTCAAAATGGGCCTGTAGGGCAAACCGGCCATAGGATATTTCCATTGAATTAAAGTTTCATAAAAATTATTCTTAAATAAAATGTTTCTTTCATTAAAACATTTACTTACAATGAAGAATATTGTCTTTCAATAAGAATTAGATGCTTTAATATTGTTTCTCTGATAGTAACAAACATTTATTGGCCCATTTATTAATAATAATAACTCAATTATTACACCAAATCACGGACTCTCACGAAAACCCTGAGGTTTTCCAAAAAATGGTGAAAACCCCGAGTAAAACCTGGTCTTATCCGGAAAATGGCCCACGAGCTACTGAAGAAGGATTGTCACGTTGACCGGCTTCTTCCTTCTTTAGACCTCTCTTTCTAATCCTGATAAGGGCCCACATATGCCCCTCTCCCTCACTCCAATGGACAGTGACAACCTGTAAAGAAAACTCGGGAAGGACCGCGGAGATTCAGGACTTTTCGCAACCTCACATGCGCAATTCATTTTCCTAAAGATCTCCAAAGAGAATCAATCCCTTGTCTAAATGAAAATGCAATATTCCCAATAACAGGAATCACACAATATTTATGTAACGAAATGCTTCGTTAGAGACCCAAGAAAGAAAATTAAATTATACTCAAAAGAAAAAAATGCTAAGCAAAACAATTTTTTTTCACTATTCATTCGAGTTTTACCACTCAAAGTTCAAATGTGCATAACTTCTTTAAATTTAACTTTTTTGAAAAATAAAAAAATACGTGTCTCTTTATTTCTCATGTACAGTAACACATTTTAGCGACAGTTAAATCTATAACTTGAAGTTAGTCGACCTGCCTGATTTAAAATGGATTCAGTCTGCATGATTCTTTATGCTTTCTATTATTGTAGATTATGTAAATGCAATATTATAAATAAAAAACCAAACGGTCCGGTTTACCCCAGAGGGTGGGGCAAAACGGACTGTTTGCTAAATTTTTTAAAGTTAACACAACAACTAAACAATAAAAGATGAAGCATAGGTGTCTCTGGGAAAAAGTTGCGCAATTAAATGATCTTTCAAACAAGCCCTCAAAAAATGAAATCGGTTAATTCGTTTAGTCACAAGAGTCGAAAAACCGTTAGGGAGTCCGGTTTGCCCCACTCTCTCCTAAACTATAATCATAAAAATTTTAAAAACTAATATAAAATTTATAACAAATTTACACCCCTGTTTTACTTAAAAACAGGGGGTTGGCGTTGTGTGTGTGTGTGTCGTAGACCAATAGACAATTCAGGCCATTAACTAAAAGCCTAGGCGAGTAGCTAATGGCCGGTCAGAATACAAAATCAGGCCGTTAAATAAAAAAATTGTTAGATGGGCACTGGCCTGATTATTTTTAGGCCCTCAGAATAGACACAGATTATAATTGAGAAGCTGGATACTATAACATGTTACGCGCCATTTACTTAACATGGCGCGTAACACATTATAGCATCCACCTCCTCAATTTTACTTTTTTCTTGTTTCAATTTCTCATTTTTTTGAATAATAAATTTCATTAAATTAAATATTATATAATAAAGATCTTAAAAGTAATAATAAAATCGTTTATTCAAGCAGTTGATAATTATAATTTGTTAATTATACTTTATTTATTGCGTAAGATTTTTGCTTCGAAGCAAGCACATCTTTTTGTTCGGGACTGTAGTTGACTAATTTTGCAACTGCACTTTCTGAATCCTTGACCTCCACAAATAGATTGAAGGGATGCAGCTACACGTAAAGTAATAAATTTACCCGTAGGTACGTCAGTGATTGATAAAATATGTTATTCTACTTTTTTATGTCCGTTCGTGGAAACCATCCCTTTAAATATCCGTTTTTCATACCAATTTGGTACACACCATTTGTAAATTCTGTTGTTACACCAAAAATATTTTTGAAGTCTAGTGGTCCACGATCAACCGTTGGAACAACTACAGAAATTGAATATCCAATACTGAGAGCAGGAAATTGAACTTTCGAAAATGTTGTCATTTTTTCTGCTTCAATTTTTTGCCGCTTACAACAATCGTGACGCACATCCCGCAAACGCTTTCCTCTCTTACATAAGGAGCAAATTATGGCTTCCTCATCACTTGTTAACATTCGAAAGAAATATTGCTCGTTGCATTTAGTTTATATATTAGCATTTGCCTACATATTTTATGATTTGTTTCGAGAAAATGAAAAGTAGAATAGGAATAGGATATAAACTTAAGAAGTACATAGACATGTTTTTATATCAATTTTTGTAAAAACGGTGCTGTTTTAGTAAAATTAATCAATTGTTTGCCAAAAATAAAAATTAAATTGTTTATAAAAAGTAAAGTTTACATCAAATCAAAAGACGACAATGTACATCGAAAGTTTATAGTATAAAAAAAAATTTGTAAAATTTAATTAGTTCTTGGACTTTAGAAAATACCCGGTTCAATGTAGCCTACCCTCCCCTACCAATTACCAATCGATCCGTCTTGATGCAAAGAATAAAATTTTAGAAATAAGTGAGTAAGATTTTCTTATATAGCAACATAATTTTGCGGAAAGAACTCATTTTTTGAGAAAAATGCGAATTTTTCAGCTTTAATTGTGATTAACTCTATAAATTCTCATACAATTTATTCTTTTTATATACCAATCGATTCGTCTTGATGCAAAGAATAAGATTTTATTATATATTAACTTCAATAACCAACTTAAAAAAAATTTTTGAAAAAAATTTTTTTTTAGAAAAAAGTCAAAAAAAAATTTTTTTCTGAAAATTTTTTAAAGTCTATCAATCCAGTTCGAGATATTTTTATGATAAATATACCTGGTAAATTTTAGTCAAATTCGTTAAAACCTCTTCAAGTTATCGTGTTCAAAAAAATCGGGATCCACACACACATACATACATCCGGACAATTGTTCAGGGTCTTATATAACATAGTCCCATATAGAAGAAAATTTGTCAAAAGGATTTTTAAAAATTTTGTAAATTAAACGACTACAAAGCTTCCTCACGAGGTAGCAAAATGATCCGACAAGACGTGCTTTTTACATTTTAGCACAAATACGTGTTTTATACAATTTAGCACGGGTACGTGCTTTTGACCGTCTCATCCCCAGTCAATTAGACTATTATCTAGTATATAAACCTCTAATTTCTACAGTCAAATGTCAAATACTCCGGTGAGTTTCTGCCCGAACAGTGTCGTGAGTCGGCCCTTCGATCGTTTAATTGAGTTGTAATTTCAGTGTTTAACGAAAAGAAGACTTGTCTTCTTCATAAAAGAAGTAATTAACACTAATTATTAGCAATTTCATTTATTTCAATCATCGTATCATTAAAACAGTCTTTTTCATTATTTTCTTTATAATTTTGATTAAATTAGTGCAAGTTATTTCGAGACATTAAGAAAACAAGCTTTCTTTTGTATCAAGGTACGGTGTTCGAAATAACACTTAGAATCTGTGTATTAACTGTTTAAAAATAGTCGTTTAGTGCTTTAAGTGCTAAAATAACGAACTGAAAACAAAACCTCATAAATCATCATTGTAAGCAGCGAAGCATAGCTGGTTGCAGCGCAATTAATTGTATCATTATTTTACGTACGCAACAAATTGCAAGTAAGAAACATTTGTTAATATAAAATTGTTTAATGAATAAATAATATATATAAGGAATATGCATATGTTTAATTAACGAGAACCCGTAGTTCTTTCAATATCAAACGAATCCACATTTAAAAATAAATGTCAAGTCTTACCAGCTTGACTAATCAGATAATTTCCTCCATTTTACTAAACAATTAGTAAAATTAACTAAACCTTAGCTCGGGTCGTAACAGCTGATTTGGTGGCAGCGGTGGGATGTGTTATTTTTGTTAATAAAATTATTAACTATTAAATTATTAACTAACTATTAACTATTTAAATTCAATAATACAAATACTGGGTTAAATTCACCAATTTCAGGAATTGTGGGAATCGATTTCATACGAAAGTTGGAATTCTATGTGACAGACATTAACATAGAATCTGTATCGTATCATATTAATGATTGAAAAGCCTTTTAATTAAAGAAATTGCATTAGCTGCAATTTAAATTTCCCGCGTATTTCTCCTGGACAAGAATTGCATTTACTCAAACTACTGTATCTTGCCTTTAGGCAAATTCTCTCACAGTAGTACGAACTAATTAAAGTCGGACTAGCGATACACTATTAATACAAATATCCATAAATATAATACAAAAGAAAACTATTATTCTAACAACATTAATTCAGAATCTTATAGATACACTGAAAATTGAAAAATAATTTTGAATAAATAGTACAAATCACTAACTTAAATGTGTTTCGTTTATTCTATTTTCGTTTTAATGTATATTGCATTCTTTGTTTTTATTTGGTGGATAACACGCGCAAACAAAAACTAAAGAGGTTTAATAAATACTGCCGTACTAAGGAAAAACTTACATAAGTGCAATCCCTGTCAAACTGAGAAAATAGAAAAAACTGTTTGCTTCAAGAACTCCGTTTTAGAAATAAAAATTTAATAATTAATTAACACTTCTCTAATGAAAGTTCATGCGCTGATTCTAATTTTGTAAAAAAATTAATTATTAAAACAAATTCTATGCAAAATGTGACTTACGATGTCTACGTTTTAAAAATAAGAAGGAAAAACTTACACATTGTCACTTGCGTTGTTTCTCTTGCACGGGCACTCGAGCTAGGCACGACGATCAGAATTAAAAACTTACACATTTTCTATGTCGCTTGGTGGGGAGCAGTACAAGGTGATGGAAATAAAATTAATAAAATGTGGCTAACATTATAGGCCTACAGTATTATTCATTTGCATAGGGAAATATTATTATTTAGGAAATATTTTTTAAACTGAAAATAATGTATTATATTTAAGTGGTTTTCATTTATTGCCTAGTTATATATGCAATAAAAACTACTGTATAAATTTAAATTAATCATTCAATGCATTTTAATTCGTATTAGTAAATACCATTTTACCTCTCCGAACATACCCGACAAATAATGGCGAATGTAACCGAAGTGCAGTTACGTGGTGCCTCGGCCAACTTTACGATAGAAGAACTTACACATGTTTCGGGTAATGCAGATGCGTGGTTTTCATTTCGTACGCAACCGTCGTGCTCGACCATGTATTCGATTGAAAAAGAACATATATCACTTTGTGTATGTTTTTCCTACGGATTTGATAGTCGAGTTTGATGATTCGTACGATTTTCAGAGCACGCAAAGTACTTCGTATCACTTTTTATCAAGTATTTCTTAATTTTCTTCATATTTCTCGATTTTTAATTATCGTTTTTTGCAGTCATTAATTATTATATTTAATTTTTATTAACACAGTTAAATGCAGTTTTTCTTTCCGAGTTGATTGATACCAAAAACTAAAATTTCACAAAATTGTTAGTTATGTAAGTTTTTCCTTAGTACGGCAGAATAGTATAGTTGAGATAATTTCATAAATAATTACATTAATTCCTCTTTTAATTATCCTAGTGAACATTTTATATCTCATCACTGTGTATCTCAAAAGAAAACATTTCTTATTGATCCTACTATATCTATTAACTTAATAAAACAATCCGAATCCTTTTGTTAATATCGACAATAATAACACTCATTCACTTCTCAAAGGCGAAATTCAAACTATTGGTCAAGTAATTTTACCGGTTCACACAACAGGCGAATATTACACAAAAGGAGAATTAAGTGAAAAAGTATCGTTAAAATTTGGTGTAGTTAATTTATCAAACCAATTCTAATATAATTGTAATTTCAGGAGCCGCTACGCTCGATCAATTTTGTCAATTTAATTATTTTCAAAACAAAATAGTTGGTCAATACGGAAATGGGAATAAGGATATAATAATAGCTAGATTTAAAGGTGGTCTTGAAGCAATAACTCAAAATCCAACAACATTAAGTATATTTAATAGAAAAGTCTAATACGTCAAATAATAAAACCATTAAAAGAAAAATAATTTCAGACAATTACATGCATAAGTACACTAAAACACCTTGTATTTACCCAACTGGGAAGTTTAATTCTAAATATATTATTTCCCAAAATAAATATTACGCTCTCGACCCTACCACATCTAAAAATTTAATCAAAAGATCAGAGCTATACACTTCTGCTAATATTAATAAGAAAATAACTTATTCACTTTGTAACAACGAAATTTAAACTATTGGTGAAGTAAATATACCTATAAATATAATAAACTCATTTACTAGCGAAAAAGATATAATTGGCGAAATCTTAACTAAATTTGAAGTGGTAAATTACCAAAGCGATTCTAACATTATTGCAGTTTTAGGAGCTGCTAGTCTTGACCAAGTTTGCCATTTTAATTATTTTCAAAACGAAATAAATTCTCAAGGCGAGAACTGCACTCAAGATACAAAAAGAAAAATAATCTTAAAAAGTATTGAAGCAATAGCTAAAAGCCCAACAGCGTTGAGTATAATTAATAATAAATCAAAATAAATCATATTAAACGAGAATTCAGAAAGAAGTTAATAAATTTAAATTCAAACCTAGCGCGAAAATCATACGATTGACTATAACTACTCACTGACTTCGCGCGCGATTCACTCGCAGTAGTTCTAGTCGAGTCAAGTCGGACGCTCATACCGCGGAAACAACTGCACTTATTAGACTTAAGCTTTTAAGCGGTCTCCACAAGCGAACCCCTCATGCGTTCATATTTTTATTTCATAGAAAGATACAATAATTTATACCCATTTATCTTATTAAAATCAACATTCTTTAAGGATTTTGAAGCAAAATTTATTATCGATCATTCATTACCTATAAATTTAATAAAAAGCAAAGAATTAAACTCTTTATTTGTAATTGACTTCACTAAAACTCTCTCTCTCAGAGAAGGTATAATAGAAACCTTAGGGCAAGCTCAGGTTTGTGTTAATCACACGGTATTAGAATTTCACTCTATTAATTATACTGGTTTTATGGACGACGTTTCGGGGTTACCCTTTAATTTTGACATTATTAACGAAATTAAGGGGAGATTCCACAGAAATTAAGGTTTTTTTAAAAAATTTTTTTATAGGTAGTAAAATAAATATTTCTTAGCTAAACTTTTTTTACATTAAAATACTTGTGTTACAGTAATAAAAACCATTTTTTATTTATTTATTTTCTTAATGGAGTCTTAGAAAATGGCTGCCGAAAGTGGTCCCCTCTAAAAGTTGTTTACATTTTTTCTCTGCGACAATTAATCTAAACTAAAAAAGTCAAAAATTTTCTTAATCTATACCATTATGGCTATCGTGTAAACTAGAACAAAAAAAATTTATTGAAAAATAACCAAATGGCAGACTTTTTAATTTTTCGACCATAATTTTGCAACTTAAATTGTTTATAACTTTTATAAATATTAATGGATCTTAAATATCCTAGTTTACACGAAAACTACACATTCAAGGAGCATGCTGTCGAAATTGCAAGTTATTTTGTTGAAAATTTTAAAAATGAGAGTGTAAACAAGTTGAAAATGTGTAGTTTGGAGAAAAACGCGTTTAAAGTTTGAAGGACCAAATATACAAAAATTTAACTTAAAGTTATATACATAACCTTTGATATGTAACAGTAGACATTTCTTATTACTTAAAAACTACTCTTTCAAGCGGTGCGAAAAGAAAAAATGTAAATTTAAAAATAAACAAATTGCAGTTAGATAATTAATGAAAAAACATGAATTTTCGAGGTGGAAAGGTGATGTTATTCCTACTCTCCTGCTAGCGAATCTATTCTTATCGCTTTAGACTATTTTTCCCGTATTTTTAGATAATCATACTAACCAAAAATTAAAAAAAAATAATTTCGGTATTCAAAAAAAAAATCAGTGGAATCTCCCCTTAAAAAGGACAAATTAGTCAAGTTCCTATAAAAGTAGGCAATCAAATCAGTAAAATGCCTGACGATAACGAGTCCACCACTAATGACCCCATGATTACTACCATGGCGGAATGTTTCGCACTTCAACAAGTAACTATGCATATTCCTTTTTATGATGGTAAAAATATACCTTTAAGAGAAGATGTATCTAACGGGGAATCTTCTTTTCCCATTAATTGTGAAAAACAATATATTAAACTTGTTTTATCTAAGTTAAAAGGTGTTGCACGAGATAATACTTATGGTAAAACCTTTGACACTCTTGACGATCTTACACAACATTTAAAACAAAGATATGCCCTGAAAAAGTCTTATGTTTGGTATCTTCATGAGATATCCACTTTTCGTATGGCCCGAGGTGAAAGTGTAAGCGAATTTTATGACAGACTAACTCTTTTAGTATCCGGAGCAATGTCTGCACTTGTAAGTTCATATGGAGCAGATAAAATGAATAACATGTTAGAACCCTTAAATAATTGTGCTTTAGAAGCATTTATTAATGGCCTACCCGATTCTATTGCGAGCTTAATAGAAGCACGCAACATAAAAAACATGAAAGAGGTAGTAGAAGTTTCACTACAGTTTGAAATTAGACGACAACATCAATCCGAGAAAAATAATTATACTTATCATGTATCGAAGTATCAGCAGCCGAGCGAAAATAAAACTTATAATACTAATTTTGAGACTAGAAATAGGAGCACTAGCCCTCGTGTACGATTTAATCCAGAAACTCAATCAAATATACCGCGTTCTCATTCTCTTACTCCCATAGAAATTTTAAGGCAATCTAATTTACCCCAATCGCAACAACCAGTTGCTGGATTTTATCCACCTTACCCTTATTATCCTAATAAATTTGATCAACCAACTTTCATGCCCTATCATCCTTACCCGTTCTATCCACAACCACAAAGTATGGATGGACATAATAATTCATATGGAGGATCTTAAACGCCCCCACGCGCTCAATCTCCAGCTTCAAATAACGAAAAACATTTAAACTCCTATCCAGCTCGACGGAAAGACGCGACGACGAGTCAGAAAAACAAGAGCGTCAAGCAACTGTGAGGATACTACAAAAACAAGAACAATCCTGCAAGCCTAACACAGCAAAGAATCCCCAGAAATAATTTTAAAATCCTCAGATTTCTTAAATTCAAAGGCGTTAATTCTATTAGTTGACACTGATGCCGACGTAAATTTAATAAAGTTGGACATTTTACAACCAGAATTAAACGTAACAATAAACGAAGCCATACAGTTGTATGGAAATAAAGGAATAGCCCCTGTAAAAGTACCCACACTTAAACAGTCCAAGTCAATGTAAATAAAAAACCTATTACCTTTCAAGTAGTGTCTTTAGAATTTCCCTTGCAGTCCGATGGCATATTAGGATGGGAATATCTTCGACAAGAAAAAGCCGAAATATCTTTTTGGCATAATTCTATTGTTACTCACGCAAATCCGGTAAACCCCATATTTTTTAAGACACAGAATCAATCACGTGCAGAGAAAATCTAGTGGAAAATAAAGAAAACAAAAGAAGAGGATTAACCATCAAAGCCAGAGGCCGACAAGTAATACCAATAGATGTATCAAATAAAGATGTAAAAGAAGGATATTTACCATTAATAAAAACAGAAGAAGGGCTAATAATAGGAGAAGGCATAGTAAGCAACAATGATGGATTGTGCCACATCTTTGCGATAAATACCTCAGTAGAAGACGTGGAAATAGATGTTCCGCCCCAATAACTCATACCTTTCGAATATTATCCATTACCAGGCGAAGAAATAGATGAGGATTTCTCAAATGAAGAATATGAAGAACCAATAGATCGCATTTCAGCTATTATTGACAATCTAAGATTAGATCACTTAAACGCTGAAGAACAAGAACATGTCAAAGATATAGTAAGAGAGTTTCCTCAAAGTTTTCACTTAAAAAGAGAACCTTTGAAACCAACCAATAAGGTACAACACAAAATTATAACCGTAGACGAAATTCCAATTCATACCAGACCTTATAGATTCTCTCCTGCCTAAAAAGAAGAAATAGACAAGGTCATCGATCGAATGAATTCAGAAGGAGCAATAAAACCTTCTGCTTCACCTTACAATTCACCATTACTTATCATACCCAAGAAAATTGATGCTACGGGAAAGAAAAAATGGAGAATAGTTATAGATTTCAGAGCTCGTAATGACAAAACAGTAGGTGACTTTTACCCACTGCCTCATATTACTAGCGTAATTGATTCCCTGGGCCAAGCACAGTATTTTTCAGTTTTTGATTTAGCAAGTGGATTTCATCAAATAGAATTAGATCCGAAGGATAGACAGAAAACAGCATTTTCAACAGTACATGGACATTACGAGTACGTTAGAATGCCAATGGGACTAAAAAATTCACCAGCTACATTTCAAAGACTAATGGACCAAGTATTACTTGGATTACAAGGTGTAGAATTATTTGTTTACCTAGACGATATAGTAATATATGCTGAAGATTTAGGAGAACATGGTACAAAAGTGAAACGTTTACTGCAAAGATTGAAGGAAGCAAATTTGACATTACAGCCCGAAAAATGCGAATTTCTTTGTAGAGAAGTAGCTTATCTGGGACACATAATCAGTAGTGATGGAGTTAAACCGAATCCAAAAAAGATAGAAGCAGTAAAACAATTTCCAACACCAAAAACCCCCAGAAATGTAAAGCAATTTCTAGGCCTCGCTGGTTATTATCGAAGATTCATAAAAGACTTCTCCGCAAAAGCAAAACCACTGTCAAACTTATTGAAAAAGAACGTCAAATTCGAGTGGGGACTAGAACAAGATAAGAGTTTTAAGGAACTTAGATCTATGTTATGCAATAGCCCCATACTACAATATCCCGATTATACTAAAATGTTCACCATAACAACGGATGCTTTAGACTTTGCAGTAGGCGCCGTTTTAAGTCAAGACAAAGATGGGATCGATCTACCAATGGCATACCTTTCAAGAGTTTTAAATGCTCCCTATCAAAATTATTTTACTACAAAAAAAGAATGTTTAGCCATTCTTTACGCGGTTAACCGTTTTAGACCATATATTTACAGTAAAAAGTTTACATTAGATAGCGACCACAAACCACTAAAATGGATTGACTCAATTAAAGACCCCGGATAAAGATTAGTTCGTTGGAGATTAAAACTAAGAGATTACGAATACGAATTTAAATACAAACCAGGAAAACTAAATCATAATGCGGACGCATTATCCAGACATCCAATAGGAACCGTAATAGAAGAACCGAATATGAAGAAACAAGTAAGAATTCTTGTACAGACCAGACAATCTAAAGATCCTAAACCTACAGCTCCATCCACAAGTTCAGGAATTGCCAGCACGTCAACTCAAAAACATGGAATTCCTAAACAACCAACAAAAATTAAAAGTATCATAAAACCTACAAAGAAATCTACTACAAGTACAAAATTATTAGACACTAGCTCAATTAGACAACGTGTCTCTCAACGAAATAAAAACTAACCACGACTTTTAAAAACCAAAATTATCGAAGATACATCTTCAAGCTCTGATCCATATGCTCCAAAAAGTGCACCCCCGTCATACCTTTTGAACCGTACGAGATCATCGTCAAACCAACTACGGAAAATAAAGGCGTAGTAAAAAGAGTAAGCCCACCAATAAGTGGAAGCGAAGATAGTTCATCTGAAGAAGACCAAGATGTTCCAAAAACTAGAAAAGAAATAGCAAAGGTATTAGAAAAATCAATTGCCATATTTGATGAATCAATGGCTCAACACGAAGATTAGTTAACAGAAGAAGAATTACCAGCAAGAGATTGGCTTAATGCATCGGTTGGAGATGATGATTCCGAAGCACAAAATAGCTGCAAAAAAAAGCTGCAAACGAATACATACCTGGGAGCCATTCGGATTTTGCAGAAAAGCTAAAGAAAATTCTAAAAGGTACACACAAGGAGATACAAGAATTAATTTACATGATTCAAAACATAGAAAGCGATAACGTAAGTAAAAAGAAGCAAACGACAGAAGAATTATATAAAGGAAAGAATGTAACTTTTGCAGACCAAACAAGAAATTCATTAACACCTTTAAGCTTTAATCAACCTCTTGCAATATCAACACCTTATAAACATCCTGTAATAAGAGAAGAAACTGCTGAATCCGAAGAAGAAGATAGAGAAAACCAATCATCACCTAACGAATTAGAAACATCTATTGCTAGTATTCCATCAGAAATTCAAAAATTAAAAGACGATGTAAAAGATTTCTTAACAAAAAACATAAACAGTTGTAGGGAAAACTTAACTTACTATCGAAACAACTAAGAAATGAGATAAGAAATGAGCGTCATTTCTTATCCACAGATTGCGAATTTGTAACCCCCACTGGAAGATTACTCATTGACATTGGAGCAATTGATCCTCAAGAAATAAAATTAAAAAATCCTCAAAAAGGACAAATACTAATTACCCCTCGAGGACAATATAAAATCTATTCTTTAATAGTAAAGCATAATCACTTTGATCCACTATTGAAACAAGATGTCCTCGATGCATTACAAAACTTAAAAATCATTCTTCAAAAAGAAAATTCAAAGGAAATTAGAATTTCCAGAAAGAATGACCTAACTAACGAATTAATGAAAGGAGAATTTTTACGCATAATAAAAACGATTTTCCAAAATAAAGACATAAAAGTCACTATATTGTATGGTCAAGCTACAATTCCAAAAGAAGAACTTCGGGAAGATATACTCAAAGAATACCATAACAGCAAGATTGGTAACAAAAACTTATCGAAGAATACGTGAGAAATTCTTTTGGACTGGTCTCAAGGATCAAATAACTGAATTCATAAGAAAATGTCCTACTTGTCAAGAACAAAAACTGGTTCGAGTAAAAACCAGAGAACCAATGCTAATTACGGACACTCCATTAGATGCTTTTGATAAAGTATCCTTGGACACAGTAGGAAAACTTCATACGACTCCTGATGGTAATTGCCACATACTTACCATGCAAGACCATTTATCAAAGTATTGTATTGCAGTAGCAATCCCTGATGTTTTAACCACAACAATAGCACATTGTCAAAAATCTTTGGAGTTCAAAAAGTTACAACTTCAGGATATAGACCTCAAACAAATGGCAGTTTAGAAAGAAGCCATATAGTTCTCGTAGATTTTCTAAAACAATATTCGGAAAACTACGACGATTGGGACAAACTACTACCATTTTGTATGTTTGCTTATAACACATCAGTTCATGAAGCTACAAATTTCACTCCTTTCGAATTAGTATTCGGAAAAATAGCCAGAACTCCTACTTCCTTTCCTTCAGAAGAAAAACTCTAAACTTACGGATCCTATTTAGTTGAATTAATATCGAGGTTAACAGAGATAAGAAACATGGCTGCGAAAAACCTCATACAATCTAAGCATAAATCTAAACAAAACTATGATAAAAAAGTAAAGCCCTTTTCAGGAATAGTAGGAGATAAGGCTTATGTCCTAAGAGAAATTAAGAAAAGCCAATTCGAGCCTTATTATCACATACCATACGAAATCGTGGATCTCTCAGACAAACATACCCCAATTTTAATAACAAATGAAGGTCAAAGGTTTCAAAAACACATAGACAAATTAATATTAGCTTTCGAATAAAATAACAGACGTTATGACGTGGTTTGCACTGTAACAGATTTAATTAACAATAATAAGTTCGTTGCTAGAACTCAAGAAGAAAGAAAAATTAAAGATGGCGAACACGCCACAGCTAGAAAAATATTGAAACAACTAAATGACGTTTATTATTTTAGCAAAGAAGAAAAATAAATTTATCATAAAGGGATAATTTATGTAATGGCTAAAGAAAAGCAAACAAAGCCAAGAATTAAACTATTTAAATGGGGCTACAACTATCAACTTTGATTGGCTACAACTCTAACTCGACAGTTTCGTGCTCTGCTTTTTCGCTCCATGGAAATATACGGAGCGTGAGAGTAGAGTACGAAACTGTCAAGTTAGAGTTGTAGCCAATCAAAATCCACAATTCCCCTAACATCATTCACAATTTCCCTAATACAACCAATCATGTTTCGTACTTTCAGAGCGCTCAGAGAGCGAATATCGAAACACCCAAGGTTAACTGTCCACACTACAAACGCTTGATTTTTCTCTCCGTGTAGCGCCGCTAATATCCTTTCACAAACAGCTTAACGTAAATGCAAGTTAACCTATTCGCCTGTTACCCATCCTCTTAAAATTCGCCAGTGCCAGGGCTTCCGTTTCCACTTCGCTTTTCCATTCTAACAGACTCTCCAATAACCCATACCTACTTCACTTCTATTCCTTCTTCCGATACATGTATTCTCTCTTAACAACCATCTTATTATCTTTCCCTCCACGTTCTGTCTTAATCTGTTCGCTCAACACATCATGTTAAGCTCATAACTTCCTCCTTCTATTTTTCACTTCAAAGTTCTACTATCCACATGCTCGGAATCCCATTCGCATCTATACCTATCGCTTTTATCTGCCTAATGTTCAATTTCACACCTATCCTTTAAGCCAGTCTCCACACTTCTCTTCGTCCTTAATTTAATCCTGTACTTTAACCGCCAATTACTATATTCCTCTTTCGTTTACCCTTTTCCACCCACTGTTTCTACCCACCCTTTAATAAATTACTCAAAAATTTTGTTAAAAACTCTTAACCTTTTACAAACGTGTGTACTCATCTCGCAAAAACTTATTGCCAATAAGATTAAGATTATACGATTAAGAACTGATTTTAAATTTACTTCTATTTATGGATAATATAAATATTGTTAAATGCGATCTTCTGATATTAGCTATTCTCAAATTTTCAATCTTTGTCATCAATTTTGAAGTAACATACCAGCCTGCAAGTAAAAAAATTTTCTTTTGCATAGGCTTTGACGTCTTATTTTGGGCTTCTATTTGAGGGGGCAAGCTTCGACCTGTTGGTAAAACACAGTTCAAATTTTGACGTAATGTAAAGGCCCACATTAAGGCTTCTTTTAAAACCCGTAGCTCAAAAAATAGGTAAAATTAAATATGTATTTTTATTCGTTAATTATCCTCTTTTTGATCTAGGTCAAAAAATAGGTTAAATTACACATAGGTTTTGAGATAACGTGAGGCCGTTATTTATCCTCTTTTTGACCTATAGGTCAAAAAATAGGTCAAATTAGACATAGATTTTGACGTAATGTGGGGCCGTTATTTATTCTACTTTTAAACCTATAGGTCAAAAAATAGGTGAAATTAGACATAGGTTTTGAGGTAATGTGAGGCCGTTATTTATTCTCTTTTTGACCTATAGGTCAAAAAATAGGTCAATTTTGACATAAGTTTTGACAAACCCTTTGGGATAGGGCGTCCTTACAGAATCTTAAAACAGCGGCGGCGGCGATATCTTTTTGTAATATAGGTAGATATGGCTTATTTAATTTAAAATGTAAAATCTATGTCCCTGGGTCGAAAAAAAAAGTTTTTAGATAGCAAATAAATATTTTTTGATTTATCTTATTAATATCTAACATAGTTCTAATGTTTATCATTTTAAAAGAACTTTGAGGTGCTTTAAAACGAAATAACGGACTAAAAATCAGACTAAATGTCCCCTACTCTCCCTGTCCTTGAGGCACTTGTACTACATTGCCTCCAATAATTAATACGTACATTTTTTTATTATATTTAAACGAAAATTATTTATAATCTCTTAAGTCTTATACTTTAAAATTCATTAATTACTTTATATAAAATTTAAGAATATCATTTTAAAAAAGAATTAAAGACGTGTGACATATTTTTATGTTTATATTCTGCCAAAATGTATTCATTTTTGCACACTTACTACGAATAGGTTACGTGCTTACACTCATTGTTTTATCGACGCTACAATAATAAATATATTACCTCAAAACATCAAAGCAATAAGAATGTTCTGGTCTCTATCATGCAAATTATATAGTGGAGCAGAAAAATAGTTGATTAACGGTTGTAACGTATGGTAGTTGTCCACTACTGTCCCTTCTGTAAAATGGTAATAAAATACTTTATATCTCTTATAAGTCAATTATTATCAAAATAAAAAAATGTCCCCCAAAAAAACTTTAAAGTTTCTTGATTTAGAAAAAACCAAGTTGTTAATTATTATTAGGTGGCCACTCAGAAACATCAAGATAAAAGAAAGAACAATTAATCTTGTATCGATTAAAAAAAATTCATCGTTTAGAAACTCACAAAAAATCAATATCTACATTAATTAAATACGCTATTCCCTTTTAGCAATACACCTTTTTGGTAGTTTATTATGGATATTTTCAGTTCGTTTTCCACGAATTTAATTAACCATTTTTCTTTTTACATCATTTGTGAACTTGTTCTTAATATAAATCACCTTAAAAGAACATTGTTATTCAACCTCTTAAAAAGTAAAAATTAATATACTAGTAGACCGAGAAGATACTGTGTAAAATCTTGTCTCGTCAGGTATGGTGGTATTGTAGAAAAATATTGTTATTTAAAATTGTAGAGAAAACATTAAGCTTTAATAATATTATCTTTAAAAAGAACTTAATTTTTTTAACAATTTGTTCATACAATAATTTTTTAATGTTAATTTTTTTAATGAAGATGGTGATGGATTTTCTTTTTTTTTAATAAATCTTATTATATACTAAACCATCTAAGTTATCATAAATATGGTATTTTTTAATTTTTGGGACGAATTTTTTTTTTTTGAAATCTTATCTGCACTTATAATTGCGAATATCTTGCAAAATATTAAAGAATTTTGCAAAACATTTTGGCATTCTTATTTAGGACACTATTCACTGTTTCTAAACTGAAAAAAGAGAGCACCTAGCAGCACATTTTCGAGTCATGTTGCGCGATTTAACCCTGTGTTCGACTAGACACTTTTCTTTGTCGCTCAGCGTTCCCCTGAGTCGAGGCGAGTTGTATTTAAAGTATTTGAACACGCCTTTTAGGGAACGCTAAATTTCAACTTCTTGAAAAAAATTGAAACTCGGGGAATTTGTTGTTCTATCAAGTAGAAATATGCCCCAAAAAATATTTTCGACTTTTTCGAAAATTTGGAGGGGGTAGAGGGGGGCCAATTTGACCAATTTTGCTAACACCGGCTACTTTGTAAATTTTTTCTGAACGTACTTTTAATGGGAAAAATTTTTCAGAATATGTTTCGGAAAGGTTTTTTCGTCCTCTTTTCAATTGTGAATTTTATTTTTTAATATTTTAAAAATTTATCCCAATTTTTGATAATTAATGTTTATATTTTAATTTCCCAAAAAGGGTCCGTTTTATTTGAAAATAAATTATTGCAAACGAAAGCTGAGGTTTTTTCCTATGCGCATGTAAATTTTCAGAATGCCCTTTTTTTTGTTTTTGAGTTATTAAATTTCAAAGAATAAATTGCTGCGCGCAGCGTTGCGGTGGCACTGAGCCGCGTGGTACCCAGCGTGATGCGAGGTGCCCGCGAGGTAGCGCGCAGCAATTTATTCTTTGAAATTTAATAACTCAAAAACAAAAAAAGAGGGCATTCTGAAAATTTACATGCGCATAGGAAAAAACCTCAGCTTTCGTTTGCAATAATTTATTTTCAAATAAAACCGACCCTTTTTTGGGAAATTGAAATATTAATTATCAAAAATTGGGATAAATTTTTAAAATATTAAAAAATAAAATTCACCATTGAAAAGAGGACGAAAAAACCTTTCCGAAACATATTCTAAAAAATTTTTCCCATTAAAAGTACGTTCAGAAAAAATTCACAAAGTAGCCGGTGTTAGCAAAATTGGTCAAATTGGCCCCCCTCTACCCCCTTCAAATTTTCGAAAAAGTCAAAAATATTTTTTGGGGCACATTTCTACTTGATAGAACAACAAATTCCCCGAGTTTTAATTTTTTTTAAGAAGTTGAAATTTCAACTTAGGACATTACACGTAAAATGCCTCATATGTAAGACGGTCATTGGATCGGTATATATTCCATATAATAATAAGAATAATCGGACAATTGAAGTTTGCAGATTGATAAATTACTGTATAGAAAAAAGTTTTCATCTGTTGCTGGGCTGCGATGCAAACTCAAAAAGACACTTTCTGGTTTAGCGGGTAAGATCAGGAATCGAGATACACTGGATGAAATGGCTAGAAATTTTACAAAGGCCACTATGATGGCCGTGCGTTTTCGTAGGGTGCTATCACCCTACGAAAACGCAAGACTAGTGGTTGGACGGAGTTTACTAAAATGAAGGATGACTATAGGAATTAACAAAAGAAAGCAAAACAAAATGGGTAGAATGCTTTTTGTTCTATCATCAAAAACGGGAAGGAGGCGGCTATACTTGACAAGCTGCTTGCCAGGAACCCTGATTCAATTTTGGGCACTATGAGATTGCCTGATAGGAGTTTCTCCGAGTCGGACTTCTTAGCCTATTTGGTCCACACACATTTCCCGCGCTTTTTGAAGTCTGGGGAAAACAACCCCGATCCTGTGCCTCTGCTTAATCTTCCACAGACTAAAATATCGGTCTTGAAGACAGTTGGCTAATAGGATTGTGTTTGACGATAAGGTCAGGTAGGCGGTGAAAACTTTTATCCCTCACAAGTATCCCGGTCCAGATAGCATATTTCCTCTTCTTTTACAGAGGGCGATAGACGACGTTGTGGGACCGCTGGTGAGGCTTGCTAGGGCAAGTCTAACTCTGGGATATATCCCAGGGGTGTGGAGAGGTACGAAAGTTATACCTAAAGCAGGAAAGGACGGATATACTACACTGAAGGATTTTTGGTCTTATTAGTCTTACATCTTTCATACTAAAATTAGTTTAAAGACTAGTGGATATCGGCAGTGAGATCTTAAAGCGGCATCTGCTATATAAAGATCGATAGGCTTATATGGAAAGATGCTTTACGAAGTCATCCCTGGCTAAAGCGGTTGACCTAATTGATGGCCAACTTATAAACTCATAGATCATTAGTTCATAAGGATATGAAAATTATAATATGAATAAAAGGCGAGATGAAATATTTTTCCTTCACATATAGGGTAAGTCCGGGGGAGATGGCTATAGTTTTTTAAAAGGATTGTTAAAACTAAAGAAAAAGATTTTTATAAAAACTTTTATTAGTGTTTAAACATTTTACTTTAAAGTAATAAAAGAAAAAATAAAATATTTTTATAATAACAAACTTAAAATCTAAGTTCTTAAAAAAATGCATTTGATCATCTCTCCCTGAATGTCCGGAAAAAATGGTCAGTAGGTAATTCTCTTTGGCTATTAGCTTTAATTTACTCTCTAAATCTGAATTAGAAGAGATTTTATTTTATAGGGGAAACTGGGGTAAACCCGCTCACTTTTTTTCAGAACGATAAAAACCTAGGAAATTATTCTCTACATCCAAGTTAATTTATATAATTTGAAAGCTTATGATTTCTATTAACAAAATAAAAAAGAATTTTTGATTTGTCTTTCTTAGTTTTACTTAGGGAAAATTTTTAATACATATATACTAAATTTCAAAATCACAATTTTCCAGGGGAAATTCGCTTACCCGGATCCGATCACTTGATTTTTTTTAGAATTTAAGGTAATCCCCACAGTTTTATTTTGTATATATTAAATTTCTCCTTATTTCCATCTTCAGTATTATTGATTAATGATAAATTATGAGTTCTATAAATAATAAATATTGGTTTATTAAATAATAAGTATAGATTTCATGAATAGCAACTGTAAGTTTAAATGATATTTTATTGAGAGAAAATTAAAATATAGTTACAATTTTTGATGTAACAAGATATAGATTTTATTATTGATAAAATATACCAAATGAAATTTGAAATTTTTAATTCAAAAATAAACAATGATAAAACGTGAACTGAACGAAGACAACAAACTTAGATTTATGTCTAAAAAAGACAGCAACAAATTTTGATTATTTGTTTGTGTTGTTTGTTAGAACCGTTACAACTGTTATGTCTCAGAAATGAAACTAAACGTAACCAAAATTATTATTTAACATACAACTAATGTTAACGAACTTTCGTTTAATTTCATAAATTCGTCATAGAATCTGAGGCGGTATATTGCTTTTAGAAGTGCAACAAAAGAAAAGTGATCTTCGGATTTTTAAGTTTTTCGATTATTATTTTTGAGACTTAATTTATTCGACAAATTTTTCTGGATGCTATTGGATGTCCTTTTTCGAAATATATGTGTAGTTTTATTTATTTATAACATTTTTACGGGCCTAGCCCATTTGTACATAGGTACTAAGATAATATTTTACAGAAAGTTTTGTTTACAACTGTGTTGCGAAGAATTATAAGCTATACGAAGGTGTTATTATTATTATTGAACATTACAATACGCAATTGCTTTACGAATTCATTTAGAGAAATTCCTATAAACTCAACATTCTCATAGAGTTCGTTTGCCTCGCTACATAGTCTGTTTGTAACTGAATTTGACAAATAGTTCGTTAAAAAATAATCAATTGATTATTTTAAAGAGAAAAAGAAGATCAGCGTACAAAAATCGTCTTGCTAATGCAGGAATACTTAACATTGTTCGCAATTGCGTGTATTCATGACTAAAAAAATCAAAATCCATGTTGCACCGTCGTGCTAAAAAGCGCAAAAATTTATTTTGGACACGCTCTATCTCCAAAATAAGGTAATCCTGACAAGGTGACCATATAATTGATGCAAATTCGATAATGGGTCTAACTAAAGAAAAAAATAAAATTTTAATTGCGTTTACATTTTTAAAATGTGATACATTTTTTAGAACAAAACCTAAAACTCTGGTTGCCTTACTTATTGTAAAATGGATGTGATTAATGTAGGTAAGTGACTGGTCTAAGTGGACCCCAAGGTCACGCACCCGGCTCACTCTTGCTAATTTTGAATCACCGATTTTATAGTCACATATCATGTTTACTCTACGCCTAGAATACGTAATGACACTACATTTCTTCACGTTAAGCAGCAATCTATTCTCTACAGACCATGAGTATAGGTTATCAAGATCAGATTGTAAATCCAATCTATCCTGATCATTTCGAATTATTTTATATACTTTTAAGTCATCTGCAAAGAAAAGAAAGCTACTGTGCTTAAATAATTGTGTAGTGTCATTAAGAAACAAAATAAAAAGAAGCGGTCCCAAGTGCGAGCCCTGAGGAACACCAGAAGATGACAAAAAAACCTCAGAATAGTCACAATCAATTCTTACTGATTGTTTTGTTTGATTTCAAAAAGATTTATTTAAATTTGTTCTGAAACTTGAGAAATACATTCGGGGTAAAGTCGCTCACGTGAAGTCGGGGTGAAGCCGCTCACTTATTAAACTTGTGTAGCAAGCCGAATCAGATTTCACTGTATTTGCGTTTTTTGGCGATCTGAAAATTTTTAATATTAAAAATATTTATTAAAAGTTAAATAATATTCATTTTCTAACAATATTATTGAATTATTGGGTAATGAGTTGAATATTTAACATTTTGAATGTCCCGCATTTTACGATATGTAGCTATTTTTTAATAGATACCGCCGAACTATCAATATTTGTTGACAACATTAAGCGGATTCATGTCTATATCAGTCATTATTAGTGATTAATAGGTTATAACGGTTATAACAAACAACGCAAACAAATAATCAAAATTTGTCTCTGTCTTTTTCATCTAAAAATGACACAAATCTAAGTTTTTTGTCTTCGTTCAGTTCACGTTTTATCATTGTTTATTTTTAAATTAAAAATTTCGTATTTCATTTGTTATATTTTATCGATAATAAAATCTATAACTTGTTACATGCAAAATTGTCACTACATTTCAATTTTCTCTTAATAAAATATTATTTAAACTCACAGTTGCAATTCATAAAACCTATACTTATTATTTAATAAACCAATACTCTTGCTTAAGGAGAAGAAAGGATTCAGACTCCAATTTACAAAATATTGACTGTAAGTACAAAATACGTCGCGATGACGTGACATAACCTAATAATCGCTAATAATGACTAATGTAGACATGATTCCGCTCAATTTTGCCAACAAATATTGATATTTCGGCGCCATCTGTTGAAAAAAATCGCCACAAATTGCGAAATGCGAGATATTAAAAATGTTAAATATTCAAATAATTACCCAATAATTCAATAATATTGTTAGAAAATGAATATTATTTATCTTTTAATAAATATTTTTAATATTAAAAATTTTAAGATCGCAAAAAAAAGAAATACTGTTAATACTGATTCGGTTTCCTACTCAAATTTAATAAGTGAGCGGCTTTATCCCGACTTCATGTGAGCGACTTTACCCCGAATGTATTTCTCAAATTTCAGAATAAATTTAAATAAATATTTTTAAAATCAAATAAAACAAAATGTAGTATGTCCTTAGAAGCAACATTTGAACAGATAGAAAATTTGAAATTGAATTACCCGATAATTGTAGGCGGAGATTTGAATGGCAGAGTGGGGGGCTTGAATCAGTTATATGAAATGGAATTATCAGAATGCGGAGCATTTCTATCTGGCGCGAGAATGACGTTAGATGAGAAAATAAGTAAAAGGGGTAGATTTTTAATGGAGTTCTTTGAGGATCATTCCTTCGTTTTAATAAATGGCAGATCAAAAGCAGACACTCTTGCACGTTATACATATTATGGAATGCATGGTAATAGCGTTATAGATGTGGTATTTTGTAATTATGAGTATTTACAGTCCGTCTCAGACTTCCGTGTATACCCTATAGTTACACATTCAGACTACATGCCTGTATTACTAACACTAGACAATGCCTATAACACTCAAAGTATGAATATGAGCGATCAAAGTGGGACGGGTGGGAGAGCAGTGAACTGGGGGATTAAATGGCGGGAGGAATTGGGTGGGGACTTCAAGGAAACAATGAGCTGGCAATCAAATGTACAATGGTCAGGGACCTCAGCTGACATCGCTAAAGAAATTTTAGTTTCGACTGTGAATCACGTGGCCGGATCTCTGGGGTAACAGAATAACAAAAAATAGCTACAATTCACAAACCATGGTTTAATAAAGATTGTGCTTTACAAAAAAAGAAAGTTAAACATGCTTTAAAAAAAAGATTTTAGCTCTAATTTTAATGCAAGGGATAAAGAATCTTATATCTAAGACAAAAAAACTTTCAAGGATTTAATATTAAAAAGTAAAAAAATATTTGAAGAATTAATTAAAAAAGAAATTGCTGAAACTAAATATCCCTCTTCTTTTTGGAGGGAAGTTAATAGATGCAAACCTCGCCCACGAGATCCGAACACGATGACATTGAGTCCTGGAATGAGTACTTGGTGTTTCCTGAACGGACTGCTTTCCACACTGAATTGTACGACGCGAGACATCCTACACTCGATAGGGAAATAAACTACAAAGAACTTACTACGGTCCTAAGAGAGTGTAAGAATGGGAAAGCTGCCGGTCCAGATGGTATCCCGTATGAGTTTGTTAAGAGCTTGCCATCAAACTGGCTTTTGTATCTCCAATGTTTATTCAATAAAGTTATTAACACAGAATCGATAGCAAGGGCTTGGGGACAAGCACACGCTCTCATGTTCCACAAAAAGGGTGAAAAATCCTACCCATCAAATTATAGATGTATAGCTTTTTTGAACACAGTTGCGAAAGTCTTCATCCAAATTTTGAATAAAAGGATGAAAATGTGGGCAGAATATTCCGGAATTCCAATCGGAATTCAGGGAAAAAAGAGGTTGTCAGGATAACACATTCATACTAAATTCACTAATTCAAATTCACTTGAGTCGTGAAAAGGCGAAACTGTTCGCCTTTTTTGTGGACTTTGAGAATGCCCTCCCATCGCTAGTGCATAATAAATTGTGGCATAAGCTCTTTTAGCAAGGTCTAAGTTCTAAATTTGTAAGATTGAGTAGAAACCTTTATGAGAGAGCTACCATCACAATACACACGAAAAACGGCCTAACGAATAAAGTAGAGGTGACCTTGGGAGTGCTGCAGGGCGACACACTGAGTCCTTTGTTCTTCACACTCTATATTAGTGATTTGGAATCATATTTTCGTAACCGAGGTGCAAGGGGTGTATCAGTCGACGAGGCAAATGAAATCATTCTTTTGGCTTACGCCGATGATTTGGTCATGCTGGCTGACTCTTTTAGCGACATGCAAAGAAAAATAAAAATTTTGGAAAGTTATTGTGAAGAAAACAAGTTGAAAGTTAATCACAATAAGTCAAAGATGATTATTTTTCAAAAAGGAGGTCGCAGGAAGAAGCAGACATTTATGTATGGGAAACACAAAATAGAAGTCGTTAAAAACTATATATATATGAGGCATTTTACATGTAATGTCCTAAGTTGAAATTTCAACTTCTTGAAAAAAATTAAAACTCGGGGAATTTGTTGTTCTATCAAGTAGAAATGTACCCCAAAAAATATTTTTGACTTTTTTCGAAAATTTGAAGGGGGTAGAGGGGGGTCAATTTGACCAATTTTGCTAACACCGGCTACTTTGTGAATTTTTTCTGAACGTACTTTTAATGGGAAAAATTTTTCAGAATATGTTTCGGAAAGGTTTTTTCGTTCTCTTTTCAATGGTGAATTTTATTTTTTAATATTTTAAAAATTTATCCCAATTTTTGATAATTAATATTTCAATTTCAATTTCCCAAAAAAGGGTCCGTTTTATTTGAAAATAAATTATTGCAAACGAAAGCTGAGGTTTTTTCCTATGCGCATGTAAATTTTCAGAATGCCCTTTTTTTGTTTTTGAGTTATTAAATTTCAAAGAATAAATTGCTGCGCGCTACCTCGCGGGCACCTCGCATCACGCTGGGTACCACGCGGCTCAGTGCCACCGCAACGCTGCGCGCAGCAATTTATTCTTTGAAATTTAATAACTCAAAAACAAAAAAAAGGCATTCTGAAAATTTACATGCGCATAGGAAAAAACCTCAGCTTTCGTTTGCAATAATTTATTTTTAAATAAAACGGACCCTTTTTTGGGAAATTGAAATTAAAATATTAATTATCAAAAATTGGGATAAATTTTTAAAATATTAAAAAATAAAATTCACCATTGAAAAGAGAACGAAAAAACCTTTCCGAAACATATTCTGAAAAATTTTTCCCATTAAAAGTACGTTCAAAAAAAATTCACAAAGTAGCCGGTGTTAGCAAAATTGGTCAAATTGACCCCCCTCTACCCCCTTCAAATTTTCGAAAAAGTCAAAAATATTTTTTGGGGTACATTTCTACTTGATAGAACAACAAATTCCCCGAGTTTCAATTTTTTTCAAGAAGTTGAAATTTCAACTTAGGACATTACACGTAAAATGCCCACATATATATATATATATATGTGGACATTATTTTCAAACTCGGGAACCTTCGGGGCAGCTGCCAATAGAGCGGTTTCGGCAGCGAAAGTCAGTGTTGAACGTCCTGGAACGCTCCAAGTCAGATAAATGGGACTCAAAAGATAAACTATTCAATGCCATGGTAAAAACTGTGGCAACTTACGGGGCAGAAGTCTGGGGCCTCAGCTGTCTGGACATTTTTGAAAAGGTTCAAACCTCATTCTATAAGAGAGTTCTCTCATTACCAGTCAATACTCCAGATTACGCGGTTCGTCTCGAGGTAGGCCGAGTTTGCCTTTCGCACGCGATTTTAAAGTCAGTTTTCAGATGGTTGAAAAAAATAAATAATATGCCAGACGGCAGATACCCTAGAATCTGCTGCAATAAGATTTTTAAGTTAGCGAGACAAGATTACAATTTTAATGTGGAATATAATTGGGCACGGCAAATTGAATGTATTCTTAGTGGCTTGCAAATAACAAAAACAATCAATGTACTTGAAATAACTTCCTTGCTATCGAAAACGATCGAATTATTGAAAGAGTATGAGAGTTTTTTGAGAGGATATTATATATTATCATTTTTACTATATTATATTTATCATTTGTTTACTATTAAGGGCATTATGTAACCGCACTCTATTGTATAAATTCATCGAATTATAGGACAATAAACTCATATATATATATATATATATATATATATATATATATATATATATATATATATATATATATATATATAAAACCAAACAAAACTACACATATATTTTGAAAAAGGACATCCACTAGCATCCAGAAAAATTTGTCGAATAAATTAAGTCTCAAAAATAATAATCGAAAAACTTAAAAATTAGAAGATCATTTTTCTTTTTTTGCACTTCTAAAAACAATTAACCGCCTGAGATTCTATGACGAATTCATGAAACTAAGCGAAAGTTAGTTAACATAAGTTGTATGTTAAGTACTATTCACAGTACAAGTATCTCCATTTTAAGTTGAGTTTATAGCGTCAAATCGCTAGTGAGCGGGTTTACCCTTGTCTCCCATACATTAATAGTTTAATATTTTACTAATAAATTAGTAGAATTATCAACTTTTACTAATGAATTAGTAGAAATCCGATATAATGCTTATCACTAATTAAAACAAGTAAGAATTTTCACTATTTTAATTATTAGTTTTTACTAACTCAACTAGTAAAGTAACCATGTGACGCAGAAGGTACCGTTCCTTGTGTTCGCTTTAGATAAATACCAAAGTGATGTATAATCAAGTGACTTGAATAATGTTGAATTTGTTAAAATCGTTTTAATCTTGCGCTGATATTCTAGAGAGATTTTTATTAATTTGAGAATTTTACAAGTACTTATAATACAATTTTGTACAATTTTTTTTTATTTATGTCGCTTCTACTACAGATTTAGAGAGTATTTTTAAATCAATTACATTAGTTTTTTCTTCTTTTTACCGCATTTTAAACACTTGTCAATGAATTCAGTGCAGTATTCATGTAACTTTTTAAAATTATATATTTAAATGTTTATAAAATATCAAACATTCAAATTTTTTTGCAATATTGCGAAATTGTTTTATTAAGTAAAATTTTAAATTGAAAATCTTTTTCAGTGTTAAATAGTGATTTCCACAATGAAACATACATTTCTAAACCAAACTCATTTTTTTGACTTTGATAACTTAAATAGCATAGCCATCTCTTCTTATAATATAGGGTAAATTGCAGATAGATGCCCCTAATTCGAAAATTACATCCAAATTCTATAAATATTGATATTTTTAAGTGATTATTCGATTTTTCTACACTATTACTATTTATCATTAACATATGTAAGGACCAAATATTTAGAATAAATAATAAATAAATCAGAACGAAAATACATAAGGTCTGCATTTTGCCATATATCCCACCAGGGTGGGTAAGACGCTCCCTGCTGTAAGTTATCATTATTTATTATAACAATTATTATAAAAAATGTAAAACTAGGACTCAATATGTTTCTCTGATTAATTTGTGACATAAAAATAATTGCAAATATTTTTTACGTGTTAATTAGCCTTGATTCTTGTAATAAAAATTTTGTCCAGTGGTTTGAAATTTTTTGGACACTTTTAGCAATCTGCAATTTTTACATTATTATAACTAATAACCCCGAGGTGCCATATTGGATCCGCCATTTTTAATTTTTAAAAACTGACATCAGATTCGTAATCAGCGACTCAAAAACATTTGGATAAAAAGTATCAAAAAAATTAATTTTTTTTGTTTTTGGAAAATAAAATTATATTATTTGAAAAAATTTCTTCGACCGCCATTTTAAAACCGCCATCTTGAAATTTTTTTAAACGCGTTTCACATTGGTAAAGCTTGGGTATTACGGACGCGATATTTTTAGGTGAGCAGCTTATATGTTAACCTTTAGTCTATAAAAAAAAATTTTGTTGACAAAAAACTTTTAAAATTTCGTGTTTTTGTGTAAAAAAATGTCGACAACTTTTTTAAACTTAGTTTTTTTGCAATTTCAATAACGGATTCTGAAAGAGGGCAAAAAAATACTTAAGGAATGGTGCCTGACAAATTTTTGTCATACGTGAATACAGAGAACCACGACCTTGAATCTTCGATAAAAAATCTGTCCTTCCCGTCCTTTAAAGGGTTAAGAGAAAATATATTGTCTAAACAACTTCGATTTTTTCTAAATCCTGAATTCTAAATTCAGAAAAACTTATTTCCGAATCTAAGAACGGATTGATGTAATTACTAACCTCCAAAGAAACATTGGCTCGTTTCGGAGAGCTTGACTGTAAAAAACCATGCCACGTATCCAACTCTATTTCATTCCCTGACCAGTTTCGTTTTCTGAATTTGTTTACTATCTTCCAAAAGGTAAAAGAGTCCCTTGCTAAGATAATTTCATTTAGTAATAAATTCTTGTAACATTCTTTATTGAGTTTCGGTAAATTTTTTATTCTTTTTTCTTTTCTAAATAAGCTGTTACAAAGGAAACTTGTTCGAAGTTATTTTTTTACAAGTTTTCAATGTGTCATTCAGAGTTATTTACACTTTAAACAGTCATTATCATACCATACTTTCGAGTTTCCCTTTTTCATCCTCTTTCTTATTCCCATTCCCAAGGTGCATGCAATATCATAAATATGTTCCAATAAATTAATTTTCATAATATTAACATTTGTTGATTCAATAAAATTACTCGGCTGACAATTCATAAGTTCCCTATAATCAATTATAAAATCTTTACTCCATTTCAAATTTAACCCCTTGCGTGTGGATGACGTGTATACACGTCATGAAAAAAACGGTCCAAAGTGTGTATGACGTGTAAACACGTCATGGACAATATAAGTAAACGAGTGAATGTATCTTTCCACAATTTGGCAGTAAGGGATATTTTGGGTCGCTGAACACGAATCTGATGTCAGATTTCAAAAAATTGAGTTTTCACACAATATGGCTGCCAAAAATTTTGAAAAATTTTATGTTGTCAATGGATTTAAACGAAATTTTAATTCCGAGAGTTTTTTGTCATGGATTACAAATTTGAAGTCAGATATACAAAATTTAAAGTTTTTTACGCAATTTGGACGCCAAGAATTTAAAAAAATTTTATCCTTGATGGATTTTAACTTTTATTAGACGGAATCCCACTCTGAGTTAGTCAGACTATATTATTATTGTTTATTTTATTGTTTTATTATTAAAATCATGCCAACAAGCTTTAAATAATTAATAATGTTTACTGTGAGAATCTTATGTTATAATATATATTTAACTAATGTTAAACTACACAATTTATTTGTAGAAACAATTTATTATTGTTCATTACTAACATGTTTCTTTCTACGCTTATAGAAATGAAGTTTTTTCGCAATTTTCTAATTTATCGACCTAATTATAATAATGAACAAATATTAAACAAAAAATTATCGATTTTACAATTGTTTAAATTTAAACAAATAATTGCTGCTACATGCGAACTCATGAAACAAAACACCTAAAAACTTGCAATTTTTTTCTAATTTTGCAGTTAACTAAGTAAAATAGTATAACATGAAGAAATTTGATAAATTTAACATTCCAGCAATTGTTTAAATAAATAATTGTTGTTTTTTACCAACTCTTCGAACAAAGAACATACAAACTTGCTCTTTGACGTGAAAAAATCAAAAGTTGAAAAACTTCAATAGTTTTAATAATATTAAGCCAGAAAGTTATGCATGTGCGCGTAGATACACTGTAAAATTCTCTTTTGCGGCGATAGGTCCCTTTTCTCGTGTCGCGTCACATATATAAAATATTATAAAGTATACATTTTAATATAAATAGCTTATGCTTAAAATACTTTTGCTTCAATAGGTATATTATCTTAAAAATGCATGTACAACAAAAGTTAAATATAATTTTTAGAATAATAAAAGAAAGTAAAATAAAAATATGTTACATAACCTAATTATTAATAATTTTGCATTTTATTTACATAAATGTCAGAATTTAAAAGTTCCACCTCCTAGGATATTTAATTTTAAATATACTTACTTATTTTTAATATTATTAATTGAAAATCATATTTATGGTTAAATTAAATATTACTTATATTTTTGAGCTCATTTTTATGTTAATAAAAGTATTTTAAGAAACTATTCATTTTGACTCTGGGGTCATAAATATTAGATACATATTTATCAGCTAAAAATGGAAGTATACATTGTTTTTCAAAATCTTCTGTATAAAAAATTTAATTTTTATATCACAACAATCAAATTTATTGCAATGTTAGATTCAGTATTAAAAATTTTTAAAATCCGACTTTTTATTCTCAATGCGTGATCCCAAAAACAGGTAGTAACGATGTTTAAGTGAATCCAATTAATTGTTAAATTTGTTATACGACATATTGAATCCGCCATTTTTAAAACCTGACTTCAGATTCGTAATCAGCGACCCTAAAAACTCACGAGTAACAAGTTTTGAGCCAATCTAAATAGTTTTTTAATTTGTCATCCGCCATATTGGATCCGCCATTTTGAATTTTGAAAATCAGACTTCAGATTCGTAATCAGCGACCCCAAAAACTCACGAGTAACAAGTTTTCAGCCAATCTAAATAGTTTTTTAAATTTGTCATCCGCCATATTAGATCCGCCATTATGAATTTTGAAAACCTGACTTCAGATTCGTAATCAGCGACCCTAAAAACTCACGAGTAACAAGTTTTGAGTCACTCTAAATAGTTTTTAAATTTGTCATCCGCCATATTGGATCCGCCATTTTGAATTTTGAAAATCAGACTTCAGATTCGTAATCAGCGACCCCAAAAACCCCCGAGTAACAAGTTTTGAGCAAATCTAAATAGTTTTTAAATTTGTCATCCGCCATATTGGATCCGCCATTTTAAATTTTAAAAATCGGACTTCAGATTCGTAATCAGCAACCCCAAAACCCCCGAGTAAAAAGTTTCAAGTGATTTAATTGATGAAAAGGTCTTACACATTTTTTGCCCAGTTTATAATATTTAAGCTCCACACGGAAGTGGTTAATGTATCAATAAAACCATTATTTTCTCTCTCCTCTCCAAATACTTTTACCACTACCGGAAAGTGGTCCGAGTTTGAGTACATATTAGAAATTTCAAGGTTCATTATACAATCTAAGCCTGGAAAGTTTGACCACACTAAATCTATTGCAGATTTCCCTACCGAGTTTACAAATGAAAAGTTTGAAGGACTGTCGCTAATTGTTCTCCCGTTTGTAAAGAAAGATAGATTAGGATATTTATTCATTAAGTTAATTAAAAATTCGTCGAAATCAGATAAGAATGGGACAATATCTTTACTCGGAGAAAGATAAACAGAACTCACGATAAATTCAGAACGATTATCCACCAGTCTCACATAAATATTTTCCTCGGAGACCTTTAATATTACGTTTTTATAAATGCTTCTGTTGAAGGTGAGAAGTAATCCTCCCTTCGCTCTTCCTTTCCTCTCCAATCTAGTCGCCTTGCTGAAGATAACAGTGACATCGCCAAGCTGATTCACTATTGTTGTGGTTGGGTCACTCTCGTTCCAGGTTTCACTTAGGCATACAATATCTTGCTTATTAATTGAAGAGACTAAATCAGGAAGATTTCGCAAGCCCTTGACATTCCAGAAAATTTTTTTTTGGAGTTTAAAGACAATTTTAATGCTATTCTTGATTGTTATGTAATTGGATTTGTTAAAGTTTATCAATTTTATTGAAATTCTTGATTGATCTGTCCATGTGTATATTTTTTAACTTTTTAAACTCTTTTTTTCTAGAGTTTTTAAACCGGGTTGTCTTATTCTTTTGCGACTAACTGAGGAAATAATAGAGGATGATGAGTCATCACTATCACCTTTATCCTCGTGGTTAGAAATTCCTTGAATGAAGGATATATACTTTTGGATAGATGGTAGATCATACTTTTTGTTTTCCATTATAAGATTTGCACCTCTAATTCTTGCTAACTTCCCATGCTGTTCCAGAAACGTCCTTCACAGCACGAAGATGACCAAACTCCGTTTTTCTTTCTTCACGTAGTTCTTTCGTCATATCGTTGGCGAAACCAATGTTCATATCTCTAAAATTCACTGCTTTTTGAAAGATAGCTGATTTGATGAGTTTATTGTTAAAGGAAACAAGAATTGGTCTTAAACAATCTTGCTGTCCTAATCTTCTTGCACTGGCTATCTCACCATCCTAAATATTTACCTCAGCCTTAATAAATATTTCTTTCACAGTCTCTAACAAATTAATATTTTCATCTGGGAATCTTTCACTTTATACCGGATTAGATTGTTTATTCTTTCTTTGTTTATTAGGTAATCAATTTTTGATTCACAAACTGACACTTTTTTAACCAATACTTTATTACATGTTTATAGATCATTATATTTCGATTGAAAGTGTAAAATGTCACTGGATACTTTAGCATTTTCCGAACTTAACACCTTGATTTCACTTTCTATAGCGTCAATTTTTTATTTATTGCAGACGTATCACTTTGAATTCCAATCAATAATTTTTTCAGATCATTATTAGAAGTCATTTTCGAATTTTAAAATGTAAAATACTCAGCAACGTAAAATCACAAACAGAAAGTGTACAAAATATGAGTCACTGCCTGAGGAGCGATTCAAAAACACGTCTGTACTCTATGAATGCCTGCGGGCAACTCTCCTTAAATCATATCATGGATTACACAGGCCTGCAAATTTTGGCTTAGTTCTGTTACAGAAAAAGTGAAAGGTTAATCTTATAGCTTTTTTGACGTAGAATACGAATCCGATTTCCAGAATGGCCCATCACGTCAGGATTTCTTGTAATATTGCCTTAAATAGCCAAAAATGGTCTATTTTGGACATTTTTCGGAATTTTTTTTGGTTAACCAAAATTTTTTCTTTCAATTTGCGAAATTGCATCGTATAGTACTATGTCTAAGCTTTAAAATCCATTCTTCAAAATTGCTTTACGATTTTCGAAAAAAGAGTTATGTAGATTTGAATTTTTTTTATGCAAATGTAAGTATGTATACACAAGTTCAAAATGGCATTTAGTTTCAAATCTACATAACTTTTTTCTAAAAAATTGTAAAGCAATTTTGAAAGATGGGTTTTAAAGCTTAGATATAGTACTATACGATGCATTTTCGCAAATTGAAAGAAAAAATGTTGGTTAACCAAAAAATTTTTTCAGATTTTTCTTCACTTCTCATTTTTCTCTTCATTGACTTTAAAATAAAGAATGAAAAAAGTACATGGAAAATATCTCTCTTTACAATCTTCTTTTTTAAAAAGAAGGGAAAAGCTTTTTCGAATCATGATATGTTTAAACAAATTTAAGAAATTTTATTAGATATTTAAGTTTTGAGTTTCATTTTTGTTCAAAGAAGACTAGGAATTTTTAGATCAGTGTACTCGGCTTTAGACCTCGTGAATCAAAGCTTTTAAATATTCTGAATATTAATCATTTCACACAAGATAATCAAAATTTTTCAACGAAATCGTCAGAACCCAATGAAACAACTCTGACTGAAAATGAATTACATTTGTTGGATAAAGACTTTTCACCTAGAAAAAAATGACGAAAAATTATGCAAAATGAACAAACACCCGTAGCTGATTTAACTAAACCAAAGTTGAAACATTATAAGCAAACTTTTTATAAATCTTGATTGACTGAATTTAATGGCAATTGGTTAAAAAAGCAGACTCGAAAACTTCATCAGGTGGTGATTTACCTTATTGTATAGTGTGTGATTAAAAGTTGATGGCACATAAGACCACTCTTCTTCGAGACTCAAAATCTGAAAAACACACAAATCTTTCTCCTGTTTCTCAGAATAAGAAAATTGTTGACGCGTACAATATTCAATTAGAAACAGGTGCTAAAAGAGCCGAAATTAAACTAATTGATCATTTGTTGAAGAATCATTTGTCCTTCCTGCTAATGGACACTCTGTCTCCTTTGATCAGAGCTCAGCCAAGCAGTGTGCATTTACTATAATTTTTATGACAATTCAGAATACAAAATTAAAACTAAATTTCTAGACATGGTCGAATTTTCTTCAAAAACAGACGAAAGTTTGACTAATTGCTTAAAAAATCTTTTAGCGCAAAAAATATCCCTTACGAAAGTTTGATAAGATATTCTTCTGACACAACAAATGCCGTGTTTTAATCATTTAATTATTCATTTAATTTATTCTCGTAAACAAATTCTTGTTTGAAAGATCATTTAATTGCGCAACTTTTTCCCAAAGACACCTATAATTTATCTTTTATTGTTTAGTTGCTGTGTTAACTTTAAAAAATTTTGCAACCGTCCGGTTTGCTCCACCCCCTGGGGTAAACTGGACCCCCCATGGGTCAAACCGGACCTTTTGATTTTTTATTTGTAATATTGCATTTACATAATCTACAATTGTGAAAAACATAAAGAATCATGTAACCAATGGTTGTAGTAATGAAAATAATAATTCGGGAGTGAATTTTAATTAAATAAATATTTTTTTAAATAAAAAATAAAAATGTTTGTTACTATCAGAGAAACAATATTAAAGCGTCTAATTCTTATTGAAAGACAATATTCTTCATTGTAAGTAAATATTTTAATAAAAGAAACATTTTATTTAAGAATAATTTTTATGAAACTTTAATTCAATGGAAATATCCTACGGCCGATTTGCCCCACAGGCCCATTTTGAGAATAAATGTTTGTCAAAAAAGAACGCTTTGCAAATGCATCAAAGTTTTTGGTGGTAAATATTCCTGAGGTGTTTACCTTCAAAACCCAAGACCTAATATTTGGAAACATTACACGATTTCCTCAGAATTTCCTTAAGAAAAAATTCTTAAAAGTGTAGAAAAAAACTTTTGCTCCCAGCGTTGCACAAACAAAAGTAAAATATGTCAAATTGAAAAAATAAGGTATACTACACATCGTTGTTTCAAATTTCTAAATAGCACTTTTGCCAATTTCGCCATTTTGGAAATATTGAGGGGGGTCTGGTTTACCCACCGGTCCGGATTGCTCCACTCTCCCCTATATTAAATAATTTGACTGTCCAATGGGTAGCAAAAAATACTTGCTGTTGAACTTTTTTGATCATGAATGCATTTAAGAATACTTCCGATATAAAAATAAAAATGCGAAATCGACAAAAAGAAATTCATTAAGAACTATGCTCCAGAATGTTTACAAACAATACAAAAAACAGCAATGCATAAATTAAACAATAATTCATCCAAATTATCGTTTGATTTAGATGGTTGGACTTCCATTGCAGGAAAATCCTATTATGGAATCAACGGTGTAATTATTTTTTATTTTTTACAATTAAATGTCAAAAAATTCAAAAAATCTTTAACAAACTTTATATAAATTTTTTTATTTTTATTTAATCAACATAACGAGACATGCCCTTTCATCCATAAAGTATTCCTACATCTAAAAAATTGCATTATAATTTGTTTGACTAAATTAAGGTTGCCACTCTAATATGTTATGTTTAGTTCTTATTGAATATAGCTTTACGCAGTGAAGATGTGAACCTTGTTTACTGCTTTAAAACTTGTTTACCTACTTTAAAAGTTAGAAAAGGAATTTTGAGACCAGCCCTTAACTCTCCAAAGCCATGTGTTTGCATGTCAAAGGGAATATTAAGCATACTCGCGGCAAATCTCAGAAACCTGTTCTGAACGCGTTCAATTCTAATCTATAAGAATCTAATCTTTCTATAAAAGACATAGAAAGGCGACCATATTACACTTGCCTATGCAATAATTGTTCTGACAAGCGTCAGGTATAATGTTCTTATGGTTGTCTAATTATGAAAAACTGATGCATTTCTCATTATGAATCCTAACGATTTCGATGCTCATGAAACTATCTCAGTAATGTAATCATTAAAAACAAAATCGCTAGTGAACACATTGCACAAATCTAGCACTCTCGCAACTCTCTCCAAAATGTTACCATCAATAAAATAATAGTTCATGTTTACTCTACCTTTAAAAAATGAAACTATATAGCTTTTCTCTATATTTAAACTTAGATGATTATCAACACACCATTTTTGTCATTTCTAAAGATCTTTTTGAAGGTCAGAAGCATCTTTTAAAAAAAGATTCGTTCCTATTGGAACGGTTACCAAAATGACCATGTACCCCCCCTTAGCGCTCACAGTTTTTTATCTAGAAAGTTGAAAATTGGTATGTATATGTATTTTCAAAAATGGATTAAAGGAAAAATATAGCGAACACATTCGGTATCGATCTTTATAATTTTTTCAGCGAAAAACTTGAAAATTTCGAAAAAAATGCATGTACCCCCTCCTGGCGCCCACAGTTTTTTACCTGGAGAGCTGAAAATTGGCATACTTATTCGTTTTTATGCATAGATTACAGGAAAAATATAGCGGAAGTGATTAGAATAGATCTTCATGGTGTTTTCATCGAAAAACTAAAATCTCTTTTTGCAAGCTCGAAAATTCTTCAACCCTTGCTGGTTCTCTCAATTCTTAATCTAGTGGACTGGTGTTATATATTTTTGTTTATTTTTTCGTGTAGATTCTAACAAACATACAGAAAAAATTATTGTAATTCATATTTTTTTTGCGAAAAACTAAAAAAAAAATTTCGTTTTTAAAAAAAGTGTGTACCCCCCTTGGTTTTCACAATTCTTTGCCTATTGGACTGCATTTTTTTTATTTTATGTATTTTCATTTGTAGATTTCAGAAAAAATATAGCAAACATGATTGGATTTGATCTTCAAATTTTTTTCATCGAAAAACTCAATTTTTTTTTAATTTCCTCAAAAAATCGTATATTTTACCCTAGCGCTCACATTTTTTTACCTAGAGAGCTGAAAATTGGTACACTTATGTATTTTTACGTGTAGTTTATGGAAAAAATATAGTGGAAATGATTAGAATTTATCTTCCTTACGTTTTGAGCAAAAACCTAATTTTTTTTTCAATCTTTGATAATAATTAGACATATGCTAGTCCTCTCAATTCTTAACCTAGTGGACTGGCGTTATACGTTTTTGTTTATTTTTTCGTGTAGATTCCAAAAAACATACAGAAAAAATTATTGGAATTCATCTTCATATTTTTTCTGCGAAAAACTAAAAAAAATTTCGTTTTTAAAAAAGAAGTGTGTACCCCCCTTGGTTTTCACAATTCTTTGCCTATTGGACTGCTTTTTTTATTGTATGTATTTCCATTTGTAGATTTCAAGAAAAATATAGCGAACATGATTAGATTTGATCTTCAAATTTTTTTTAGCGAAAAACTCAAATTTTTTTGTAAGAAAAAAATTAGAAGTTTTTATGGAGGGTATGGAACCCTCGGTTTTAGTACGAGTTCTACTAGCACTTGTCCGGTTTTTGAGATGTTGATGAATTAATTACTTTGTAACATTTAAGGTCATCCACATAAAGTAGAAACGAGAAGTGCCTGAATATTGGTTCAATGTCATTAATATAAACAACAAACATTAAAGGTCCGAGACGTGATCCCTGCGACACACCTGAAGTTGCCAAAAAAGGCTTATTAAATTCTTTACCAACCCTTACCACCTGATACCCGTCAGAAAGATAACTCTTAAAAAAGTGACTATATTGTCTGCACCTCCTAACGATTTTAATTTACATAGTAATATACTATGATCTACCCTGTCAAATGCCTTTGATATGTCAGCGTAAATAACATCAGTTTGTAGGCCTTTCTTCAATTTATTATTTAAAAAGGTAGTGAAAACATCGAGATTAGTTAGTGTCGACCGACCCTTAATGAATCCATGCTGTTCATCAATTAAAGTCTCTGCGACAGCAGCGTAAAAATTATCATAAATTATGCTCTTAAACATTTTTGCAAAAGCACTTAAAATCGTTATAGGCCTATAGTTTTTAGTATTATTTTTATTACCAGACTTTTAAACAGGAGTTATCAAGCCCCTCCTCTACTCAAATGGAAACAAGTTGTGAATTAAGATTTTCATTACATGAACATTTTGCTTCCTCTTTACGATAAGCAAAAAATTTGCTTCCTCGTCCTCGCTTTCGGTCAATCATAATATATATATATATATAGGGTGTCCCAGTCGAGGGTGTACATATTTAAGGGGCATAATATACTGAAAAAACTGAGACGAAAAGTCCTTTACACTTTATAATAATTTTCAGTAGTTTTTCCGTAAATCGCAATTAAAAAATCAAAAACTACGCTTTGCTATTCGACGTGAAGGCTCAGTGAGACGGTAGGCGGGGCGTACTATTGCAGCGTTTGCTTGCCTAAGCATGTACCAGCAGCGCGCGTAGTGTGTCAATTTAATACTTATTATTATTGGGTGTTTAATTAACACCAGGTTTGTTTTAAAATAACACTGTTTAAAACTAGAAACAAGAAATTATCGTCAAAAATTTATTCTACGAGCGCTGATGGTACACGCCCAGGCAAGCAAACGCTGCAATAGTACGCCCCGCCTACCGTCTCACTGAGCCTTCACGTCGAATAGCAAAGCGTAGTTTTTGATTTTTTAATTGCGATTTACGGAAAAACTACTGAAAATTATTATAAAGTGTAAAGGACTTTTCGTCTCAGTTTTTTCAGTATATTATGCCCCTTAAATATGTACACCCTCGACTGGGACACCCTATATATATATATATTATTTAATGATTAAATAAAATATATGACAAAAAAATAATAATAATTAAATATATTTAATTTTTACATAATTTCTAATAGAGCCTAACATTTCAAAATTTAAATTCATTTCTTTTAAACAAAAAAATAAAATTTTATAGTACAATAATACAATTATAAAAGAAAATTTATTTGAAGGATTTTTAAAAATTTTATACATTAAACGACTACAAAGCTTCCTCACGAGGAAGCAAAATACAAGAATTTAATGATTTGTTAAAAATTGTGAACAGGGGTTCAATTAACGAGTATCCACACGATTTAATAATGGAAGCAGAAACTGTACCTGGACCTGGCCCTTTATTAATGTTTAAATCCTTAATATTTACGAAGATGGCATCTCTACGTATTGAAATAGAGTTTAGATTACGATTAAAGGATGAATTTAGTACCTTTGTCGACGGTAAAGTATATACCGATTTAAAGTGTTTCGCGAAGATATTTAAAATTACAGAGTTTTTGTCACCAGATTCATCCTCATAAAACATGTGATGGAATATCATGATCGTGACGAGTAGTGTTAGCATTTGTCTAAATTTATTTTTTTGGATTTTCTAATATAGAACTTTAACATTTAATATATAATTATTGTAGCAAATTTTGGAGAGTTTTTTACAATCTGATCTTAAATTGGAAAATTGTAAATAATCAGTATCACATTTGTTTTTTATAATGTAAATAGGATGTTTTTTAGAGTATACCAGTTTTTTTAGTTCGCTGGTAAATAAAGATGGAAAGTTTGAGGAATTAACATGGTTAAGTGGGATGTTAATATCGAAAATATTATACAAATATGTATAAAAAGTATCCACAACTGTATCCACATTCTCATCACACAATAAGAAATTTCAATTAGTGGAATTTAGAAGCGTTACAATACCAGCAATGTTGCCCTTTTTAAAATCATAATCAGCAGTAAGATTTCGTAAATGACAATTACCAAAACCTTTATGACTGTTTGTAAGAAAATTAATAATTAGTGAAGGACGGTAATTGTTAATCCAACAAAGTCCATTGTATCAAGTAGTAAGGAGGCAATTTGCAGTTGTTGATTGCTTAAAAAACATTTAAATTAAATTGTGATATTAATCTTGCAAAAAATTGAGTCAATAACGGCAAGTTGCAATCACCGAAATTAGAAAAATAGCGTTACAATATTTATCATTTATGTATTCGATAATGTTACATGCTGCAGAAAAAACGATAGGTGGTAAATTAGGGGGTATATAAAAACAACCTAGTATATAAAGATTGTTATTAAATCTAAATTTAACAAAAACATGTTCAACACTAGTGACAGAAGTTTCCACAAGCGAGTCTCTCAAAGTTTTACGAGTTGCTATTAAAACCCTACCACCTCTCAATTTGTCACTTGTATCACTGTTCCTATCCAATCGAAAAACCTTTTAATTTTTAAAACCCAATTCCTGAGAATTAATATTGGCAATAAGTCAAGTTTTAGTTAAAACATATGAACTATAATTATAAAGAGAAACACATTCAAAAAGTTGGTAAATTTTAAAAAACACATAAACTATAATTATAAAGGGAAACACATTCACGATAACACATAGTAATATTTGTTTCTCCCTCCAGTCGACGCACCGTCAACTGTTCCTGTAAATTTCGAATCTCCTCTGTTTGCATAGGCGTCTTGTCTCGTGTCAAGGACAAGGTTTTCACTTTCGACGATCGAGTTGGGTCTCTCTTTGCTGATATAAAGGTCCTTAGTATTTGTTGAGCCTTCTCCTCCGACGCACAAACTATTTTCACAGGACGAGGCTTTTGAGGGACCTGCGCATTAAAACCAAATCTAAAAATACTATTACATCCTTCTAGATCCGTCATTTTATTACAGTTTTTTAATTTGATAATAACAATTGTCTTTAAATTCTTAGTGAGTGCATCTGTATTTAAAGGATAATCATTTACATTTTCATTTTCAGGAAGACCAAACAGCACGAGATTCTTCTTTCTTTCATTTCTTTCAATGATTTCATTGATACATGTATTAGTTTTAGGTTTGTGTTCAACTTTTTCTAAAAGATTAGTCTCGCACATTTCGAGTCTCCCCTCTACTGCTGACGTACGGTTTGACAGACCAACTATCCTACCATCCATATTGGTGAGCCTTGAAAGCGTGTCATAAAGCTTGGTGTTTATGTTGCAACGCTGTATATTTTACATCTTTAAATTCCTCGACGGTGGTGTGGACGTGAAGCCCCCCCTCTTCTATCATAAATAATATTGATAAATTATGAAAGAGGTAACAATAAATAATGTAAATAAAGAGTACACACTTAACGGCTAAATATTATAATTTGACTTTCAAAGAGTTCGAGAGCGCATCCTAGCAACAATAGTAATTACGAATAATTTCTGCCGCATTGTTTTTTATTTTGTTTAAGCCTATTGGATGCGACTAAAATAGTACAACGAAACCAACAAGGACTCTCAGAAGGAGCGAGCAGAGTTCAGGTAGCAGTCTTGCAGACGAATATCAATTAATGCAGCCAAAAGTTCTCTTATAAGAACTATAATCATTAAACAGAATTTTGTTTAATTATTTATGTTTATAAAATTATTTTATTATGTTATTGAACTGGTCCAGGCTCATTACGTGCTAATTAATGTCACTAGTTCAAGATTAGCTGTTTTACTTTAATTAAAATTAAGATTAATATTAAGTCGCGCCTGCAAAGCTGCAACCCTCTAGTTGCTACTTGTGGATGTATAATCTACACTTATAAATAGAGTGGCTGTTGAGTATAAGCCGCATCTAATGGGCGTAAAGTACGAGCAGCCAAGTGGCGCTCGTCCTTCACGTCTAACACCTCACGGCGAGCAGTCCTTTTAAGTAAAAAAATTATTATTATGAGAGGTTAATCGAAGACAATAACAAAGTTGACAAGCAAGCTCAAAGTTAAAAATAAAAGAGAGTTTAGACGGGAAACAGCTGTTTTGCTTTAAAAGAAATGGTGAGTCAGTTTGTCAATTCGCCTTATTAATTAGACATTAATTTAAAATCAAATTCGCTCTCCGACTCTTGGCGAGTCTGTCACTAATTTGAAACTGTTCATTTTCTTTAA
This sequence comes from Leptopilina drosophilae, assembly GCA_032873175.1. Classification (NCBI taxonomy): domain Eukaryota; kingdom Metazoa; phylum Arthropoda; class Insecta; order Hymenoptera; family Figitidae; genus Leptopilina; species Leptopilina drosophilae. The sequence goes on along the minus strand of CM065478.1, from coordinate 42,926,978 downwards.
TTTCTTTAATTCAGAATAAATGTGATTTTGTGTGTGTGTAAACATGTGTTAATTTATTTAATAAAAGTCACTATTCGTTCCCCACATTTTCTTATTATATTAGAGGAGCAGCCAGGCGTTCAAATAAAAGTATATAATAAAGATCGCCTTTATAATTTATCGCCACCAGAATTGTTTTCCCCATTTCTGAATCCAAATAAACTAATTATTAAACCGGCGTGGCGACAGGTTATAATGTCTGAAAATTTTTTCGTCACATGAGTAAAATTCTCAGAAACATTTAGTGTCAGAGCATTGATAGCTCTCATAACAGTGTCTACATTATTATTAGACAATTGGGAACTCTGAGAATTTGATAAAGACTTTTACCCAGGCCTACAGCATCTTGCAAAGGAACCATCAGATATAAGAGGTATCTGTATTGCGCAGCCGGGATGATAAGGCAGGTCACATCCAACACAATGGGTGGAAACTGCAAGTGTAATATCTTTGTTGCACTTCGGACATGTAACAATTCGATCTATTTTTTATCACACTGAGAATTACCCCAAAAAATTGTAAATGTTAACAATGATTTAGGTTTATGATTCACTATCACTCTGCGACAGTATGTACTTACTGTCACTGAATTATTTATTCTCTAACAAAATAATTTAAAATTTTTTTAAATTTATTATTTTAGAATTTTTTAGAAATCATTTATAATTAAAATTCATAATGTCAGTTTTATAAAATTTAAAATGTCGGATCCAATATGGCGGACAAGATTTTTTAAAAAATGTTTAAATTTGCTTTAGTATCGTCACTCGGGGATTTTTGGAGTCACTGATTACGAATCCAATATCAGTTTTTTAAAATTCAAAATGGCGAATCCAATATCGCAGACAAGATTTTTAAAAATTGCTTGAATTTACGTCAATATCGTTACTTGGGGGTTTTCGAAGCCGCTGATTGCGAATCAGAAGTCAGATTTAAAAAATTTTTTAAATTCAAAATGGCGGATTCAATATGGCGGACAATATTTCAAAAAATTGCTTAAATTTGCTTACATATTGCTTACATATTTGCCCCGAGCATCAACTCGGGGATTTTCGGGGTCGCTGATTACGAATCCAATATCACTTTTGAAAAATTCGAAATGGCGTATCCAATATGGCGAATACAGTATTGGCAGACGCTCAAGGAAATGGTGGCATAGAATTTTCTACTTTTCTATAGATCTGTCCATTGTAAATTCCCTGAGACTGTATCAGCTTCATTATAAATGTTTTCGAAAATTTTACGGCAAGTAAGTGCGGCTAAAACAATGTTGCAGAAAAAAGCGCCTTTATCGGAACCTCTCAGGTGCTGTGGAAAACCGTGTTTTCTGCAATTTTAATCTAAAATTCTATCCGTACTCAAAGACATCAAAAACTGTTGTATTTAATCTGCCATTTTGATTTTTAAAAACAGACATTAGATTCGTAATCGCGACCCCAGAAACCCCCGTGTAGATATATTGAACTAAATTCAAGCATTTTTTAAAAATCTTATTCGCCATATTGGATACGCTATTTTGAATTTTTTTTAAACTGATATCGGATTTGTAGTAAGTGACCCCGAAAACCCCCAAGTATCAATATGTAAGCAAATTTAAGCAATTTTTTGAAATATTGTCCGCCATATTGGATCCGCCATTTTGAATTTAAAACATTTTTCAATCTGACTTCTGATACGTAATTAGCGACTCCGAAAACCCCCAAGTAACGATATTGACGCAAATTCAAACAATTTTTAAGAATCTTTTCCGGCATATTAGATTCACCATTTTGAATTTGAAAAACTGATATTGCATTCGTAATTAGTGACGCCGCAAAACTCTGAGTAACAATTTGGAAGTAATTTTGATGAAATTAAAAAAAATTTAATTTGATTAAAAATTTGTCGGCCATATTAGATCCACCATTTTGAATTATTAAATCTGACTTAATATTCGTAATCAAAGACCCAAAAAACATTGAAAAACGAAGTGTTGTTAAAAATTATTCACAAAATGTTAATGAAATGTATAGTTTGTTACATAATTGTTATTTTTAAAAACAGTCTATGTTTATTCCATTGTTTAAAATAAATTTTACAACTTTTCGTAATTTACTATTTTTTTAATTGTAGCCTTATTCATTCAGAATAGAAATCAATTTAGCGCAAATTAATTGGTTAATTTTTATAAAAATTACATATAATTTTTTAAGTGGGGCATATATGTCTCGGAGGCACGAAAGGGTTAAAACATTTTATCAAATTTCAATTGTTTAAAAAAAATTTAATTGTTATGTATTTGTAAAACTATTGCGTCTTTTAAAAATTATTTAAAAATATTTTTAAAAAGTCAATTTTACGAATTTGATTTATTAAAAATTATTGAAGATATTAATTAAAGATATTAATCAATATCTTTAAAAAGAAAAATAAACGGTTTTACTTAGGCGCCTCCTGTTCATATAATGCTTATTGAAAAACGAATGCAAGATGATTCTTATTCACTTTTTGGTGCAAGACAACGCTTATTTTATTTTCCGTGCATTAAAATGCTTATTCAAAATTGTGTGCAAAGCAATTGACACTGACAGAACAATAAATGTTACCCTAAATCTCCCTATTATCACATTAAGTCCCATAAAGAAACCAGCCATTGAAGGTGTTACTACTGCCCAGTTGTACCTGAGTCTTGAGTACAACTCCTTCTGGGAAGTACAAGCAAGCAGCCCAAGCTGTACCTGAGTTACCGCCGGCTTGCATCAGGTAAGAAAGGAAGATCTCATTCCTTGGGAGAGTCGTACCTCAACCTCGGCGTTAGATCGTAAAGGTAAAAGGGAGAAAGAGAAGAGAGAGCTGCTGTCGATCTGCCTCGGAGCAAACCCCGAGTCCGATCAACGGCGAACTGAGGAAATTGTACGAGCAACTAAGTATTATAGATCGCTGAGCCTTCAAGAGGTGTAGCGTGAGGTGAGAGAGAACCCACGTGATGCGCGGCAATGGGTACGCTATCGGTAATCTCTACCTGTCAGCCGAGCAGTGAGCTCAGTCACATATATAGATATAATACGCGTACAAAAATGAATAAATTTTACTCTTGTTGAAACTTTGAAATTCAAATGTTAAAAATAATACGATATCATTACAATAGTATGCCTGCAATGTCGCATTTTTTATGCTGCCCAAATGGCTGTCGAGGCTGTCTCACAACTGGTGATATGCTGTGTCTCACACCCAGAAATTGGCGCTATTTTGAAAAAGGAAAATTAAATTATTTTCAACCGTAGATTGGAAAAATGCAATATTGAATCACAAAATATAGGGAAATTACTAAAAGCAAATGCATTAAAAAAAAGTAATTTGCATTTATTGACAAAACGCGTTTTTGTCGATTATGACACCCAGTGTTAGTATTTAACAAAAACAGTTTATATATCCGTTTCGGCGTACACGAAAAAGTTAGTTTATATAAAAAGAAATGTTTTTATAGAAACTAATCGGCTTTTTAATATTGCATGTTAAAAAAATTGACTGTATCATAACTGGAGACTCCCCTAATAATTTTTTGAAGAATTTAACGTTTATCTTGTAATAAATGAATATTAAGTCTTTTTTATTTAACTTATTGAAAATTACTTTCAATATAGTTAAGCCTAAATTCGATTGATATATAGATTTTCTTTAATAATATTATTCGGAATAATCGAATCCATACTTAACATTTTGTTTCCTAAAATGTTAAGAAATTGGCAACAACATTAAATATAAAAACAAGATGGAATTCAACGGAAATGATGATTGCCAAAGGAGTAAAATTGAAGGAACCCTTAAAGTTACTGTGTCTAACAGACAGAGAAATTAAAGAACTTTTTATAGCTGAATCGGATTGGATACTTATTGATTATGCTCAAAAGTATCTCAAACACTTTAAGGCATTATCTGATATTCTATGTGGCGAAAAGTATGCTACTTTGTCCTTGGTAGTTGTTAAATTTAATTTATTACTTGACTAAATAGAGAAAGGGATTAAAAAAATTAATGAAATGTCCGAAAAAAGTTTTTTTTGATGAACAAATACGAAACGCACTCTCTGCTGCTCATGGAAAACTACGTAAGCATTATAGAAAATGTAATTGGAACTATTGTGCAGTGTTAGTTTTAGATCGCAGATTCAAAGTTGAAACCTTCGATAAAACGGAGTAGGGTAAAGAAATGTTGAAATGCTCTATGGCTTAATTTGAAAAAATCTATGAACAATATTATTATACCCCACTTTCGAAAAATATTGATGGTGTTTGATAATTTGCCGAGAGAAAAAAACCTTGGGTTCTAAAATGAATGAAAGTCTGTACTCATAAAGGAAACAAAAATGATTTTTTGTTTCTTTAACAAAATAACTGGTTTTATTCCTTTTAATTGGCCATACACAAAATTACACAAAAAAAAAGAGAATTGTCCTTATTGAGAAATGTCCTTTTAATTGAGAGTTGTCCACCTTTTTTGAGAATTGCGAAAGTTAGGTTAATTGGCGACCATGCCGGCGTGGTCACGTTTTAAGTGAAAAAGAACCTAATTTCTTTATTTTTTCAATGAGTATATTCACCTTTTTTGATACGATTGATTTAATAATTATCAACTAAACTTAAAAACTGAATTTAATTTGTATTTTAACTTTAGTGAGAAAATGAACAATAATAGAGAATATTCCGAGAGCCGTGATAAAACGATAACGACACTTGAGAGTTCCAAATTACTATAGATGAAAAAAAAGGCATAGAGACGCGTGAACGTGCATCGACGACAAGCACTGCCGGAAGATGCTGCCCTCGCGCGGTCACTTCAAACATTAATTTTAAATCTCGCGCACAACACTGGAGCTTGCTACAATATTCAATTCACTCAGAATTGAACATACTCCCCCCCATCGGCAACAGCGTTGACGATCGTGAAGAGAAGAATTAATCCTTGGAGAGAGCTGCCGTGGAGATGGGAAGAACAACTAACTTAGTGATTGAACGCTTGAGATAAGCAGTCGAAGTCTTGATTGAGACAATCCTTGTGAGACCATCTTTACCAGGGTGTAATGCAGTGACCCTGGCTAAAGGCCATTTTGAGGGAGGAAACCTTTCATCAGTAAGCAAGACCATCGAGCCGACCTTGATTTGATGTGATGGATGGTACCACTTAGAGATTGCAAGTTGCCTTTGGAGATAACTAGCAGACCATCTTGACCAAAAATATTGAGCTTGTTGTTGAATCAACTTCCATCTTGTCAGTTTTGAAATCGGTACTTCCAAAAGAGAAGGTTCCGGTATTGATGAGAGCGGTTCCCCTATGAGAAAATGTCCTGGAGTGAGAGCTGATAAGTCATCAGGGTCTTCCGTAAGAGGTTCTAACGGTCGGGAGTTGAGAACAGCTTCGATCTGTGTAAGAAGAGTTGTAAATTCTTCGTACGTCAAAATCGTTTCACCGATCGTCCTTCTGAGGTGATATTTGATTGACTTAACGGCGGCTTCCCATTTACCGCCCATATGTGGAGCTGCAGGAGGGTTGAACTTCCATGAAGTGCCGTCTTTGATCAACAGTTGAGAGAGTTCCTTCGCTTCATGAGATCCTTCCTTAAAGAGTCGTTTAAGTGCGTTATCAGCACCGATGAAGTTGGTACCACAATCACTATAGAGCGTCTGACTAATACCTCTTTTTGAAACAAATCGCCGGTATGCTGCGAGGAATGCGTCTGTAGTGTAGTCTGTGACCACTTCGATGTGCAGAGCTGATGATGAGAAACAAACAAAAAGGCAAATCCAACCTTTTTTTGTTTTGGCTCCGCGACCCTTCCAAGTTTTGAGAGTGATGGGACCTGCATAATCAACGCCGGAAGTGAGAAATGGCCTTGAAGGAGTAACTCTTTCTAGCGGTAGTTGACCCATTAATTGTTGTGCTCGAGTTCCCCTTTGTCGAGCACAGGGAATACATTTGAGGATAAACGACCTCACTGGCTGTCTTCCTCCAATGATCCAGTATGATTTCCTTAAAAAGGCCAAGGTAAGTTGAGTCCCTCCATGAAAAGTCCTTGAATGTGCATCTGCTATTAACAATCGAGTAAGAGGAGAGTCCTTGGGCAAAATAGCAGGATGCATGCTTTTGTGATTTAACCTTGAATGTTTAAGTCGACCTCCGACTCTGAGAATGCCTTGGTGATCAATGAATGGGTTGAGTTTCGAGAATGGTTGAGACCTTGAGAATTTTACACCTCGATTGAGATCCTTGATTTCTGCAGTGAAATATGCAGCTTGAGTATTTTTAATCCAAAAATTCCTTGCTTGATTTAAATCATTAAGTTGAATTGGATTAAGTAGAGAGGTGTTTGGAATTCCTTTAAGAATTGCGACGAAGCGAAAACAAATCGAGGTGATCCGTAACAAGGGGTATAATTCGGAATAATTATGAATTAAATCCCATTGTTGAGAATGTGAAATCGTGACTGAGAGTGTGGTTCCGGGTCTTTCTTCGACTTGGGCTGAGGAGTCCGCCTTTAGAGTTGAAGTTGGCCATTTGTTCTGAGAATCCTTTAGCCATGATGGACCGTTCCACCAGAGAGAATGTTGAGAAAGTTGTTGAACAGAGACGCCCCTTGATGCACAGTCAGCAGGATTTTCTCTTCCTCTTATAAATTTCCATTGACCTTGAGGGACGAGATCGTGGATTGAAGACACCCTGTTGCCTACATAGTCCTTCCACCTTGAGGGATGGCTGTTGATCCAAGTGAGCGCTACCGATGAGTCTGTCCACATAAATACTGGAACCTGAGGTAATTCCAGGATTCGTTTAACATAATCCATAAGACGTGCCAAAAGTTTAGCTGCTGAGAGTTCTAACCTTGGAATGGTGAGACGCTTGAGAGGAGCGACCTTGGTTTTAGCACAAACGAGAGTGACGTTTGAAGGTTTCCCTTGTTCCGAGGTTTTTAGATAAACAACAGCTGCCATTGCCAATTGAGATGCATCCGAGAATCTGTGTAATTCCGTTGTTGAAGTCGAAGTGAAATTGAGCCATCGAGGAATTAATATTTGAGGGAGTTGAGCTAGCTCTTCCTTAAATTTGATCCACTGTGAGGAGATATTCTCTGGAAGCGGGTCGTCCCAACCCAACTTATTGAGCCAAAGTTCCTGCAGTAACATTTTGGCTCGAATGATGACAGGAGAAAGAAACCCGAGAGGATCAAACAACTGAGATAGCTCGGAGAGAATAGACCTTTTTGATGTTTCTTGATCCGATGGTGTTGTTGGCTCAGTTGAAAACTTGAATTGATCTGACCTTGGAAACCATGAGAGACCTAGAACCTTGGTTTGAGTATGATCGATTAAATGAGTGTGATTTGTGCTACCTTTTCCCTTGACAGCGTCAAAGAATTCTGGATGATTACTCTGCCATTTTGCCAGAGGAAACCCGCCAGAATTGAGAAGTTCCATGAGTTCCTTCGCGATGTCCTTGAGTTGTGATAATTCATCAGCACCACCATAGATGTCATCCACGTATCGACCATTGAGAAGTACAGGTACCGCCAGAGGAAATCGATGACCTTCATCTTCGATGAGTTGCAATAGTACCCTTACTGCCAGGAATGGTGCCGATTTCGTACCATATGTTACCGTGGTGAGTTGATAGGACGTTTTCTTGTTATCTGAATCGATCCAGAGTATTCTTTGTAAATTCCAGTCGTCTGGGTATACCTTGATTTGACGAAACATCTTCGTGATATCCGTGGAAAAGACGAATCGGAATTTTCGCACCCACAATAATACATCAGAGATGTCCTTTTGTAATTTGGCACCGGTGTGGGAGATTGAGTTGAGAGAAGCACCTGTTGTTGATGGACTGGATCCATTAAATACAACTCTTAACGGTGTGGTGGTACTTTGTTCCCTTAGAATACCGTGATGTGGAAAATAATAGGTTGTAAGGCTATTATCCTTTGGTGGAGCTTTAACCATGTGAGAATCATTTGCATATTCCTCAAGGAATGAGAAATAAAGCTCCTTGTAATTTTTTTGAGTTGAGAATCTTTTGAGAAGTCGTTGTAGACACCGTTTAGCCTTGAAGTAAGAGTCGCCAAGTTGACTCGGTGAGGTTGAAAGTGGAAGCCGAACAATGTATCGACCTGATGATTCCCTTGAGTGAGTGGCCTTGAAATGCTCCTCGCATTCCAATTCTTGAATAGTGAGTTTGTCCTTTTCCTTGTTGGGTAGTTCTTCTTGGATCCAGAATTTGGTAAGAAGATTTTGAAGGTCATCCAGGTGTTGATCCACAATTAAGTGATGAGATAAGTATTCCTTGTTAGAGTTGTTATAAGTTGGTCCCAAAATGACCCAACCAAACATAGTAAGTTGAGCCATTGGTGTAAGAGAAGATCCTTTGATAATATCCGGTTGTATAATTCGTGGATATGCATCCGCTCCGAGAATGAGGTCAATTTTCATTGGAATTGAGTAATCTGGATCAGCAAGTTGGATGTTTTGTAGATGAGGCCATTTTGGAGAAGGAAGATCTGCAGTAGGAATAGTTAATGACAATTTTGGAAGAACGTATGCAATAAGGAGAATGGATTGAGAGGAATGAATTGATTTGAGAGTGATTGAAACCATTTCTCGTGTAGTGCCTGAATTGGTTGCTCCAATTCCAATGATTGAAATTGTTGAGTGATGCCTTGAAAGATTAAGATGATGAACAGTTGATTCTGATATGAAGGAGAGTTCAGAACCGGAGTCGATGAGCATACGAACTGGGTGAGGAGTACCTTGAAGAGGGATGATGAGCGCACGTGCAGTAGCGAGGAGAACTACTGGCCTTGAGTGAGAACTGACGTCGTCTTCCTGTTGCCCATGTCAGTGTTCTTTGGAACAACTAGGTGTGGTTTGAGATTGACCTTGATCCTTAGTTGTAGTTGTGTCCTTGTTGAGAGAAGGTGCGGTTGCCTGGTGAATCATAGTGTGATGCTTGCCTTCGCACTCTTGACAACGTTTTTGAGATTTACAAGCATTGGCACTATGTTTGCCCAGACAATTGAAACAAAGACGTTCCTTAATGACGAACTCCCTCCTTGCATTGGGGTTGAGATCGCGAAACTTTTCACATCTCACAATATAGTGAGAACTGCTGCACAGTGAACACTGTTGTTCACCTTGTTGAATTGATGATTGAGCTGATCCGGAGAACGTTTTTTGGGAAGATGTCTTAGATTGAGGCTTAGATGTTGTTGATGGGTTGCTCTTTATTGCCTGAGAATAATTTGATATGCTTTCCAAAGCACGAGCTCGCCCAGTGAGAAAATGCTTCAGTTGATCAAATGTGGGAGGATCTGATTTTGATCCAAGTTTAACTTCCCAACCTTCTCTTGTGTGAGAATCAAGCCTTCTTGTAATATGGTGAACGAGAACTTGGTCCCACTGATCCACTGGTAATCCAAGGGTAGCGAGTGCGTTCAAAGCTTCTGTTGTTGAGGACAAGAGAGAATTGATTCCTTGAGCAGATTTTGATGAGATGACCGATGTTGAGAATAGTTGATCCATGTGTGTTGCAATAAGCAGTCTCTTATTTTCGTATCTGGAGATCAGGATTTTCCAGGCAGATTCGAAAGAGTCTCCGGAGACTGGCAAACTTGAGATCAGCTGACTAGCCTCGCCCGTTAAGCTGGTTTTCAAGTAATGCATTTTCTCGACCGACGAGATATCCTTGTTATCCTTGACTATAGATGAGAATAAATCCTTGAATGGGGGCCACGATGAGTATTCTCCGGCAAATGAAGGGAGAGAAATTGTTGGAAGCATTCGTATAGAACGCGTTTCCGGTGGGGATTGTGAAGAAGCAGACGCAAGAATGCTCTTCTTCTGTAACACACATATTTGGAGAAGTATTGAATCCTTGGTTTGAGTAAAAGCTTGAGAACACTGATCAAAAACATCGTTTGTCACATAAGGATGTTTTAGAAATTTTGCAGAACTGTGAGTGATGAGCTCGTCATGATAAATGTTAAATTCATCCCACAATTTTTGAACACTACTCAACTTAAGTTGCAGAAACTCCAAATTATCCACAAATAATCCACGTTGCAGATTTTTGAAGGTATCTTGAATGATCTTCAGCCTTGAGAATTGAGTTGAGATTCGAAGTTCTACCTTGGTTGATGTTTTGTAAGAAGAATCATCCTTTGATGTCTTGTCACTGTTTGTTTTCCCAGAATTCACAGAAACGTGCCCTGAGGGCACCGAGAGAAATACCTTGGGTTCAATATGTTCCTTAATTGTGTTTGAATCCGAGAGAGTGTCCTTTGGTGAGTCCTTTTGTTCCTTGGTGGGGTCCTCCACCCCGTCAGTAGAATCCTTGAAAATCCCGTCTTCTTCAGAGTTTGACATCTTTGAAATTACAACACGCGAAATTCACAAAAAAAATTCAATCGTAAATTTTTATATATGTGAGAATTGAATTATCACGAGAGGGGGAGAGATTTGTCTTATAGGCTCGAGTGAGTCACTATATGTCACACGCACAATCACTGATAGAATTGTCTTGATGATAGTGGGAGAGAAGATACCAATATGGCGCGTACTGAATTGTGGTGAGAAAATCCTTTACACAGCTGAGACTGAGAACACGAGGTAGAACACTGTAACCGCAACGCGCAGGCGTGAAGTCAACAGGTTTCACGCACACTTGGGGATACAAGGAGAAAGATGGCGATCACTGAGATGAACTGTGAGGCGTGCAACGCCGAGCAACACTCAATTTTCCTTCCCAAAATTTCGTATATGAACCGACACAGTATGAACACTTTGCACCTTTTCTTTACAAACTATCCGGCTCGAAGTACCAAAAAATGTTTGATAATTTGCCGAGAGAAAAAAACCTTGGGTTCTAAAATGAATGAAAGTCTGTACTCAAAAAGGAAACAAAAATGATTTTTTGTTTCTTTAACAAAATAACTGGTTTTATTCCTTTTAATTGGCCATACACAAAATTACACACAAAAAAAGAGAATTGTCCTTATTGAGAAATGTCCTTTTAATTGAGAATTGTCCACCTTTTTTGAGAATTGCGAAAGTTAGGTTAATTGGCGACCATGCCGGCGTGGTCACGTTTTAAGTGAAAAAGAACCTAATTTCTTTATTTTTTCAATGAGTATATTCACCTTTTTTGATACGATTGATTTAATAATTATCAACTAAACTTAAAAACTGAATTTAATTTGTATTTTAACTTTAGTGAGAAAATGACCAATAATAGAGAATATTCCGAGAGCCGTGATAAAACGATAACGACACTTGAGAGTTCCAAATTACTATAGATGAAAAAAAAGGCATAGAGACGCGTGAACGTGCATCGACGACAAGCACTGCCGGAAGATGCTGCCCTCGCGTGGTCACTTCAAACATGAATTTTAAATCTCGCGCACAACACTGGAGCTTGCTATAATATTCAATTCACTCAGAATTGAACAGAAGGAAAAGGAATTATTATTCCTGATGATAACAATTCAACACAAGAATTGGAATCCAACGACGATGAAACCATTAATATTGTTTCTTTTTTTGTAAAAAACAAATGTTTAAAAAACACAAAACATCTAAGAGGAAAAGCAGAAAGAAAATTGAAGACAAGAAATTGATGACTACTGTAGTATAGAAACAGCAGATGGCAATGTGGATATACTGATGTGGTGAAAACAAAATTCATCTAGATTTCCAAATCTGTCAAAAATAGCCAGGGACTTTTTTTCGATACAAGCAACCTCGGTGTCGGCGGAACGATTATTTTCATGATTATTGTTAACTGTGAGAAAAAACAGAAGCCAACTAGAAGACAAAAGTGTTACATCCCGAGCGGAAAGCGAGGTTATTTAAAATTTTAATTATTATTTAATTTATTTCGGAGAAATGGTAGGCTGATTAAGTCAAGTTGGTAAAGCTTAACCATTTATTTTTATGTGGGTACGTTCTCTTCTATCGATCCTACGGGGGTCGTCTTGCATTTATTTAAAATATAATTGTTGTATAATTACCTTTTCCCAATAATTTAGTAATTTTAATGATTTTGAATTAAGTAAATGAATGATTTTAAATTTTTATGGTAAAACTATTTATTATCTTTGATTACAAGAAAGAATGAAATGTATAAATTTAGAATGTGTTTATGGTGTGAAATTACAATTTGTTTAAAATGGTACTTACAATTACCTCTATTTCGAGGGCAGATACAATGATGAATTTTTGACAAGGAAAAAGAAAAACTTGAAACTTGAAAAAGAACGGTTGGGACTTTGTCACAGTTTTTAGTTCATATTCTCCGAAAGCACACACGTCACGTTTGCAAATCGTATCTCGAGAATAGACTAGGCTACGACGGAAAATCTATTAATTTTTTATAATGCCGACTCACAAGTCTGGCGATTATGAATACTTGTTCAATATTTTAGAAGAACGAGTAAACTTTATACTGTTTGAAAATGCAAGATTTACGGACAAAATTATGATTACCGTAAGGTCAAGCTTAAAGATAAAGCTGTCACGACGCGAACGTAACGATGACTTTGTATCGAAATAAACTGACGGATGACAATGGATTTGCATGGGTTTTTATAGTAGCAAATCTTCCCTAGTGGGAGGCAAAAGATCAAACATCATCCCCATTTCTAAACTTGACTCCTAGATTATCCCAAGAATTGAGTCACTTCCTGGACCTTTGTGACCACCTGCACCACATATAGTATATCGCGAGTATCACTATTCCATGAGATAGTAAACTTTCTCAGGAAGAAAACTAAGCTCGTGCCTTCGCAACATACTAATATGAGTCAAGTCCACTCATATATGTGTATAATATGGTTTACAATTTATGTTTTATTGTTGGACGATATCAATATAATGTTGATAAAAACGCAAATACCGCATAATTTTTATTTTGAGCAGGACATGAATCAGAAAAAAGAATAATCCTTTTATGAACCGTTTTTTGAAATACTTTTTCTATAGCATATAGAAGAAAACTACATACGGTATTTGCTCTTTTTTAACAGTTCCTTCTAAAAATGAGAACATAAAACTTATATTCGAACCAAAAATATACACATTGAACAAATACAACCATAATAATCGTTTATAAAATTGATCAGACACTGGGATTTTTGGCACTTGTAGATTCTGAGCATAATCAAATTCACAGCAAAGATTATTATTATCTTATAAAAGATGTTTTTTCAAATCATAATATTTTTGTACTTCTGTTTTGTCAAGAATGATATTTTCAGTATTTATTGTATGTGATTCGTTTTAAAAACATGTATTGCATACATCTGTTCGCGGTAATCTAAAACTGTACTTGAAATTATAAGTAACAAATTTTCAGTACGTACTTTCATCTAAAGGAATTTTTATACCTTGTGTTACAGCGAAATAAAAGTTTAGAAATTCTGCATATACCGAAGAGAAGATTAGTTCGGAATTTAAAAAATAATTTAGTGATGTTGATTCCCTTGAATAATGTTATTTTTGATGCAGTATGGATTCAAGGTGTATTTTAATTAGTTGGTTCATGTCTTCCGTCAATTTTAAATTGTGAGTTCCATGTTGACCTCTCAAATCATGAAAATTATCATTTTCTAATTTCTTCTTTTCACGATTTCAAATCTTCTTTTGCCAATATTGAAAAGTTTACAAAGAAAGGTTTTGCAAACAGGCATATTTACATTATAAAGAGGAAAAAAATAAACTCACTTTATTAATCGAAGTCGCGTTGTTCCTTCTCTTTTTTAAGTTTCTCTACACTTCATTATAGTGCTTAAAAACACTGTTTGTGCACTATAATCATTTAAATCCCAAAATTTTGTAAATAATTTTTTTTGCTCTTCTAGTAAGCACAACTTGAAACATTTTTCTTTACAGCACGAACTTATTTTTTGAAAACATTTTTTAGGAATCGTCACATTTTTTAATGTTACGTACTCTTCCCCTGAAATACAAGATAACCAACTTATTTTTACCATAGAAATACGCGTTAAAAATTTAAAGATTTACATAAAAAATTATTAATTAATATTCGATTAATTACAATTTTTTATATCTATAGCATTAAACATTTATGGTTTCATAAATTCATTTTTATTTCTATATCTGCAAGTAGCAAAAATGTTTTATCTTGATTTTTTAGTTTTGCGAACATTTTTTTCCCACAAATGCGCATTTCTTTGACGTTTTCTACCTCTTGTAGGTTCTACTAAATTTTCCATAATTAAAACACTTTTCACGGATAAAAACACTTAAAGATTAACCCATTAATGCCAGAATGCACTGAATTTTTAGTCTGAATTCAAACTTAAATATTTTCTAATAAACTTATTATTTTCTCTTCGACAAATAATTTTTATTGCATTAAAGTGTCCTCTATCCGAATCTGATATTTAAAAATTAATAAAAACTTGTTTAACAATCCTTTTTTGCATGTAATTAAAAAATTGCAATACTTTTTAAGTTTTTCATTTAAAATTCTTAAATTTTAAAGTCAAAAATTTTTTTTGACAGCTAATATTACCATAAATCGTGCACTCGATTGTTATACTTTCAAAAAATATATTGACTTTTTGAATTTAAACATTTGATTTTTCAAAATGGCACCTAAAAACTCAAAATTTTTTGAAAATTTGAAATTTGATGCTCGATATACATTTTTTTAAACTTTGGCTTGAAAATGTTTACTCAGAGATTTTCGAGGTCGTTGATTACGAATCTGATATTAGTTTTCCAAAATTCAAAATAGCTGATCCAATATGGCAGACGAAAATTTTAAAAATTGGTAGGATTCTCTTACAAATCCGTGATCGGGGGTTTTTGGTGGTTGCTGATAACGAATCTGATATTATTCTTTCAAAATTCAAAAAGGGTGATCCAATATGGCGGTCGAAAATTTCAAAAATTGGTTGGATTCTTTTACAAATCCGTACACGGGGGTTTTTGGGGTCGCGATTCCCTACCTATTTTCCTAATCTGTTTTTCCTAATTTTTTATTTTCCTAAAGAACTGTTTCCGAAAAAGCAAATTCCTAATACTTTTTTCCTAATCTAAATTTCCTAATGCTATGAATTTTTTCTAAGTTCCAAATTATTTAAATTCAAAATGAAAGTGATCAAAGTTCTGAAATGCTGCTTTATTGTTTCGGTTATTAATAATGAAATTTAGATAACAATAGTGTGAGCCAAAGTTTCGAGATATTTGAAAATTCTATTTTCCTCCTTATAAGTTTCGTAATCGTCAACAATACGGCGTAGTCTTTTTTGGGTTTCTAACCATTTTCTTTTTGGACCTACTGACACTTTCTTCCCCAAACTCAATTCTCTACACATAACTTCCAAATCAGCTTGCTCCGATTGAAAATTGTTGAGTAAGGAATATAAATCCGGATGATTTTTTCCTAACAGGAGATGGAATCGGTTATGCCATCCCTCGCTACAAGTATTAGTTCTTTGAGCGCCGCTCAAAGTGGCATGATATTACATCGATTGCTCTAGATGGAAAAAACAAGCGGATAAAATAACTGCTGGGAAAACTGTTTCGCACGCATATAAAATGCGTGCCCTTCTCAAAATCCGTCATAAGCTTTTGCGGCATACAATGGTGAATTCCAAATTCTTTAGCAACGTCAATGATATCACGAAGAACGGTTTCGTATTGACTTTTTCCTTTTGATGATAGTAATGCATAAACAAAAGGTGCCGCGATTACAAGGGGTTCTTCTCCAGGAAGTTGTGCTCCTTTTACCATTCGACCCAAAACTGTAAATACCGTAGTAAATATTCGCGGACATACCTGTAATATAAATATAATTATTTACATAAAGGGCATGAAAAATAACATAGAAAACATAAGAATAAGAAGGTGACCTTGAAGGTACCGTCTAGATACCAAGTTCCGCAAGTAGATAAAATTTCCAAATTTCTCTTTGTAGCAAAAATCAGAATACGGCCGTTCTCAACATCGTCGTGCTCACGAGAATCATAAACGAGAAATTTTTTCTCCTGCCTTTGTGTTCCGAAATGTCGAGGCAACTTCATCAAGATTTTTTTAAATTTTCGCGCTCGGGCAATTGACTCAACACTCCATCTGGAACGTCAGCAAGTTCACGTCGAAGAATCGCAGCCGGCGGTAATTCGAGACATTCTTCGGCAACCCTCTTTATTCCATCTTTCTTTACCTCCGCCTCAGCTTCTTCCCGATTGGGAAGATGCTTACTGTGAGGGGACTTGTCATAGCCTGCAATAGATAATTTAAGTTACGCAAGAACGTTAAAAAAAGTGTGAAATTGTACCTTTAATTAATACTAATTCATCTCCATTGAATCTTGTAATGGCTCTTGCAGACCATTCTCCCAACTTTACTTTCTTACACTCCCAGTACGAGCGACCTTTCACAACATTTGCTCGGTAATAAATGTAACCACCCAGAATCAATTTTTTCCCAACAATTTTCATATCAGCGTTCATATTGTTGTTGATTTTAACTATTAATTTTGATAAACTTTTAACTTTTATAATTTAATTTTGAAATTCGATAAACTTTGAACACATATAATTTGTCAGGTTGGTTTAAATGACACGAAATTTGTTGACTAAAAAACAATCAAATGTTTTAATGGACTACATTCATTACACTAGACAAAATTATATTGTTAGGAAATATATACTCTAGGAAAATATATTTAGGAAAATTGAATTAGGAAAATGACATTAGGAAAATTGTTTTAGGAAAAAGGTTATATTAGAAAAAACAGTTGATAGGAATATATCATTAGGAAAAATGGATTAGGAAAAACGTCGGAGAACGGGGGTCGCTGATTATGAATAGGATTTTAGTATTTTAAAAATCAACATGTGCGGATATAATGTTATGCTATTATTATGATAATAATAAAAATTACATTTTATTATATTTATTTAATAAAATATTTGAATTATAAAATATTAATAGAAAAATTATAAAATTTTTCTCTTATTTCTTCAGTTTTTAAAAATATTATAATAATTATTAGCATAATAATGGCATGAGGTTAGATCCGCCATTTTGATTTTTAAAAAGCTAAAATCTTATTCATAATCAGCGACCCCGAAAAATCCCTGAGTAAGGATTTTAAAAAAAATCCGACTGAATTCTGAAAATTTTGTCTGCCATATTACATCCGCTATTTTGAATTTTGAAATACTAATATCAGATTGGTGATCAGCGACCCCACAAACCTCCATGTACGGATTTGTAAGAGAATCCAACCAATTTTTAAATTTTTCGTCCGTCAAATTAGATCTGCCATTTTAAACTTTAAAAAACTAATATCAGATTCGTAATCAGCGACCGCGAAAACCCCCGAGTAAACGTTTTCAAGGCAAAGTTTTAAAAAAATGTATATCGAGCATCAAATTTCTAATTTTCAAAAAATTTTGAGTTTTTAGGCGCCATTTTGAAAAATCAAATGTTTAAATTTAAAAATTCAATATATTTTTTGAAAGCATAACAATTGAGTGCACGATTTATGGTAATATTAGCTGTCAAAAAAATTTTTTGACTTTAAAATTTAAGAATTTGTAATAGAAAACCTTGAAAAAATAATGCAATTTTTTAATTATATGCAAAAAAGTATTGTTAAACATTTTTTTATTAATTTTCTAATATCAGATTCGGATAGAGGACACTTTAATACAAAAAAAATATTTGTCGACGAGAAAATAATAAGTTTGTTAGAAAATATTTCAGTTTAAAGCCAGAGTAAAAATTTAGTGCATTCAGGCGTTAATGGGTTAAGAAGGTAGATTTAAAAGATGACTATGTTTACAAATTACCGAAATTTACAAAATTCGTCTTCAGGAGACAAACTCCTACTGACATCCGGTTCTTGACCAAGATGACCATAATGTTTCCTCAATTATGATAAAAAAATCTCGAAATCTTAGGAAAATTGTATTGGGTTTTTCCGAACCCTTTTTTTGCAGATAACGGTCGCGGCAGCCGCGACCCATCTGCATAACATATTTTCCCGAAGAATGGAAACAAATCCCAGGTTTGGGAAAAATAGTATTAAAAAAGGGTTACTTCCTCTAAAAGTGCACATGATAACCAAAAAAAATCTATTGTATGAAAATGTCTGACAAAATACAGATATAAATAAAATAAAAATACTTTTTTATGAGGAAGCAATATGTTTTAACGTCAATATAGAATATAAAAATATAGAATTATTGTACAATTTATTTTGCAAATAATAATTCTGCAATATTCTTTTAAAAAATATTTCTTATTTACTTACTTACAATACATGTTAAAATAAATAAACTGATGCTACTTTTATGTAAAGTTAGACGAATCGTCATAATCCCATAGTTAAATATTATTTGAAAGTAATTACTTTAATAGCTAAAATTCAGTAAATAAATAAAAAAAATAATTTCTACTATTTTCAATAAACAATTATTAGATAATTTAACATTAAATTTATGTTAAAATAACTATGCACTAATTATTTGCAAGTCAGTCAATTTTACCTATTTTCAGCCGATTTTGAATAATTATTAGTTGCTTTTTAATAATAGAGGAAAGGGCCCTAAGGTGGTCACCCATCTTTTGAACGACTGTAGATTTCAAATGGAATTATATATAAAGGTGAATAAGACGGCGTTTTAAACTTTGTCTTATTACCTAACTTCCTATCATAAAGTTTTTTTCATTTCATTAATAAAAAAAAGTTATGTCACTTTTTAAAAAAAGTTGAAAATTGGACTTTTAAAAAAGTGGCCCCAAGGTGGTCACCATACGAAAATTCACTAAAAAAGTTATTTAAAAATTAAAAAACCTATTGTTAAGTTGTTTATTTAATATTAATTGTTTTCCAGGATTACAAAAACATATTACATATTTTTTTTGCACTTTGTCCTTTCGTCAAAAATGATACATTTTGTGTATGCATTAGAGACGTAAAATTTTGAAAATAATTCTATTTCATTATTATTCATCATAAAACTTGAAAATTGATAAAATTCACATTCACAGTGATAAATGTTGATAAATGAGGAGATGTATCGAAGAACTCGCTCGCCGCTCGATGAACCTCTTTGAAGCCATTCAGTGGCCCAAAAATTGAAAAAAATTGAAATTCAAATTTTTGAATTTTGAAATATACTACTTTATAGTACTTTATCTTCTTATTTAGCATCTTTTTTTCCTTTAGCGTTTTTTCGTAAAATTATTATTTTCGATGATAAAGAACAAAAACTGAAAAATTTTAATTGACAAATTCAATTAAATTTTAAAACATAAATCATCATATCTCCGAAAGTTCTTAACAAATTAAATTGAAATTTGGTATGTAAACTTATTAGGGCCTATTAAAAGCAAAAATACAATAAAAAGTTGAAAAATCAATAATTGTTTAATAGTTTGTTAACAATAATGAAGGCATATCAAAAATTACGATTTCTCATTTTCGATGACAAAAAGTCTGCAGGGAACTTTAGAATTGAGAGAACTTCCAGTGAGAGATTTCTTCAATAGAATGTGAGGAAGTTTTCTGTAAAATTTGAAATTAATTCATTAAAAACTTTGGCAGATACAGAAGTTTTAAGAAAGTGCGGTTAGCGCGTAAGTACGTCCTCTCGTTACTCGCGCTACGCTGATAGTTACTTGAAAAGCAATGCTTAATTTTATTTATAATAAGTGTAGGGGAGAGTGGGGCCAACCGGACCCCCTAACGGTTTTTTGACTCTTGTGACTAAACGAATCAACCGATTTCATTTTTGGAGGGCTTGTTTGAAAGATCATTTAATTGCGCAACTTTTTCCTAGAGACATCTATACTCTATTTTTTATTGTTTAGTTGCTGTGTTAACTTTAAAAAATTTTGCAAACGGTCCGGTTTGCCCCACCCCCTGGGGTAAACCGGACCCCCCATGGAGCAAACCGGACCTATGGGTTTTTTATTTATAATATTGCATGTACATAATCTACAATAATAAAAAACATAAAGAATCATGTAAACAATGGTTGCAGTACAGAAAATAATAATTCGGGATTGAGTTTTAATTTTTTTAAAGATTTTTTTAAAGAAATAAATAAAAATGTTTGTCATTATCAGAGAAACAATATTAAAGGGTCCAATTCCCATTTGAAGACAATTATTATTCATTGTAAGTAAATATTTTAATGAAAGAAACATTTTATTTAAAAATAATTTTTATGATACTTTAATTCAATGGAAATATCCTAAACGGTCCGGTTTGCCCCACAGGCTCATTTTGAGAATAAATGTTTGTTAAAAAGAAACGCTTTGCAAATTCATGAAAGTTTTTGGTGGTAAATATTCCTGAGGTGTGTACCTTCAAAACCCAAGACCTAATATTTGGAAATATTACACGATTTCCTCAGAATTCCCTTAAGAAAAAATTCGAAAAAGTGTAGAAAAAAAGTAAAAAAAAAACTTTTGCTCCCAGCGTTGCACAAACAAAAGTAAAAAATGGCAAATTGAAAAAAATAAGGTATACTACACATGGTTGTTTCAAATTTCTAAATAGCACTTTTTACAATTTTGCCATTTCGGAAATATTGAGGGGGGTCCGGTTTACCCACCGGTCCGGTTTGTCCCACTCTCCCCTAATATAATGAACATATTATTTAATATAAAGCATTATTTATTAAAAAAGAGATTAACTGTTTATTTATAAACACATTATTTTATTTTTTCGCTTAAAAACTAATGTACATATTTGTTTGAGTAGTTTTTTTCTATTCCTAATTTTTTTTTCTTATAGATTTTAATATAATTGTTTCAACCATTTTTGCAACAAAACCTTTATACAATTATATAATATTAATTTTTCACTGTTGTCAACAAGACGTGTACAGCCTAACTGTCATTAAATTTATAAACAAGTCAGATAGTAAGGAAATAGAAAATTATTGTCTAAATGAACAATAGAATTAAAAGTTTTCATTTTCATGAACATAAGATAGAAATTTATTCAAAACGGAATAAACGTATTTAATTATTGAATACGAAATAAAATATAGATTTATAGAATATTTTTAATTGACTATATTAGTTTTATTATTTATATTATATTTAATGATTTAAATTATTTTATTTTATTAGAATATATAATTTTTTAAAAATACTTTTTGTTAACACCATGAACAATAGTTCATTATAGTAAAGTATGTAATTAATATGTAAATAAATTGTTAATTAACTGAAATTGTTTACGTTTAATTTTATTTATAAAATATGCAATTAAAATTTGCAAAAAATTGATCAAAATATATTTCTTATGTACAGAATGCATCAGCGTAGCGCGAGTAACGAGAGGACGCGCTAACCGCACTTTCTTAAAACTTCTGTATCTGCCAAAGTTTTCAATGAATTAATTTCAAATTTTACAGAAAACTTCCTCACATTCTATTGAAGAAATCTCTCACTGGAAGTTCTCTCAATTCTAAAGTTCCCTGCAGACTTTTTGTCATCGAAAATGAGAAATCGTAATTTTTGACATGCCATCATTATTGTTAACAAACTATTAAACAATTATTGATTTTTCAACTTTTTATTGTATTTTTGCTTTTAATAGGCCCTAATAAGTTTACATACCAAATTGCAATTTAATTTGTTAATAACTTTCGGAGATATGATGATTTATGTTTTAAAATTTAATTGAATTTGTCAATTAAAATTTTTCAGTTTTTGTTCTTTATCATCGAAAATAATAATTTTACGAAAAAACGCTAAAGGAAAAAAAGATGCGCCTTATCATTTCCTATAAAGTAGGACTTTTCAAAATTCAAAAATTTGAATTTCAATTTTTTTCAATTTTTGGGCTACTGACTGGCTTCAAAGAGGTTTGCCGAGCGGCGAGCGAGTTCTTCGATACAGCTCTTCAAATATAGCGTATAAACACATTTTCATAAAAAATCAAAAGTGACCACCTTGTGGACAAAAAAGTGTCCACCTTAGGGCCAAAACACAATTTTTTAAACGTTAATGAAAAAAATTTTCAAAGCACAATATTAAAGATATATAAAGATAATTATAACGATTTTTACTAATTTAAAATGGATAAGTTCGATGATTTTAACACCCTGAGAAAAAAATTTCTCGATCATTTAAAAACAGAAATTTTACAACGTTCACGTTACAAAGAGACTCATGCTACTATTTACCTTAAAACTTTACTAAAATCTTTGTCTTCTCAAATAATAACATTAACAGAAAATATTTGAAGATACTAACTAATATACAAAAATTTTCTTAGGGTGACCACCTTAGGGCCCTGACCACCTTGGGGCCCTCTCCCCTAAATAATCGTTTTTAACTAAATTGCGATTCCAAAAGTTATCTGTGACTTTATTTAAAATTGTATTTCTTTTATGTAAAGAAATGAATAAACTAAAATAGTCTTATCTGTTATAAACGAACGCCTTGGGGCTCAATGTGTTCAAGGCGCGAGAAATCTGACGCACCATACGCTTTAAACGTTAATAACTTTGTAAGCATTCATATCATGTTAATAACATTTTACAGAAAACTTGTCTCTATAGTAATGAAAAACTTTGTCACTGGAAGTTTTTTGTACCTTGAAATTTCTTAGATTAAATTAGATAAACAAATTAGATTTAATCTTTAGGTTCGTTTTTGTTTGATTACAAAATATGAAAAATAAAAAACGCTAGCACGAGTTAAAGACGTAAAACATTAAAATTTTTTGGTTTTTAAAAATTTAGTTTTTTATCATTATTTCATAAACTAAAAACGATATAAATTTATTTCTTAAAGAAAAAAGATGCGCATTTTCATTCTCTACAAACTTCTGTAATTTAAATTATAATTTGTAATAGTTTCACAAACTGACCTAGTGGACAAAACTTAAACGCTTGAATCCACGCGTATCCCATTTTAGAATCCGTCCCCTCAATTGTTTATTCTCTTCTTTCTTATTGTTCACATGAAGTGAGGATAGGTTTTGCATATTTACTTTTACTTTTTAGAAATTTGAAAAATATTTTACTAGCAATTACAGCATATATTACTTAACTTTAATTCCTTTAGTTAAATATTTTATTCATTGTCAGTTGTAAAATGTTCCTGACAAGGCGATATGAATTATGGAACGTTGTACTTTTCGATATCTTTGAAAGTAGTTAAGTACAGTAACGAAAAAACATTTTTGTTCAAAAAAGGTCTTTTAGACCTTACATTACATACATTTTTAATGTATTTAAATTGAGTCAAAATAATTTAACAGTTCCTTACAGACTGTTTAATTTTATTTTAATTACTATCAGAATTTAATATCTTAATTTTTCTTGAGATTTTCCCTCAAAAAAATAGAGGTCGGTTTCAGACCACCCACTTTGAGAAAGTTAAAAACGTTAATTTTTGCTTTTTCTTTAGATCTTTCATTAATGCCAAACAGAAACCTCGGTAACAGTCAGAAAACATTGGAAAATTGTTTCTTTACTCAAAAAAATTTTGACGAAAACAAAGAAACACGTTTTTGGCACATTTTTAGCCCTTGCACTTTAGGCGGTCGGTATGGGACCACCCTTCCCTAATCCAATGGCGTTTATGCTAAATTGTTAAAGTAAAAATTGTTGATGTAGTGTTCATTTGTTTATAAGCCAAAAATTTATCTCCCCTTAAAACCAGTTTTTATAACAATTCTATTCGATACAAATGTGATTGATAGATTGGTATTTCACGAAGAGAACCCAACAAAAAAAATTGATTTTCTTCTGGTCAAAAATGTAGAAATTCCATTTTAGAAAATCATGTTTTTAGTTAACAAATGGATCTTGAAGGTCTTGAGAGGTATATTTTTGGAGAATATCAAAAGAGTTTGTTAACTTTTGTTCAAGTTATTAAACAAATAAGAAAGTGCTATTTTTAGTAATTTAAATTCATTTACAAGTGAACAAATAAAGTAATTTTAAAATATGACCCATCATTTTAAAGGTACTTCCGAGCTTTATAACTTTTATAATCAACTTTTCCCCCTAAAATTTGATGGGAAAGAACGGTCATCAAAAAACTGTTTCTCGGTACCTTTAAAATTGTTTATAACATGCAGCTTTTAAAATCTCGAGTGGCAAACATATACATATTCATACTACCACCCCACTCTATATGAATCCACAATCAAACTTAAGGTATTAATTTTGGCAAAAAATAACAACTTTTTTATTGGGCGACTATACTATAGTAACAATCGTTTAAAATTAGACCAAATTTCCTTGATACTTGAAATTTTTACCACCAAAAATAACTTTCTTTTATACTCAGTTTATTTAAAAATATATTTAATTTTTCATTAACAGTATTATAAATATAAAAAATAATTTTATTACTACGAAAATCTACAATTTATATTTTTATATATATTGATCAAAATTAAGAGACCATCCATTTCCAGGCGAATGAAAAATGTTGTAAAACATAAAATTTATTAAAACTGAAATTTTTTTTGTTAATTTCTTGAAAGATGATAAAATTTTGAAAATAGCAATATATTTTATAAATCGTTTAGGAAATAATTTAATTAAATATTTTGAAAAAATTGTCATCTTCAATGTTTTACAAAAATTTAAATAACTTCTAAAATAAATAACGCTTTTTAATGTTCTTAGGCTTATTTTAAAGATCACTTGCTACAC
The DNA here is from genome assembly GCA_032873175.1 of Leptopilina drosophilae. Classification (NCBI taxonomy): domain Eukaryota; kingdom Metazoa; phylum Arthropoda; class Insecta; order Hymenoptera; family Figitidae; genus Leptopilina; species Leptopilina drosophilae. The sequence goes on along the minus strand of CM065478.1, from coordinate 42,902,242 downwards.
TATAAGAATTAAATATGGTCATTAATGTGTAATTCCTTTTTAGAAAATGACTGCCGTCGAACAGAGACCAAAAAACTTTTAAAAAATTTGAAACAACTTTTCTGTACTGAAAACTATTCTAGACAATATACATATAAAACATTATATTGTCTAGATTTTTCAAAAAAATTTAATAAAATATACGTTTGAATTTAAAAAAATCTTTTTCTGTTAATACGATTGTTTTAAATTTTTTGAATTTTTTTGTCCAAGTTTCACGGCTTGCATTTTTTATGAAAAAGATTACACGTTAATGGCTATGAATTTTTATACTGTAGCAAAAGACCTTTAAAATAAGCCTAAGATCTTTAATAAGCTCGCATTATTTTAGAAGTTATTCAAATTTTTATAAAACATTTAAAATGATGACCGATGACGATTTTTTAAAAATATCTAAATAAAATATTAGCCAAATGACTTCTAAAAGAATTTGTTTTTTTCCAAATTTTTTAACCTTTGGAAAATAAAATAAAAAAATTTTAGTTTCCATACATTTTGTTTTAAAATGATTTTTAAGCACCTTAAAATGGGTGGTCTCTCAATTTTTACCGGTAGTATAATAATATAACAAAATCATTATCAATTAATGTTTAAAAGTCATTTCATCACAAAAATTATTTTCCATTCAAGATTACATCAACAAAATTGCTTTTAAAAAGTAAATAAATTTATTATCACAATGAATTTTATTCAAAAGAGAAGATTATTAACAAATAATTGATAAAATTTATACATATAAAATATAATATTAAACATAAAATGAAAAAATTGTCAACGACAATTGTTCAGAAAATGGTTCACTTTGATTTATATACTTTACAAAATTTCATTGAAGCTATGTATGTATTCATACATGGTATAACCCCTATTTCACAAAATATCTCTTTTCATTATCTTTACTGATTGCTTATATATGATGATACCATTCTACATGCGCGTATGATAGAAAATTTTAAATAAAAGATCCAAAGGCATTCAATTCTATTGAAAATATTATCGGAAATTTCGAAAGCACATGCTTGGTGTGATTGAATTTCGTTCTTTGAAATAGAATATGAATTGAGTAGTGGGGAAAGGGTGGGAGAGGAGGGAGGGAAATGGTGTTGATGTACCAAGTGTTCATTTCAGCGTCCGTATCCCCTTGTGACAGGAAATCCCATTTCTGCATAATAATTTAACTAAAAATTTACACAGCAATTCTGCCGTACTAAGGAAAAACTTACATAAGTGCAATCCCTGTCAAACTGAGAGAATAGAAAAAACTGTTTGCTTCAAGAACTCCGTTTTAGAAATAAAAATTTAATAATTAATTAACACTTCTCTAATGAAAGTGTATGCGCTGATTCTAATTTTGTAAAAAAAAATTAATTATTTAAACAAATTCTATGCAAAATGTGACTTACGATGTCTACGTTTTGAAAATAAGAAGGAAAAACTTACACATTGTCACTTGCGTTGTTTCTCTTGCACGGGCACTCGAGCTAGGCACGACGATCAGAATTAAAAACCTACACATTTTCTATGTCGCTTGGTGGGGAGCAGTACAAGGTGATGGAAATAAAATTAATAAAATGTGGCTAACATTATAGGCCTACAGTATTATTCATTTGCATAGGGAAATATTATTATTTAGGAAATATTTTTTAAACTGAAAATAATGTATTATATTTAAGTGGTTTTCATTTATTGCCTAGTTATATATGCAATAAAAACTACTGTATAAATTTAAATTAATCATTCAATGCATTTTAATTCGTATTAGTAAATACCATTTTACCTCTCCGAACATACCCGACAAATAATGGCGAATGTAACCGAAGTGCAGTTACGTGGTGCCTCGGCCAACTTTACGATAGAAGAACTTACACATGTTTCGGGTAATGCAGATGCGTGGTTTTCATTTCGTACGCAACCGTCGTGCTCGACCATGTATTCGATTGAAAAAGAACATATATCACTTTGTGTATGTTTTTCCTACGGATTTGATAGTCGAGTTTGATGATTCGTACGATTTTCAGAGCACGCAAAGTACTTCGTATCACTTTTTATCAAGTATTTCTTAATTTTCTTCATATTTCTCGATTTTTAATTATCGTTTTTTGCAGTCATTAATTATTATATTTAATTTTTATTAACACAGTTAAATGCAGTTTTTCTTTCCGAGTTGATTGATACCAAAAACTAAAATTTCACAAAATTGTTAGTTATGTAAGTTTTTCCTTAGTACGGCAGTATATATATATATATTAAAATATATATATTATTATATTATTATTATTATTATTATTATTATATATTATTCGTTTTGAGCATCCAGGATTCCAAAAATGCCAATAAACAATTTCGTGTATGTATTTATGTATGTATGTCCGTATGTCACAGAACCTTTGTTCGCGAATCACTTAAAAACGGCTCAACCGTTTGAAACCAAATTTGGCAGAACGTTTGACCTTAGGCCGAGGAAGGTTTTTAAATTTACAGGTTTGAAAAATATTAATTAAAACGGAAGATATTACATTTTTTCAAAAAATTCAAAAATCAAAATTTTTCAAATTTTACCTTTTTTCAAAAAATGCTTTAAAACTTTGTATAATTGAGTATAACATGTTATTAAATCACATTCTAGAATAGATTTGCCAAAAAAATGTCATATAACTCAGATGAAAGTATAAACATGATTTTATAAAAATTCAAAAAATTGCAAATATCAAAATTTTATATTTTTCAATGAATTGCTTTTAAATGATTTGGGGTGCGATTTTGTAATTTCACTTTGACTTTGACTTTGACTTACAATTTTATGAAACTTAACTATTGTACGAATAAAAAGTACGAGTAAACGTCTAAAATGCCGTATCGTTAATTCTCTTTCAATTTAAAATATTTTAAATCTATAAGGGGAGAGCCGGTTAAAACGACGCATCGAGTAATTCGGCATACTCGAATTTACGAAAATCAAAGGATTTTAGAGAAAAAAATGTTTTTAATTTCAAAATTTATGTACACAGAGAGACTTTTAGTTACAAAAAATACTTTATTGTATTTCGATATTTCTAATAAAACGTAAGAATTTAGGGATAATCGAGGTACGATGATGATAGTTCTTATTATAATAATAAGTAGTGTTATTTTTTTATCTACTATTGTAATTTTTAGGGAACAGAAGTTAGTATAAAAGTTTAGAAAGAATATCATTTGATGTTAAGACAATTGCAAATACGAGAATATGGAACATATTTATAATACATTCTGATATTTTTATTTGTAAACCCACTATTTTGAAAACTATTAAATGTAAAAAAATTTTACATACTGAGCAATTCCAAGCCAAGTGATCATGAGGATTTTGGATGATTTTAGCAATTTTAAAAATATTTTGTGAATTTGTTCCTTTATATGCATAGAATAAGAATGTATAAAAATTTTTTCAAAATTTTCAAAATTTTTTGAGTTATGTCTTTTTCAAAATTTTGATCGTTTTTTAAAAAAAGGCACGTAACTTTTTTTCTTGTTGACCGATTAAGACAAACTTTTTTGGAAAATATTCATAATAAGAAGTACTTTAATGAAAAAAATTAAAGAAAAAAAAAAATTTTTTTGCCCAAAAAAAATTTCAAAAAAATTTTTTAATTAAAATTAAAAAAAAAAATATACCTTCCATTTCAAATTTTTTTTTTGTAAATATTGTCAATAAAGTAAAGAATACTACCTATAAATTTAATTATGGGACAACAATAACTTTTGGAGAAAAAAAATAAAATGTCCAGCGCGACGTACCGGGACGTGTGCAGTATTTGCTTATAGCGGCGCAAGTTTTGTTTTAAATCTTTTAAGAGGTCATATTTTCTTGCTAAAATGATTTTTCTAAATTTTGTAATTAAATTAAAATAAAAAATTGATCTCTCGAGCGCTATTTTTGAATTTTTGTTTAAAAAATTTTTTAAATAATAAGTATTAAAATAATCATAAAACATATTTTTTTGGCTTTATTGATTAAGAAAATTAATCAAAAATCTTATTAAAATAGTATTGGATTGATAAAGAAATAGAGAATTATTTAGTTAAATATGATTTAAACAATTAAAAGTAATTATTATCATCATGAAGTGTACTTAGAGCTAGAAATTTATAGTTTTTGCTATATTTTGCATTAAATTGTATTTTGAACATTGAAGTATAAAAGAAAAACTAAAAATTTATTAGTTAAACATTATTTACACAATTTATTTTAGTTTTTTAATTTACTGCAATTAAAACAAGAAATTCTTAGTTTTTCTTAATTGTGAAAAAATCAATTGCAATCCCTATTTTTTAATCAAATCTACTGCATTAATGAAGCAAGTAAATCTACTGCATTAATGCAGTAAGTAAATCTACTGCATTATAATGCAGTAGATTTGATTAAAAAATAGGGATTGCAATTGATTTTTTCACAATTGCAATGAAGCAAGTAAATCTACTGCATTAATGCAGTAAGTAAATCTACTGCATTATAATGCAGTAGATTTGATTAAAAAATAGGGATTGCAATTGATTTTTTCACAATTGCAATGAAGCAAGTAAATCTACTGCATTAATGCAGTAAGTAAATTTACTGCAGAAAAACTAAGAATTTCTTGTTTTAATTGCAGTAAATTAAAAAACTAAAATAAATTGTGTAAATAATGTTTAACTAATAAATTTTTAGTTTTTCTTTTATACTTCAATGTTCAAAATACAATTTAATGCAAAATATAGCAAAAACTATAAATTTCTAGCTCTAAGTACACTTCATGATGATAATAATTACTTTTAATTGTTTAAATCATATTTAACTAAATAATTCTCTATTTCTTTATCAATCCAATACTATTTTAATAAGATTTTTGATTAATTTTCTTAATCAATAAAGCCAAAAAAATATGTTTTATGATTATTTTAATACTTATTATTTAAAAAATTTTTTAAACAAAAATTCAAAAATAGCGCTCGAGAGATCAATTTTTTATTTTAATTTAATTACAAAATTTAGAAAAATCATTTTAGCAAGAAAATATGACCTCTTAAAAGATTTAAAACAAAACTTGCGCCGCTATAAGCAAATACTGCACACGTCCCGGTACGTCGCGCTGGACATTTTATTTTTTTTCTCCAAAAGTTATTGTTGTCCCATAATTAAATTTATAGGTAGTATTCTTTACTTTATTGACAATATTTACAAAAAAAAAAATTTGAAATCGAAGGTATATTTTTTTTTTTAATTTTAATTAAAAAATTTTTTTGAAATTTTTTTTGGGCAAAAAAAATTTTTTTTTTTCTTTAATTTTTTTCATTAAAGTACTTCTTATTATGAATATTTTCCAAAAAAGTTTGTCTTAATCGGTCAACAAGAAAAAAAGTTACGTGCCTTTTTTTAAAAAACGATCAAAATTTTGAAAAAGACATAACTCAAAAAATTTTGAAAATTTTGAAAAAATTTTTATACATTCTTATTCTATGCATATAAAGGGACAAATTCACAAAATATTTTTAAAATTGCTAAAATCATCCAAAATCCTCATGATCACTTGGCTTGGAATTGCTCTACTGTATTATTTTTAATATTAACACGCTCTGAAATGGTAAGCAGTTTGAATTTTTACAAAATTTTATTAGAATATTTTCACGAAGGTTTCCGAACAGTTCCGTCCACAACCGAAGACAGTTAATGTTAGGCGAACACTCAGCAAACAACCGAGCGTCATCATCGTCTTGAAAGTATTTTGTTAAAAACGTTTCAAAAGTTATTAGTGATTAAACAATTGAATTGTGTAATAATATTATGATAAATCATATATTAATTTATATACATATGTATTATATAAGTATACACGTGCCTAGTAACGCATTTTGTATACCCCTACACACACACACACACACACACACACACACACACACACACACACACATATATATATATATATATATATATATATATATATATATATATATATATATATATATATATATATATATATATATATATATATATATATATATATATATATATATATATATGCTATAGGGGAGGATAGGCTACATTGAACCGGGTATTTTCTAAAGTCCAAGAACTAATTAAATTTTACAAATTTTGATCAGGTTTTTGTATCAACATTAAGCTGAAGTACTCCTTTAGTTAATATACACGTTACAAACACAAATTATTATGATTAAATAATTAAATTTAATTTTTTTCTAACAAGTTACACTTTTCTTATTTTGAAGAATCTGTGTCTACATTGAACCACCTTTAATAAAACACTACAATTTACTTAAAAAATAATATTTCCACTTACAGATTGTAAAAAATATTATTTTTTATTAAAAAAAATAGAAAATTGTTGTTAAAGAGTTATTATTTGTTAATATAGGAGATTAATATATTTTGATGTCAGGTTAGGTAGTGGCAGGTTAGTAGTAAAGTGGCAGTTTGAGTTTATCTCGTTCACAATTGTGATGAAAGCATGTCTTCTAGTATTTTTCTTACTAATTAGTAGAGCAGACAACTATACCACTCTTAAAATTGAAAATTCTTTGCTTTTTCGGGTGGTTCAATGATGCCGCACTCACTGCATTCATATGACATTCACAACAAAAATTGTTTATAATAAATTTATGTAAGGCTTAAAATTATTTATCACATCGGAATATTGAAGTTGACACCCTAAGCGACATAAATCACAAGTTTACTAATTTTTAAAACTTCCTATTTCAATAAAAAAATGCATTATATTTCCACAAAATTTTTTGTTTTGTACGTGAAAAACAGTTTTTTTCGTTTTTCTTTGTAAATAATAAACCTACGTGCTCGAAATTTTTAGACGTATAGTCGCTTTCGGTAATACTAATTTATATATTAAATAAGAAAAAATTCCACTCAGTCATTTCTTAGAAAATTAAAGTGGTTCACTGTTGACGCTGGTTCAATGTAGCCTACTCTCCCATATATATATATATATATATATATATATATATATATATATATATATATATATATATATAGCGCCACCTAATCTTCACTTTTAGTATAAAGCTTTAGAAAAGATTCAAAAAACTTTAAGGCTTATTACCAAAAGTGACGTTGACTATGTCTTTTCATAATCTTTATTAGAATTCTTCTAACTATACCTCGATTATCCCTAAATTCTTACGTTTTATTAGAAATATCAAAATACGATAAAATAATTTTTCTAACTAAAAGTCTCTCCGTGTATGCCTTGAAAGTCAAAGTCAAATTCAAAATCAAAGTCGATGTCAAAGTCAAAGTCAAAGTCAAAGTCAAAGTCAAAGTCAAAGTCAAAGTCAAAGTCAAAGTCAAAGTCAAAGTCAAAGTTAATGTCAAAGTTAATGTCAAAGTCAAAATCAAAGTGAAATTACAAAATCGCACCCCTGTAATTGATTGTTACATGTCATTTGGCCAAATTTTAGCATAATTTTTCCAAAAATTGTGTCCTATAACTAAGATATAAAGATAAAAATGTTTTCAAAAAATCTAAATTTTTTAAATTTTAGATTTTTTAATGTATTGCTTTTAAACGATCTATACACATTTAGCATAATTTAGCAAAAAATACTATTCCATATTTCAGATGTAAGTATAATAATGTTTTCGGAAAATTTTAAAAAACGAAAAAAAAAATTTTAATATGTATCTTTTAAACTTTTGACGTTAAAATAATTGAATTTAGAATAATTTGTTTATATAATTAATCAAAAAATTTTTAATTACAAAACTTCGAAAATATTAAAAATGGTAAACGATAAATGGTAAACGATAAATGGTAAACAATATTAATAAATATTAATTTATAGCTTTAAAATTATTTTTAAAGGAGATTGAAAATGGAGATTTTTATGATAAATTTCATACTACAGAAATTCAAGAATACCTGTGAAACGATACTTGCATTATGCTACTGGGGAAAAACTTAGATAGTAAAAAGTTTTGTTATTCTACTTCTAGGTTTAACTATTATGGATGTTTTGAGCATTGTAAAGGCAAAAGTTAAACAGAGTACACTAAAAAAAAATTTATTTGATTCAAATAACCGATTATTTGTCTATAATCAAATAAATATTTACTTGAATCAAATAATTTTTATTTGAATCAAATAAATTGTATTTGAATCAAATAAATTGTATTTGAATCAAATAAATTGTATTTGAATCAAATACTAATTAATTGATTCAAATAAAACTTATTTGATTCAAGTAAATATTTATTTGATTACAGACAAATATTCGGTTATTTGAATCAAATACATTTTTTTCAGTGTATCTATTATCATTTTTGTGTAACAAACTATCCGGTTTTCCTATCTTTGTCCAAATTTTTCCATGTGTATATTTTCTCATCAAATATAAATTTTTTTTTATAAGAATAAACGATAAATAAAACTACAAATGGCTACAAAAATTTACATATTTTATGAAAATACTCTTCGACGGGTTTTTGTTTTTACAAATACTTTTAACAGGGGTTCTACCAACTGGGAAAAAACGGGAAATATGCAGGAATTTTATTTAATCTGGAAAAATTGTGAATTCAGCTTGCAATATAGGTCTTATTTTACATTTAAACAATTATGATACAAGTAGTTCGAATTTGACTTTACTATAACTCCAAAAACTGGTGGAAATTTAGGATTAACTTATAATACTTTAATTAAATTTCTACAAATAATTGATAAACATTGTTTTCTGCATTTTAATAAATAAAAAATTAATTAGTTGATGATAAAAATTTAATCATTGTTTTAAAATAGTAATATTTTTATAATGAAATAGTTAATGGTAGCTAATTATTATTTCTACAGTCAAATTAAATTTCCCACTATTTCCTATTTTTCGAGACTGGTAGACACACTATTAAATGCATCTGTAGAAACTAAAACCCGTCGAAGACGGGTACGATAGCTAGTTAATAATAAATAAAAGTTATTTTCAAAATTAAAAATAAACGAATGAAATTTCATATAAAAAATTGAATAATAATGGCATTTTTAGTATTTTCTGCCTACAAAGACTTTTATTGGAAAAAATATGTTCTAGGCGAAATTTCACTATAAAAAAATCTAACGCACCTTTATCGGAACCTCTCAGGTGGTGTGGAAAACCGTGCTTCCTGCAATTCTTATCTAAAATTCTATCCGTACTCAACGACCTCAAAAACTTTTTATTTTATCCGACGTTTTGATTTTTGAAAATTTTAAAATGTGACTTCTGATTCGCAATTAGCGACCCCGAAAATATAAATGAATATATAAAATATTTTGCTCTTTGATTCTCAGGCTTTATCAAAGCGAGCTTTATGTACTTCTCAAAAAATTTTGAATGTTAGAAATAGATTAGAAAATAAAAATGTAACAATCATATTCGTAATCAGCGACCTCGAAAACCCCCGAGTAACAAATTTCAGGTAATTTGGATTAATTTTTTAAAAAGTCCCATATTGGATCCGCTATTTTGAATTTTGAAAAACCGACATCATATTCGTAATCAGCGACCCCGAAAACCCCCGAGTAATAGATTTCAGGCGATTTTAAACATTTTTAAAATAAAAATGCATTGTATTGTCCATGGCAAAGATTTTGAAAAATTTGCTAAAAGTGTTGTTTTTAAAAATTTTTAACATTTTTATAGTTTATTGTTTTTAAAAACAGAAACGTGCGTCGCATTCAGCATTGCGTTGACTTTTTAGAAATTATTTTTTTTTATTTTTGAGCCATTTTTGACTTTTTTACATCAATTTTTGTCATGGCAAAGATTGTCAGTTTTCCGGCAGTCAGAGCAAATTCCGAAATGGCAAAGATCTTTGCCATCGGCAGTCAAGGGGTTAATGAAAATTTGGATTTGATTTTCCGATGAATTATCTTTATCCTTGAACTCCTCTTGAACCTTCAATCAAACCAACACAACGATGACCTCGGATGCAGATGAGATAGAATAGTATAAATCCCTAATTACAAAAGAAAAATTGTATAAGGAAAATAATTAACGGATAATCAAAAATTGAACGAAGGAACCGTATTCTCAAATCCCTAGGGGGAATCCTGAGAAACAATAATTAGGAACGAAACATTTCCTTGACCCTGTATTAGGATCATAGGAAAAGCCGGAGAAATGATGTCGGTTCTTTTCCAGATCCCCGAAAGGAATCTTAGATGGAGTTCAAATCCCAAATAATAGAATCTTAACGAAGTAATTATTCGGTTTTTCCTGATCCCGTGGAGCGATCATAGAAAAGATTAGGAGGAATTAAGGAGTAAACTCGTGGTGAGAGCGAAAATTAAAAAATTTATTTGAGGCTTCCGAATATCAACGAACTTTAGTTTTGTAAAGCAAAGGTTAGAGGAGTAGTCAGATATCCGTGACGGTATCTTGACATACCTCAATAAAATTAAAATGTTGATCGATATTTTTAACTTGCTCGGTCGGGTGGGGATTATACAAGTTGGGGTAGAGCGCTCTGGTTGGTCGACGCTCCCTTCTTGGGTCGCGTACACGCGACCTATATACATACTACCTCGAGGGTTATCGATCGACGAAGGAAAACGATTATTCCTCTATTTTTGTCAATATTTTGTTTTTCTTTTACACACAATAAACATTTTCAAAAATAAAAATCTATAATTTGACAACAAATTAATATTAAATGAATTATATTAAATTGATTTATATTTATCAATATGGTCAGTTGAGGTAAATAGAAACAGATTTGCTAAGTTTCAGCAATAACATAAATTTTTTTCTTTTAAATAGGATTACTTCCGGTTTTCTTGTGTATATAGAATTATTATTTTACTTCCAAAAACAATTTTATGAGGAAGTAGAAAATGTTGGCATTCTTAAATCGCAATTTAGGGGTAAATAGAAACAGTAGTTATTTTAGTTAAATAACAAATTTTAAAAATAATTACGGCTTTAAAACTCAAACCTTAGATTACCTCCAACAGGTTCTAAATATTTTCTCATTTTCCGTTTTTTAATTAGTAGCAGTATATTCAAAAAGAATTCCTATTGCGTAAATAATTAAAAACCAAAGAAGACAACCTTTCATTTTTTTAATTCCCACAGAAATAAAACTAGACTAAAAACTCATACTATAATTTATAATTATTTCTAATTAATACTACAACAAAAAGCAACTTTGATATTATCATTTTGTAAACTTTAATTGAAAATAGGAGACTGTTTCTACTTGCCCCTCATAACTGGAAATTCGGGGTTAATAGAAGCAGTTGATTATTTTTTTAATTTAAAAAAAATGATTTTAAAGGATTGAAATGTTAAAAGATACAATGAATTACATAAAAATTTTATGTTAGCTATCAAATAATTCAGAATAAGAAATAATAATGCCTTGCATAAGTTTAAAAATCAACCATGCTAAAAGTTGAAACACATTACACAAATAAAGGCTTGTTCTCTCCTATTCTCTTTCATTTTCTCCCGTTCTTCCTTCCCGTTATTCTTTCGAATTATTGTGTTGTAGGTTGATAAAAACAATTTTATTATTTATAGTATCAGAAATATTCATGAAATTTATGCTATTTATATTCACCCCGAATTTTCAGTTTTTAGGGGTAAGTAGAAACAGTCACCTATTTTTAATTAAAGTTTGAAAAATAAGAAAATTAAAGTTAGATTCTGTTGTAGTATTAATAAGAGATAACTATAAATTTTAGTGTGATTTTTTACTTTAGTTTTTTCCAAATACGAGTAAAAAAATTATAAGAGTGTCTTTTTTAATTTCAATTTTTTATGCAGTAAGAAATATTTTTGTATATACTGCTACTAATTAACAAACGGAAAATGGGAAAATGCTAAGAACCAGTTAAGTGTGATCTAAGGTTCATGGTTTAAGGCCGTAATTTTTTTTACACAACTCAACCATTAAAAAGGTACTATTTCATGATCCTCGAGCGAACGTGAAACATCGTATTTTAACTGATGTGAACAGAGACGTACGAAATATCTCATTATAACTTCGCTGTGACGTCACAAACACGAAAAGACTTCATTTCGTGCTAATCGAAACATATATACAAAAAGAGAGATAGAGACAGGTCAATGTTTTCAGCGTGAACTGTAGCGTTTTCAAACCGCTAGCGCGCTACTTACCTAACCTTCTTGTCACGTTGAACTCTAACTTCTTTGTCACGCTAATTATAGTTGTAACACGTTTTGTCAGTTTCATTTTATTTCACTCGTCTTGTAAAATTATGGAAAGTTCGAAAGAAACAAAATAAAATGTCCAGTTCGGCTTGCTGGAACTTGTGCAGTATTCGCTTATGACGGCGTAAGTTTTGTTTCAAATTACTCTACAGGTAACAATTCTTTACCAAAAAGCTTTTTCTTTTTGTGAAATCTTCGTTATTAAATTCTTTATCGATATTTCGAGTCCTGTTTTTAAATTTTTGTTACTAAACATTTTTTAAATAACAATAAGTTTTAAAAAAATCGTAAAATATATTTTTGTCATATTTATTAACCACTTCAGCGACATGGCGTTCCAATTGGCGTCGCATGAGTATGTGACAGAAGCGTCAAAAAAATGCGCAAAATGGCTTTCCTATTTAAACTTTATTTCTAAACTCTGTAAACAAATTAAGTTTACCAAACCTTTATAAAACCATTTAACATCTTTAAAAAATAATTTTTTCTTGTCCTATTCATTATTATTTATCTCAAATAATAAGAATATTTTATTTTTTCCGCCAAAGACATGAAAAAGTGACTTTATGGGGCCTGTTTTGGGTAAATAAAGTAGCACTTTTTAAGGCTTTCTGGACAACTGCCGTAAAAATACTTTTTATGGCAGCTAACTGCCATAAAAAGTCTTTTTAGGGCAGTTGATGTATGATTAATTTTTTTTGTTTTTTCTTCATTAATTAATTTCTAAATCTAAATAATAATAATATATTAGTAATATTAATATATTAATTAATATATAATAAACGGAATTCTGATAGAATTCCAACTAGAATTTCGAAAGAATTCTTTTAGGAATTCCATTCAAAATTCCGATGTCTGACGGAATTCCGATGCCATCGAAATTTATAGAGTTCAGTTCGGAATTCCGACAGAATTATTTTAGGAATTCCAATCAAAATTCCAAAGGGAATTTCGACAGAATTCTTTTAGGTTTTCAAATCAAAATTCCGATCTCATTGGAATTTTGAGAGTCCAGATTGGAATTTTGACAGAATTCTTATAGGAATTCCAATCAAAATTTCGATCGAAATTCCTATAGAATTCTTTTAGGAATGTAAATCAAAATTCCAATTTCTGACGGAATTCCGATCCCATGGGAATTTTCATAATCTAGATGGAAATTCTGGCAAAATTCTTTTAGGAACTTTAATAAAAATCCCGATTTCTGATGGGAACACGAAGGCAGTGTTGGGAAGTGACGCGTCACTCGAGATTTTTGACGTAAAATACCTGGTTTTCTACATATGTAAAATACGTAATTTACCCCCCTTCCCAAAAAAATACATTGTGTATAAAATTTTTGAAGTAAAATACGAGGTATTTTACTGTAAAAAACCACGTAATTTACCGGAGGTATTTTACGCGCCCAACACTGCACGAATGTCACACATTATGCACATGTGAAAGAAGCTTTATGTAGGGATGTGTAGTAAGTTAATTTGTATGCTTCCAGTTACATGAATAAACAACCCATCCCTGGTTGTATGACAGAATACACAGAATATAAAATATAACCTAAAACACACTTAATTGATCATGGTGATAATTAGATCAATCTTCCCGTTCATTTGCAAAGTTATTTAAATTATATTATATAAAGTGAAGTATAATAGTACAGTTCTTTCGTAAATATTAAAATAAGTATACGATTGTTAAAAAATGAGTGATTCCGGTGATGAAAATTTTTTCAAATACGCCACCAGAGTTGTGCGCTAAATCCAAACAAGTTACGGAGAATTTATTACCGGTGAAGTCGAAACCATCTTATGAACAAAGTCTGGAAAGATTTCTAATTTGGCAAAAAGATCAAAAAACTACTTCTACTTCTCAAAGAGTGTTGTTAGCGTATTTTTCCACCTTAGCAGAAAAATGGAAATCGACGACTCTTTGGAGTGAATATTCAAAGTTGTCGAAAATGTTGAAAATCAAAAATAACGTGAATATGGGCAACTATGAGGAATTAAAATCGTTTTTGAAGATAAAATCAGTTGGATATAGACCCAAAAAATCACACATAATATACTATTGTCAAGTTTAACTTGACTACAGACTTTTAAAATCAAGTTCAAGTAGGAACGCCATTTTTGCACTTTTTGCCCCTTCTGTCACTCATGGAACGCCATGCCGCCGAAGTGGTTAATTATGAAAATAATCAAAAAACCTGTTAAAAAATTACAAATAATCAATTTAGCATTGTTTGAACAATTAATTATTGTTATCTAAAGAAGAATTCACAATTTGTGAAATTTTTTATGTGTAATAATTGTACTGATGATAAAAAATTATTCATTGAAGCATTGTTTAATCAATTAATTGAAGCTATTTTTTTCATAAACTGTACTTAGGGTTAGAAATTTTTATTTTTTTATAAATTATGCAATTTTTTATAAACCATCTATTAATAATAAGAAAAAGGACTTATTTTAAAACTGTTTAAACAATGTACTGTTGTCATTTTTTCACAAATTTCATTTGGATGATAAATTTATGTTTTTTCTGAATTCATAAAAAAACCTAATAAAAAAAATTTTAAATAATCAATTTAACATTGTTTGAACAATTAATTAATGATTGAGTATTTTTTTCAATTAATATATTAAGAATACGGACGTAAAAAAAATTTTGAAAAACAATTAATTATTGTTATCTAAAACAAATTCTCAAAATGTGAAATTTTTTATGTGTAATGTTTGTACTGATAAAAATTTTTTTATTGAAATATTGTTTAAGAAATTATTTATCATCAGTACACGGAAAATAATAGTTATCTGCTGTATCCAGTTAGATAGTTGCTGGAGCGCGATCCAATTAATTAGATGGAGCAACTATTTCTCAGTTGATACATCTAACTTTTTAGATGCATTATCTTTGCGATAGCTGAGGTGCCTTTTCGCTTAGATATAGTATCCAATAATTTGATGTGTTAATCAATGTATTGGATTTCACTCCAGAATCCAATGAATTGTATACAGCAGCCAACTCTTTTTATGAGTGTACAACTACACATAAAAAATTTCACAATTTGAAAATTTTTTTTATAACAATAATTAATTGTTCAAACAATGTTAAATTCATTATTTTTAATTTTTATCGTTTTTTGATAAATTTTCATAATTAATATCTACAAAAAAATTTTTGAAATCAAAGGTATATTTTTTTGAAAACTTGAATGTAAAAGATTTTTTTGAAATTTTTTTCGGACAAAGAAAAATTTTTTTTCACTTTAATTTTTTTTAAAGCACTTCTTATTATGAGAATTTTGCAAAAAAGTCATCTTAATCTATCAATAAGAAAAAAGTTATGTGTCTTTTTTGAAAAATCGACCAAAATTTTGAGTAAAAGGAAACTCAAAAAAATTTAAAAAGACTTTTATACATTTTTATTCTATGCATATAAAGGGACAAATTCAGAAAATATTTTTAATATTGCTAAAATCATCAAAAATTCTTATGATCACTTGACATGGAATTGCTCATATTGCTTTCAAGAAATGACATAAAAAGGAAATCAACTTTTTTGACTCCCACAATGAAAACCTCCGCTTCTACTGTTTTGATTTACTCCTTGTTTCTATTTACCCCATCTAACCGTAGATACAATGATATGTTTTTATTAACATTATATTTAGGTGTTTGATGCAAAATATAACCTGTTAATATAAATATTTTCAGAATAACAAAAGTATTTTTAAATACTTATTTTAGTACGTACTAGTTTAATTGCAAATAAACATTTTTTTAAATATATGATTTTGTTTTATTTGTAGGGGAGAGGGCCCTAAGGTGGTCACGCATCTTTTAAACGACTGTAGATTTCAAATGGAATTATATATAAAGGTCAATAAGATTGCGTTTGAAGCTTTGTCTTATTACTTAACTTCCTATCATAAAGTTTTTTCATTTCATTTATAAAAAAAGTTATGTCACTTTTTAAAAAAGTTGAAAATTCGACTTTTAAAAAAGAGGCCCCAAGGTGGTCACCATACTAAAATTCATTAAAAAAGTTATTAAAAAATTTAAAAAACGTATTATTAAATTGTTTACTTAATATTAATTATTTTTCAGGATCACATAAACATATTACATATTTTTTTTTGCACTTTGTCCTTTCGTCAAAAATGATACATTTTGTGTATGCATTAGAGACGTAAAATTTTGAAAATAATTCTATTTCATTATTATTCATCATAAAACTTAAAAATTGATAAAATTCACATTCCCAGTAATAAATGTTAAAAAATATAGCGTATAAGCACATTTTCATAAAAAATCAAAAGTGACCACCTTGTGGACAAAAAAGTGTACACCTTTGGGCCAAAACACAATTTTTTAAACGATAATGAAAAAAATTTTTAAAGCACAATATTAATTATATTTATTTGGAATATTATTGTACGATATATAAAGATAATTATAACGATTTTTACTAATTTAAAATGGTTAATTTCAAAGATTTTAACACCCTGAGAAAAACATTTCTCAGTCATTTAAAAACAGAAACTTTACAACGTTAACATTACAAAGAGACTCATACGACTATTTACCTCAAAAATTTACTAAAATCTTTGTCTTCTCAAATAATAATATTAACAGAAAACATTTAAAGATACTAATATACAGAAATTTTCTTAGGGTGACCACCTTAAGGCCCTGATCACCCTGGGGCCCTCTCCTCTAATTAAAATCCAGTTCTGATATATTTCAAGTTTTTTCAAAATATCATGAATATTTAGGAATATTTTTGTAAGGGGAAACTTTAGATATCCCAGAGACATATAAAATATTCTCTGCATATCTGTGGGATATATTTTTTCAATATATCACAGGGATATCTATTTGCTGTACGGGTATAATCGGGTATAATACATTAAAATTTCAGGGAAAATGATCACGGCGCGATAATGATCAAGCGGCGGCAAAGCAGGAAAACCCGAGGTTCGCCTGTTGAACGATTTTTCTCTTTTTTAGTAAAAATCAAATAAAAGGAATTTTGAGTTTTTCTTAGTTTTATTAAAGTTTATTGTAAAAAAATATTACACAGGCACACAAAAAACTTGTCTGTTTATTGAACCAGACATACATATCTTATAGTAATTTTGCCCGCTGAAAACGAATCTGAAGTCAGAATTGTTCCATCACCCTCAGTTTTTTTTAATCGACAAAACTACCCTTAAATTCAAATTTTAAAGTAAAAAAATTGAATAACAGATTTCTCTCTAAAACAAAACAATAAATTTGTCTACGTTTGCTACAACAACTCAGAAACAATGTCAACATTGCTTAAACACCCTTTTTTTTATTAAATTGAAAAAACTACCCCTAAAATGTAAAAATTCAAAATTATAATATAAAAACCCACATTGGTTTTCAAAACAACAGTAGTTATTTTCGTATTAAGGGCGCAAAACAGGTGATTACGGCGAAGGCGAGATTGGGTAAACCAAGGGGACCCGAAGCTCCGAGGCGAAGCCGAGGGTGCGTAGGGTCGCCGAGGTTTACCCAGAATCTCGCCTGAGACACTATCACCATTTGCGCCCGTGCTGCGAACAACGTTTTTTGTCCTAACTGTATGGAAAGTGGGTTATTAAGTGCACACATATTTGAATACATTTAATAGTCTTTTATTACAAAATAATACAAATATTTGGTATTTATTATTCAATAAATAGTATTTCTTAGACATAAAAATACCACTCACTCACACTGACATTAACAAAACATTCGTTGCAAACAAAAAAATAGGTTATGGAGAAGATAAGTCTGTAAGAAATCCTATTTTGTAACTTTGGCGGGCGGAAAAGTACATTCCCGCCCGCTCTATGACGTCAGCAAGCGGGAATGTACTTTTCCGCCCGCTCACCCTACCTCCGGGCAGGAATCACTCACTTTGCGACCGCCTCACATGCACGAAATAACACACTTTCCGTGCAGGTAGGACAAAATAGTTATTTTCGTATCAAGGGCGCAAAATAGGTGATTGCGACGATGGCGAAATTGTGACCCGAGGTCCCGAAATTTCGCCAGATTCGTAATCACCTTTGCGCCCATGATGCTAACATAATTTTTTGTCCAAACTGCAGGGAAAGTATGTCATTGAGGGCATGAACGATTAAACGCTCATATTAGTTCAAAATTAAACTATATAAATGTTAATTCTTTGAAGTCAATAATGATACAAGTTTTAATATAGAAATAAGACAACAATGTATTCTGAAAATATAGTAATTGCCAATTTTTTTAACTAAAATGTGAACAAAACCAAATGTGTTATAATTTTTTTTAAAAGAAAATCGAAAAAAATTGCACATTTTTCTGGACAAAATAAAAAAAGTTGAAAATGTTTGCATTTTTATAGACAACATAAAAAAAACTCGAAAATATCACATTTTAATGAAGAAAATCGAATAATTAACATATGGGCGCAAAATACTCTTCTGCCTGCTCGAAGGTAGGTGAAGCGGGCGCAAAATATTTTCCGCCCGCTCGGAGGTCGGTGAGCGGGCGCAAAATATTTTGCGCCCGCTTCACCTACCCCTGGGTGGTAATAAGTTACTTTGCGTCCGCCCTAAGTGCCCGAAATGACATTCTTTCCGTGCAGGTAGGACAAAAATGTATTTTTAAACATTGTTAAATGTTTAACAAATCGAAGTGAATTAATTAAAATGATAAGTTCAAAGCGTATTTACACAGCAAATGCAAGAAATTAGAAGAAATCATCCTTATGTAGTTAATGAATGGTTACTTATTTAATCTTTTTGCACTTTCAATAGATTTTTCAAGAGTGTCCACAACCGAACTAAAATTTTTTTCGTTAGAAAAATGACCAATTTATTGAATTTTTAATAAAAATTTTCTAGTCAACGGAATCAATCTGTTTTCTTCACGAGTAGTTAGCTAAGGTCCCTACCTTTAAATACATATGTTTGCTTAATATCTACAAGGAAACAAATTATGAGTCAAAAACGAAACTATGCCCACAACCGAACCTATTCCCCTAAATAAAATTATTTTACATCAATTTAATTAGATTGAATAATTTTAAAGTATAAAATTTAGTTATAAGCATTTAAAACTTCATATTGTAAAGTTTATTATGTAAACAAAATTTTTAACTACATTATAAATATGTATTAATTTTTATACAAGATTTTTAATTCCATCTAATGTTAAAAATATTTGATAATTTTTGCAAAAATCGAATTTCTTAAACTTTGAAAAAGGAAAAAACCTAACAATGTCTCCATCTTTTTGGAAAGGTAAGAACTAGTACCCCACTTTAAAAACTTTTAAATTAGGAACGCCTCCGAAATTTTTTGCAATTTTTGGCAGGACGTAAACGGAGGTTCCCAATCGCAAGGCCGTCACTAATGAGTTTTTCGCTTTTTTTTTCTTTTATTCGTTAAAAACAAAATTTGGCCAGCCCATACTCCTCCACTGAAAAATTACACCCCCAACTTGAAAATTTTTAGAGGGGACAAAAGTATAAAAATTGAGACAATTTGTCAATCAGGCACGCTCATATTTTTTAGTCTCTTACTTTTACAAGTGCAAGTGATAACTTTTCAAATCATTTATACTCTCAACTTTTAAAATTTCTACTTTTAATTAAAAACATTTTTAAGTTTAAAGAAGTTTTTTTTCTACAAAGTTTCAAAAAGTCAATCCAGTTCTAGACAAGTTTTTGACAAGTTTTTAAAAGTTTAGAAAAGTTCTACTAATTTTAAATAATCAAATAGTTTTTGACAGTCGAACCAGTTTCAGAAGAACTTTCGATTAATTTTGCAATTTACCAAGTTTCGAGGAGAAATTATCAAGGATTTCAACGACGATACGTTCGCTGCCAATTTTATCTGCCAGACTAAAAATCTATCTGCTAAAAATAAGTTTAATAAACTAATTTTTACATTGTATTCATTGTTGCCCATTTAATTTCACACACATTCTTTTTATCTTCTTAATAATCTACCTTTTTTCGTTAGCAATAGAAACTTGTGAACTCGAGTTTTATTATGACAATTTTTTTAATAAGAAAAACGCGCGGTTTTGATATGTGTAATTGCTAACCTTTTTTATAAAGCGCCTAGGTTATACATATCGATTCTCTGTCGATTAGTTTCTTTTTCTTCTTTCTTTTAAAGGGCTTAGGGGGTTAAGTATGCAAAAAGTGCCCCGGCTTCTATTTTTCTCAAATTTAGCCCATATGTTACTATCCATATGACTATAACTTTCTGCAATTTTGAACTCAAAATTCGCTTTTTTGGGGGAGTTATGGAGGGGGAAAGCAAAATCAAAAAACTTATTTTTCTCGAAAACTACTGAACCGATTTTAATGAAATTTTAAGAGGTTGTAAATATAGATAAGACGATTTTAGAAAAAAAAATCAATTTTTTTTTTCAAAAAAAATTTTCAAAAAAAATTTTTGAAATTTTCAAAAATTTTTTTTAGGGTTATTTTTTGAAGTGACCACTTTCTCTTTTGTTGTAAAAAGTACCTTATAATGTCCCCTTTAACATATATTTCTTTCAAATTTTTAAAAAATATGGTTTTTGAGTAAAATGTCAAAAACCATGGTCATGCTATTTGTCACGTACGGTAATGCACATATATACAAATGGGCCATATTAATGTGATAGGGTATAGCTATTAAGTATGAAAAAAGTGACCCGAATATATTTTTCCCATTCATTCCTACTCACTTAAAAATAACTTTTTCAAATTTTTAACTTAAAATTTTGAGTTTTTTGGAACTTATGGAGGAGAAAAAATCGAAAAACGCATTTTCCTCAAAAACTACTGTATGTATTTTAATCAGCTTTGGATATGTTGAAAAGACAATTAAAGAGATTCCAATAAAAAAATTTTAAATTTTTTTTTCAAAAAATTCAAAAAATCTTTTTTTTTTTGAAAATTTCAAAATGAAAATTTTTCGAAATTTTCAAAAAAAATTTGTTTAGTTCTATTAAAGTGACATTTTTAAGTATTTTCTCATTTCATTCTCTTATGTGATCTAATTAATAAAAAAATTTTGCTCGACATGATTTCAAGGTGTGTCACGGTAAATAACTTAAAAACCCTACCCAGGAGATTGTTATGTTGTATGTGAATGGTTAATTTTAAAAAAACTGTCAAATATTTTTGCAACTTATTACTATAGTGGCTTATTAAGGTTGATAAATACAAATCTTAAGTTGATATAAAAAAATATTTTTGGACAAACAAAAAAATTTCGAAAATTTTAAAATCAAATTTTAAGATTTTTGGAGTTTTTTTACTGTGTTGCACTCTAAATTCATCTTGGCCATTATTTTTGAAAAAGTAAGACTGTTAAAGAAGTTAAATAAAAAATGTGTGATGTACCGCTTCAACAATCCAAAAAGAAAAAAATTTTAAATGTAAAAATAAAAATTTTTGGATTTTTCTTTGGAAATAATTTTTTTGACATCGATTTCAGGCTTGCATTCAGAAAACCTCTAACTCTTATTTTGTAATTAAGTAAATAATTAATCAGTTAACTATTCGCATACAACATAAAAATGTTCCGGGTACGGTTTTTGAGTTACTTACCGTGACACACCTTGAAATTATGTCGAGCAAAATTTTTTTATTAAGTAGATCACATAAGAGAATGAAATGAGAAAATACTTAAAAATGTCACTTTAATAGAACTAAAAAATTTTTTTTGAAAATTTCGAAAAATTTTCATTTTGAAATTTTCAAAAAAAAAAAGATTTTTGGAATTTTTTGAAAAAAAAATTTTGAATTTTTTTTATTGGAATCTCTTTAATTGTCTTTTCAACATATCCAAAGCTGATTAAAATACATACAGTAGTTTTTGAGGAAAATGCTCTTTTTCGATTTTTTCTCCTCCATAAGTTCCAAAAAACTCAAAATTTTAAGTTAAAAATTTGAAAAAGTTATTTTTAAGTGAGTAGGAATGAATGGGAAAAATATATTCGGGTCAATTTTTCCATACTTAATAGCTATACCCTATCACATTAATATGGCCCATATGTATATATGTGCATTACCGTACGTGCCAAATAGCATGACCATGGTTTTTGACATTTTACTCAAAAACCATATTTTTTAAAAATTTGAAAATATATATGTTAAAGGGGACATTATAAGGTACTTTTTACAACAAAAGAGAAAGTGGTCACTTCAAAAAATAACCCTAAAAAAAATTTTTGAAAATTTCAAAAATTTTTTTTGAAAAAAAAATTTTGATTTTTTTTATAAAATCGTCTTATCTATATTTACAACCTCTTAAAATTTCATTAAAATCGGTTCAGTAGTTTTCGAGAAAAATAAGTTTTTTGATTTTGCTTTCCCCCTCCATAACTCCCCCAAAAAAGCGAATTTTGAGTTCAAAATTGCAGAAAGTTATAGTCATATGGATAGTAACATATGGGCCAAATTTGATAAAAATAGAAGCCGGGGCACTTTTTGCATACTTAACACCCTAAGCCCTTTCCTTATTTTATTAAACACACAAAAATTAAAGACAACTTAAATAAATCAAAGTTCGGCTATAAGTTTACCGAACTATTAGACTTTGCAGTCCTGTTTCAAATATCTAGTTATTAATTTATAATTAACTATTTTTAAAACTATGTTATATCTTCGGACGTAACAATTAGTTGTTTAGACAATGTTAAATTAATTTATATTTATCATTAGTTAATTTGTTACTTATAAAAAGTTGTACAATTGCGAAAAAACTAGAAATTTCTAGCCCTAAGTACAGCTTATAAACAAAATAAAAACATTAATTGTGAAAACAATTTAATAAATAAACTTTTTTATCATTAGCAGATATTTTACTTATGATTATGGTTTACCAAACAGTACTTTTAAGAGCTACAGGATCTACAAAAAAATTAGTGTTTCTTACTCTAATTTTGTAGCCCTAAGTTCAGTTAATGAAAAAATAACAACAATTAATTGTTTAAACAAAGTTTAATTAATTTATTTTTTATCATTAGTAGATGGTTAACTTATGAAAAATTGCACTATTTAGAAAAAACTAGAAATTCCTAGCCCTAATTTCAGTGAAGGAAAAAATAACAATAAATTTTTTAAACAATGTTTAATTAATTTATTTTCTATCAATAGTAGATGCTTTTCTTATGAAAAATTGCACAATTAAAAAAATAGAAATTTCTAACCCTAAGTATAGCTTTTAAACAAAATAACAACAATTTATTGTTTAAACGGTTTAATACAAAATTTTTCAATATAAGAAAGGAAATTTACCTATTAAATAAGATGATGCTATAGCTTTTAAAGCTGCTAGTACTACTAATGTTTGCTGTAGAAGCTGAAACTGCTGGAGCTGCTAATGCTGATGAAAACTGTAACAGAAATGTCGAATCGTGCATTCCAACGAACCTTATATTTCTCACGCACGCTTGGTCCCTCGTGGTTCTCTATACGAGCGGGCCACCCCGATGGCCAAAATTGAGAGCTTCCAAGAAAATTGCTTATACCAAAAAATTATTCATATATATAAGTACTTTCGAAAAATATGTGGCCTTTTCAAAAATCCAAAATGGCGGCCAAAATATAACCTATAAATGAGTCTAAATTCAAAAACAGAGGCCTTAAAGTGCTAATAAAGAGGAATTAAATAAGGAAATCAACTATGTATTAGCAGTCAAATTAGCATTAGGATACATACTTTGTATTCCATAAGCAATAACGCTACTTTGAAATAAATGTGGTGGATCCAATACGGTGGACAAAAAATTTTTTAAATGCATCAGATTTACTTGAAAGTTGTTACTCTGGGGTTTTTGCGGACGCTGATGACGAATCTGATGTTAATTTTCAGAAATTCAAAATGGCGGATCCAATATGGCGGACAAATTTTTTTAATTTATTAGATTTCGTTGAAAGTTGTTACTTGGGGGTTTTTGGGGTCGCTGGTACCGAATCTGATATTGGTTCTTAGAAATTCAAAATGGCGGATCCTATATGGCGGAAATTTTTTTTAATTCATCAGATTTCGTTTGAAGTTGTTACTCGGGGGTTAATAGGGTCGCTGATAAAGTATCTAATCTAGGTTTTTAGAATTTAAAAATGACGCATCCTATATGGAGGACAAAAATATTAATAATTACAGTTAAAGAATATTTATTTAAATAATCATTGAGATAAAGATTTTCAAAAAATTCTGTATTCTATACATAAATAAATTTTTCGAGGCGCGCCGTAAAAAAATGAAGAAATATCAATTATAACTTAATTAGATAGTTGTTCAACCAATTGAGGATAAAGTAATTGATGGTTTTTAATATTTGCTTCCTTATAGAGGAACTATCTTTGTTTTTTATTATGTGTGAAGCCTAACACATTATAAACTTAGGAAAAAACATTTTTTTAACCCACCGTATAAAACTTTCTAAAAATCAACATCAGATTCGGTATCAGCGACCCCATAAGCCCCCGAGTAACAACTTTAAACGAAATCTGATGAATTAAAAAAAATCCGCCATACAGGATCCGCCATTTTGAATTTCTAAAAATTAACAACAGATTCGGTATCAGCGACCCTATTAACCCCCGAGTAACAACTTTCAATTAAATCCGATGCGTTTAAAAAATTTTTCCGACATATTTAATCCGCCATTTTGAATGTCTGATAATTAACATCAGATTCGTCATCAGCGACCCCAAAAACCCCCGAGTAACAACTTTCAAGTAAATCCTATTCATTAAAAAATTTTTTTGTCCATCATATTGGATCCGCCTCATTTATTTTCTGAAAACCAATATCAAAGTAACGTTATTGCTTATGGCGAAATCGGACAGTATTTGACTTTTGCATCTCAGATTTTTTTCAAATATTTTTTTTCTTTTAGTGCTCCTTAAAATAAGCTACCATGATTTTTTCAAATTTTTTCATTAAGCCGTTTAAGAGATACAGGTCAAAAATTGACCAAATTTGACGTTCTATATAAGAAAATTTTTGTTTTTACACTTATTTTTTTATAAAAATACAAAAAAAATTATTTTTTAAATTTACGAAAAATTTTTTAATTTAAAAAAAAAATTTTTAAGAATGTATGTATCGATCGATTTTTTCTAAACTTTTTTGTAAGAAACTTGAACTAAATTAACAACTTTTAGGCGTTGTCTGATTGTGGGCAAACGATGGGATTATGTATTTCGAATTTAAGTTTTTTTATCCATATAATATAGCAAACAATAGGGCTTTTGAACTAAAATTATTAATAACACAGGTTAACAAACAAAGTCTTACTTTTTTATGAGATACCATAGTGTCCATTAATAGCTGAACACGATCCCGGGTCACAAAATTGGCCATCACGTCAGGATTTTGAGAAAAGTGGAGGTAAAGACTCTAAAATACGTGTTTTTGAAGGTTTCAAAATTTTTTTATCCTATACCTGACGCGCCAGAAACTTCTGTATAGACTAAAATTGAAGCTTGAATTGTCCACTACAAGAGCAATATCCGTAAAACCAAAATAAATTAAAAATTTCTTTAAAACATGGGGTTGAAGTTGCCAAAAATGTGATTTTTAGGGTCGCTGATTATAACCAGCAGATTATCGATAATATCGATCGATACATACATTCTTAAAAATAAATTTTTTTTTAAATTAAGAAAAAATTTCGTAAATTTAAAAAATAATTTTTTTTATATTTTTATCAAAAACTACGTGTAAAAACAAAAATTTCCATATATAGAACGTCAAATTTAGTCAATTTTTGACCGAGTTATAACCATTTCAAAAAAACATTTTCGTGAAAAACGTGATTTTTTAAAAACCTGTATCTCTTAAACGGCTTGATGAAAAAAAATGAAAAAAATTATGGTAGCTTATTTCAATGAGCATTAAAAGAAAAAAATATTTGAAAAAAATCTGAGATGCAAAAGTCAAATACTGTCCGATTTCGTGTGGAACGCCCCATATATATAAAGGAAAAAAGTAGGTGGGAGGAGGGGGGGTGGTTAACTTAATTTTATCTACTTTACATAGATAACGGGTAAGTGATTAGTGGGAGGGGGTAGTTGCAAAGAACAATATGTGTACAGGTTAGGTAGTATGTAAAAAAAGGGGGGTGAAAATGAGTGGTATTTGCATATTCCACGTCTAAAAGGGTGGATTTTGCATAAAACTTAAAGAACGTCTGTGAAAAATGTGTGGTATTTGCATAAGCTGAAAGAGAGAGGGAGAAAAGTTGGTGGCATTTGCAAAAACTGAAAGAGAGAGGGACAAAAGTGGGTGATATTTGCATAAACTTGAAGAGAGAGGGACAAAAGTGGGTGGTATTTGCATAAACTTAAAGAGAGAGGGACAAAAGTGGGTGGTTTGCAAATTAACTAATTTAAATATATGCAAATTAAAAAAAGTTTAACTAATTTAAATATAAGCAAATTAGACCCACTGCAAGCAACGCCATCTAGCGACAGCAACGATCAACATCTAACCCGATATGCCGGTATTACAGATTCCGGGTAAGTTACCGACTGTCGGTAATGCAGATTTTGAACAATTACCGACCGCAACCTCATAGAACCGGCCTAGCTACACTACTTTTACAAGAAAATAATATAATTGTTCTAATAGTATATTGCAATTAAATTTATACACACATATTTTTTTTATTTATTAACTATTAGGGTTGCAGCCGCTTGGCAGCCGCTGACGCTTGGATAATCCCTTTACGTCCCCAAAGTCCTACTAAACCGCCTGACCTAAGCCCAAAGCCCCTTCCATAGAAACAGGACCGCGGCCAGTTCTTTAGTAGCGATTGCTGTTTCCTCAAGGAAGTAACAACCTGTGATCTGATATCGTTCCCTCACCAAGGCAGGGCATCGACACAGAATGTGAGCTGAGGTTTCGTTTTCCTCACCACATCTACGGCATTTGGGATCCTCGACGATGCCCATCTTATGCCTGTGATAGCGTAAATCTCCATGGCCTGTTAACAAGCCTGTTATGATTTTCGCCTCTTTCCTATTAAGCCTGCGGAAATCCGCCGCTCTTTTAGGATTTAAGTTTTCCCCAATGAGTGCTTTGGCCTGTCTACAACCTGCAACTGCCCGCCACTCTTTTTGGTGCTCTAGTGTCCGCCATTGTTTAAATTCCAAAGTCAGACACTTGTTGGAGACACCAACTATTGGTTCTGGTCCGATAAATCGTTTCCTAGCACCTTCTTTGGCTAGTTCATCCGCTACGTTATTACCCTTAATTCCACAGTGTCCTGGGACCCAGATGAGGGTAACACGGTTAATTCCAGCTAGCCTGTTGAGCGCCTCGTGGCACTCTCCGACCAGTTGGGATGTCGTAACATATCGTTTCAAAGCGCAAATAGCTGCCTTGCTGTCCGAAGCAATATAGATATTTCTATCTTGGCAGCGCTCTAGAGCCTCAGAAGCACCGTAGAGAATCGCTACAATTTCGGATTGTAAAACAGTAGTGATGGTTCCCAAACTATATGCGAGAGCCACCCCCACTGCTTCTTGATAGACACCTGCGCCCGCGCCAATTCTTCCCTTCGATCCGTCCGTATACCAGACAATAGCATCTCTGGGAAGAAGGGCAGGCCCATCATGCCAATCCTCTCTATCAGGTATACTTATTCTATACTTCTTGTCAAAGAGGTAAAGTGGAGTCACCTTATCTCTAATCATATTGAGAATGGGTTTTTCCACCAATTTGCTGGGGAGACGCCATCTGCCAACTTCCCTACGGCCTCTGTCCCCACCTAATCTCAGGGCAGCTTTCACCGCCTCTGCTTTAATAATCAGGGGTAAAGGTTCCAGTCCCAGAAGAGCACCAAGGGCCATCGTGGGCGTAGTGCGCACAGCACCAGTGATGCTCCTTAGGACCAGCCTCCTTACGCCCTCCAACCGGTCTTTTGCCGTTTTAAGTTCAACTCTGCTCCACCAGACCACAGACGCATAGGTCAGCCTAGGAAGCAGAATCGATTCGTAGATCCACAAAAGTGTATCCGGTTTAAGACCCCAGCTACATCCTATAGCTCTCCTACATTGCCATAGAGTAGCTGTGAGTTTATTACACTTCTCATCCAAGTGTTCTTTCCAAAGAAGCTTACTATCCAAGATGACTCCTAGGTACTTCGCTTTCTCTGTGAATTGGAGTTCTTTTCCAGCCAGTTTTAGCATACATGTGGCTTTCCACTTGTATCGTCTGGTGAAAATAACAACTTCCGTTTTTGCTGGATTGACTGACAAACCAGTTTGTCCGCACCATCCATCTACCATATTTAACGCCTGCTGCACCACACCTAGTAATACATCCAGATGAGGACCGCGAGCGATTAATAAGATATCGTCCGCATAACCAATCGCATGATATCCCTTCTCACTGAGGAGTCTTAGCAGTTCATCCACTACCAGACACCAAAGTAAGGGCGATAGAACTCCTCCCTGAGGACATCCAGAATTAACTGTTCCTCGAAGGGTTGAGCTCCCTTTAGTTGTTAATAGGTTCCTGTTACCCAACATGTGACAGGTCCAGTCAACAATGGTTGTGGGAATACCATGAGAGATCATGGCTTCCTTTATAATCTCCGAGGAGGTATAATTGAAAGCTCCCTCTATATCCATGAAAACACCCACTGCGAAACCCTTATCCTGTAGCTGTCCATCTATTAAGTTAACAGCTCTGGCAAGGGCTGATTCTGTAGAACATCCCGTTCTATAGGCATGCTGATCTCTATGCAAAGGATTTTGCTTTAAGATCTCACTGCGGATGTATCTATCCACTAATCTTTCAACCAACTTCAGAATGAAAGATGTTAGGCTAATTGGACGAAAATCCTTTGGTGAGGTATATCCGTTCCTGCCAGCCTTTGGTATGAAGACGACTTTAGTGCCCCTCCACGCTTTTGGGACATATCCAAGAGTTAGACTTGCCCTGATAAGCCTTACCAACGGTCCGACCGCCTGATCCATTGCCCTTTGCAAAAGGACGGGGAAAACGCCGTCTGGTCCGGGAGACTTATAAGGGCTAAAGGATTCCACGGCCCACCTGACCTTCTCGGCAGTCACGATTCCATTAGCCAACTGTCTCCGCGGCCTATATTCAGCCTGCGGTAGTTTACTCGGAGGCCGAGAATCGGGACCGCCCTTCTCAGATCTAGAAAAGCCTGGGAAATGGGTCTGGACCAGGTGAGCCAAAGTCTCCTCGTCCGACTCGGCAAATCCTCCGTTAGGCAGTCTTAAGGTGCCTAAAATTGCATCTGGGTTTTTTGAAAGCAGTTTGTCTAACCGCGCTGCCTCTTTGCCCTTATCGATGCTGGAGCAGAAGGCAGTCCAGCTATCCTGTTGTGCCTTCCTTATTTCATTTCTATAGTTGTCCCTCATTTTTGCATATGTGGACCAACTGTCAGCCGTGCGGTATTTTTTAGCACGTTTAAATAACTTCCTGGTCTCTTTTCTGAGGTTTTCTAGCCTCTCATTCCACCAGTAGGTCTCTTTTGCCGAACGAACTTTCGTTGGTTTGCAGCTGTTCTCAAAAGCTGTTATTATGGCTGTTGTAAAAGTACTAGCCACCTCATCCAGGGTTTCATGATCTCTAATCCTGCCTGGTAATACAGAAAGTGTCTCCTTCAGCTCTGCGCTGTATTTAGCCCAATCCGTTTTCCTGGGATTACGAATCCACTTGGTTTCCGAAGGGACCACAGCGTCCAGCTCGAAGACTATCTGTAAATGATCAGAAAGTGAAGGTTCATTAGATACTCTCCATCTTCTTACCTTGTGTGCAATACTGCACGAGCAGAGGGTGATATCAATCACCTCCTCCCTGACAGCATTACTGAATGTCGGTACCTTACCCGTGTTTAGAATATCCAGTCCTGTTCCCAATAGATATTCCAATAGGTCCTGTCCCCTTTGGTTGTTCTTTGAGCTCCCCCACACCCTGTGTTGCGAGTTAGCATCACAGCCCAACAAAAGGGGCAGTCCCCTCTCTGCACAGTAATCCACCAATTTACATACCTCATTTGGAGGATTAACTTTGCTATCGTACGGAAAGTAAGCCGATCCAATGACCATCCTTCCGATACCCTCGAAGTCGGTCAATACCGCCATCAGGTCTCCAGTGCACAGGTCCAGCAAAGGTACAACATTAATGCCCTTCGTAAGGATGCACGCTCTTGGTTTGGTAGCCTTGGGATCCCTGTAAACATTAAAGCCAGCCCCCCCAAGTCCCCTAATAGCACCTCGAACTAACCATGGTTCCTGAATTAGTGATATGCCTGAGTGTATCCTTGTCATGCCCCTCATCAAAACTGCTGAGGCGCCTTTACTGTGATGCAAGTTAATTTGTTTAAGGGTAAGCTTACGGGCAGCCATTATGGTTGCTGTTCACTTGCCCCTTTTTCTTCAGACCCATCCTGACCAAGGCTAGCAACCCTAAAGGTTACCCGACCGAAGTCATAGAAGGGTCTGAAGTCGAGAGCAGCAAGAGCTCTCGCTTGACTCTCAGGGACCTGTATAACCAAGAGAAAGTTCCTCTCAGCCATACTAGCCGCCTGAGGTCCGTCAATATTGACATGGCGCCAAGTTGACGTTTTCAGTGAGGGGTTGTACGCCTCAAGAGTCTTGAAGACCACTTGCACGTCCTCCGGTTCACCCAAAATCCGCACCGTAGCCTTCAGCATCCTTTGGAGCACCTCCACCCCACTGACTTTTAATCGCGCTCCTTCCCAGGGCCTTAGCTCGGCCACGGTTTTTGTAAGCCAAGCTTTAGCCTCCGGGTTGGATGCGACAAAAATGAAGACTCCTCCTCTAAAGAAGTTCTTAAAATGAGATTCCATATAAGTCCCACGAGTAGCTAGGGAAAACAAAAATGTCCACTCCTACAGAGCCCCGCATGTAGGGGTAAGGAGTCAAATTAGTACAGGGAGGTCTCCCGGTATCCCTGACCGCCGTTTGCGACACCACCATCCACAGTGCCCCGGACAGATCGACCGTCCACCAGCCAGGGCCCCAACCGGACCGATCCCCCGAGCTTTACGGGTTCACAGCCCGGCCAGTACAGCCCAGACCAACATCCGGCCGATCCGACCGGGACACGAGGCGGCTTTGGTAACCCTGGTGCCATTCATCCATCGACACGTATCCGTACGTCTTAGATTGGGGGCAGAGCTCGCGCTCAATACTCTAGTTCCTTTGCCACGGAAACCAGAGGGACCGTTTCTTAGTTAAGGCCCCGCAGGCAACAGTCTCCTCCGCTTCCAGTGGTGGTCATTACTTCCCACCAATGGTCGCTTCCTCACCTTTCTACTCCCTCTGCTGCCCGGACGGTCCCTCCTTTACGGGGAGTGGGCCCTCACCGACAGACTACGAGAGAGAGAAAGGGGTCCAGAGACGTTGCCCAATTAGGCCCGTAAGCTTCTCCACCAACAACAAGGTCTTACGATCCCTAGGAGAAGATACACACATATAATATTAACAAAAATAATAACAATAATATTTATTATTATTATTATCAATTGATATTTTCATATTATATTAAATGAGCGCGAGAAACAGTGGAAGCAGTCTCGTTTCATTCCTGAATTAGGCTTCCGCAGCATTGATTGAAGATTAAACGCCAATCTTCAACAAAGACTGCGCGTCAGGCTGAAATCGGTGTTACATATATGAACTCAATCAACCTCGCATCGGCCGTCTTACCCAGCCTCAATCAATCCTGACCAGGTCTGAATCAAGCTTCGTAAAGCCAGAACTAGCCGTCAGTTCTCACCTGGGATCGATTAAATTAGACGCGTGTGCTTGGCCCTTGTTTCAGACAGGTGATCATGTGTGGTACACGTCGTTTAGGTGTCTGACATTTGGATCGATTTATTTGGGTTTTAAGGAACAAGGAGGATTCAGATTCCAATATTAAAAATATCAAATCAAATTATTGATTGTACATACACTACAAAATCTAAGTAACGATTGTAAGGAAAATTCTAACTGTGGATTAGCTCGCCGGATCAGGGTTCGTTTTTAATAAAATAAATGTTTACAACCCTTACAAATTTAACGTAACAAAACAAACAATTTAATAAACAAAATTAAATATTACATGCGATATAAAATAAAGAAACTATTAAAACTATAAATACTCTTGAAAATACTAATTATAATAATACAGCCGACGGAAATTACTACTGAACAAAATAAGAGAACTAGTACGAGAATAAACGAAATAAATCGACGGAATAATATAAACCAGAAAATACGCGAGGAACGTGACGAAAAGTTTACTTGCGAGTACGGCGACGACTTTACCGACGAAAACGGGCGTGTGTATTTATATGCATAATGAGAGAGTAACTCTCTCATTATTCTGTTATTAATATGGGAGAGTAAAACTCTCTTATTGCTGCTGTTGTTCTTCTTCCCTCGCTGGATGTTGTTTTAATATTCATTACGTTATAATGTAGCCCTGAAAAGGGATGATTATCTTCTTCGGCTTCCTCGTTGACTTCTTCTTCTTCGTCGTCGTCGTCATCGTCGTCTTCTGCTGCGATGAGTAAAACCCATTGCGGCATTCTGGAGTAAGACTCCTTGCCGGGTAACACCCGATGGCGAAACGCGACTTCTCACTCCGCGACCGCTTCTTTTATACACGCGCTACACCAACAAGTAGCGCGTGATTGGTCGGTAGCGTTTTTCGCGCGCACGTTCGAATCAACGTTTCTTTACGACGTGAAAATTCTAGGTCGACTCGTTTTTCTATGTATTTTTGCGTATATAATACATTGACAATCATTTACAAGCTATTTATGAATTTGATTAGAATTATCCATTATTTTTAACAAAATTTTAAAAAATAATTGAGTTATTCGGTTAATTGCGGCATAAAAAAACGTGTTTACTTCATGTTCAATGATAAGTGATTTTTGTTAGTTTTTGATTTAAGTAACAGATAATGTTTATAAAAAACAGTTCAATTTTAATTTAATTCACTTTTCATATTCAAAATTTTATAAACCTTAAACCATACGATATATGGTTAAAAAATCGTAAAATTGATTAAAACCTAATTTCTTTATTTTTACATAAATGCTTATACCTTCTATAATTTCAGTTTAATTTTGATCGTCCCTGGCATATTTTCTTCTTTAGAAATTGTAATTTGATGAAAAAAAAGAAAACCTGAAGTAAAGAAAAGTTTTTTATGACGTAATTAATAGCTGCTAAACCGCCAGTCCAATTAAAAAATGTAAATACTTTTATAAGAAATTTAATTACCGTTAGTTTGCTTTAAAAAAAATTAAAATAGATAAACTATATTCCAAAATAATGGTAAATAAGTGGATTCACATTTTCTCGAAACTTAAAAAAATTGAAATTTATCTTTAGTTTGAAAACTGTTATACTTTATTAATTTCTGACGTCATATTCGGATTTGAGAGAAAATTTGACATAAGAAATAACAGTAAAATGACGCGAATCAAAATCTTTGTACACTATTGTTATCTAGAAACTCAATTAATTAAAACAATTAATTATACATTATTTAAATTTTTTATTAAAAATTAGGTTAAATTAATTTATTAATGTAGGATCATTTGGGGTAAATGTAAACAGTAGATGTTTCAGCTAAATTTACAAATTTAAAAATAAGTTCGACGACAATATTTTTGCCTCAGTTCACCTACGAGATGTTCTGAGTATTGCCAATATTTTATTTTTACAATTTTCAACAGTAGTATACTTGAAATAACTACATGATAACCAAGCGTACTAATGATTACACAGCTACACAAAAAATTTTTTTATTTTGACCTGGAGATCTTACTATGTGTACAATACGTTTTTGGGGTTGTTGAATCCGAATCAGAGGTCAATTTAACCCCATTAGATCTGTGTTTTTTAACCCTAGAAAACCAACATGGCGGATACCTTTTAAAAAAATTCATCGGATTCGCTTAAAAATCGTTACTAGGGGGTTTTAGGGGTCTCTGAATCCGAATTTGATGTCAGTTTTTTTTAAATTCAAAATGGCGGAGCCAATATGTTTCATTGTTTTGTCCCTTCTTTTGAATTTTTAAAAACTGACATCAAATTCGGATTCAGCGACCCCTAAAACCCCCGAGTAACGATTTTCAAGCGAATCTGATGAATTTTACAAAAAAATGTCTGCCATATTTGATCCGACATTTTAAATTTTTAAAACTGATATCAAATTTGTAATTAGCGACCCCTAAAACCCTCGAGCAACGATTTTTAAGCGAATCCAATGAATTATTTTAAAAGGTGTCCGACATGTTAGTTTTCTGGGGTTATAAAAACCCTGATCTGATTAGGGTGAAATGGACCTCGGATTCGGATTCAGCGACCCCAAAAACGTAAGGTACACATAGTGAGACTTCCAGGTCAAACCAAAAATTTTTTTGTGTGGCTGCGTTATTTTCCAGTACAGCGTATTGGTATCGTACTCATATTGCACTAGCACGAAATAATAATGTATGTACATAACAGTACGATACTAGTATAATAACGGTATGCCATACGGATGGAATTATGAAATTGACAAAGTACTCCGTACGAGAATAATAATAAGTACAAAACCAGTACGCCAAACTAATTGAGATTTTAAGTTATCAATTTACAATGCTTTCCGCCATTATCTGTACGACATACCAGTACAGTATCTGGTACAGTGCGAAGGTACATGGCTGGTTCAGTACTAGTACGCTGGTTGTCTGGGTAGTTTCTCAAACCTCGCTTTACTACAGTGGTGTTTACGTCCATCCCGAATTTTAGGAAATTTTCAAAATCTTGGGGTAAATGTTAACTGTCAGTTTTAGCCGATTTAGTTGCATCAATATTTTTTTGTACTTCATAAAATTTTTCTAGAGAAGTTAAGTAACAAGTTGATGCAAAATAAATACGTCCGTTTTACCTTTTAACAAAAAAAACTAATTTTTTTGGTGAAAAATAGATATTCCTTTTACATTTACTCCAAATAACCTAATGATTAATTGTAAATTAAGGTTAATTAACATTAATTTACAATTACATTTATTTACAAAACACTATAAAAATTAATGTAAATTTAACCTTAATTTTAATAAAAATTTAAATAATGTATAATTAAAACAGTGTTTTCAAACTTAACGTGAATACGTAAATTTTTAATTTAATTTAAAAAATAAACAAAAAATTTCAAGTAAGAATAAAATTAATATATAAAATAAAATGGAATATGTCAAAAAGTGTACATCTTTTTTGGAAATAACGAGATCTTTTTTGAGAAACTATATCTATATTCTGAAACTCTATGATAAAATTTGCAACTTTTGAATTTTACTTTAGCCTTTGGAAATCGTTTATTTCAAAATGGTATGAAAGTCAGGTGACAAAAGCAGGTTTCTATATGGTATTTGCAAATTCAAAAGCATTAATCAAGTTACATGGTCTAGAAATACACAGAAGGAGACAATGGGTACTTTCTGAACATCGATACTAACCACATTATATATTATGTAGATGATCTCTTGGAGGGAATACAAATTATTAAAGTATATTATTTTATTTTGATATTTACGTCCATTCTGGTTACATACACGCGCTTACTACTACATATTGCTTAGCTAAAATTCTCTTTCTCTCTCACACACTACATACGTATATAGCTGTGTATATTCCTCACTTTGCTCTTTGGTTGTCAGCAATTTTATTTACGGTTTATTGCTTGTTAAACTGCAAAATTTGATAGAAACTTTGAGCGCGCTTGCCAAATTTACCGAGAAAATTCATGTTTACATTTATATACATTACAAGCTGACGTCATGTAACTTATTATCTAAAGTTTTTGTTGAACTTGCAAATGTTTTAGCCTTGTCTTTAAACTGTATATTATTAACATTCATAAAACATATGCGTAGCTATGAACATTAATGTCTTTTACATATACAAGTTAAATATTTGTTTATCCTCTTTCCTAAAATTTAGAGTATCTTTATTATTCATTGAAATGGAATAGTAGATCACTCTATCACGTTTGCTTTCGCAAGAGATGATAAATTAAATCAATACATTAAATTAATTAAGAAAATTATTTTTTAAAAATATATGTTTTAAAAATAAATATTGATTATTAATTTTAAAAATAGATTTTTAAAATTTTGTTTCTTTATTGGCTGCCAGTTAAAAATCAAGCTTTCGAACATCGTTTTTTTCCTTAGCAACTAATATTGATCCGATGCTTGCCTATCGACCATTGATAGTAGCGTGATCATCCAAAGCAAAAATCAATGGTGGGCCATTGTTGGTTGCCAATTATTGTTCTAATAATGCCACGGAGTTCGTCAAGCTTGGTCCATTATCGGTCCAATTCTTTATTTCCCATCGAGACGTGACAAAAAATTAATTTACATATAGTAAAAAGCACAGGTGTCTAATAACTTCTGTACTTGCATTAAAAAACTAAGACATAAAAGAGAGGACTAATTTATATTTGGTGGTATTACACTGGGTAACAAAAAAAGTTCATGTCGTGTTTATTTCAAAATTCTTGTATTTATTGAAAGTTTGTGTGTTAATAAAAAAATACCCCAAATTTTTAAAACTTTTTAAACCCACAAAAATGTGGGTTGAATGATTAAAAACGGTGTTTTCTGCGCTTTTTAAAGTCCTGTAAGAAATAAATGAAAAGATATAAAAAGCCCTAAAATGTCTTAAATGGAAGCTCAAACCTTTATTTTCAAGAACGAAAACTGAATTGCAGGAAACCTGTATTCACCGACTACCCCTTAATGTATCTTTGACATCCTGGTAAAAACGACTGTGAATCAAAGCATTGGAACCTATCCAATTTTTAAAATCGTATTAAAACGAGATCTAGCAAGGGAATTTCAAATAACGGATCTAGGCGAGATCAGTCATTGCTTAGGAATGGACTTTGTTCGAGATGGATCCGAAATTCGCATCACGCAGAAGGTGTACATCGAAAACCTACTGAATCGCTTCTGAATGCAAGACTCCAAGGCCGTTTCAACTCCATTGGACCCGAGCAAAAAATTGATCAAACCAGAAAATATCTCAAAGGAAGAAATGGATTAATATCCATATCATGAAATTATAGACTCACTCATGTACCTATCCATCGGAACACGCTTGGACATCACGTTCGCCGTATACTTATAAGCCAATTCAATACCTGTTACTCTCAAGATCATTGGGTTGCTGGAAAAAGAATCCTGAGGTACTTGAAAGAAACCAATACCAGCGGAATCAAATTTTCAAAGAAGTGAAAGGAATTAGAAGGCTACAGGGATGCGGATTTAGGGGTCATGCTTGGACAATAGACACTCTTACATCGGGTATGCTTTCATTTTAGCCGGAGTAGCCATAAGTTTGGGAGCCAAGAACCATTGCATTGTCCACAATGCAGTCAAAGTATATGTCACTTACCGAAGCTGCAAAAGAAATGATATACATTCGAAGATTTATGGAAGAAGCCGGTTTTCAATTAAAGGGACCGACAGCGATCCACTGCGATAATCAGGCTGCTGATAAACTAGCCAGAAATCCTATCTTTTATTCCCGCTCGAGGCACATCGACATTCGATACCACTTCATCAGATCAGCGTTGAAGGAAGGACATGTGGACATCTAATACAGAGCTTCAAAAGAAAACTCCGCGGACGTGCTCACTAAAGGAATGGCAGGGACCAAACATCGATCAGGTCTGGAAGTCATTCCCATCTAAACGAAATCTAATGTGCCTCACGTTTGAGGGGGGGTGTTAAGATTACTGTTTTTTATTTGTTCACCCGTGAGCACATTTGAGCTCTTCGTGCTTTATTGACTATTTTCGATACTAGTCGTGTTTCATTAGTTACGTTTAATGCACTTCGTTACCGACCTTCTCTCATGTCGGACAAGCTTTGTGTATTTTTTAAATATATTTTGAGTCCACAACATGTAATTGAGTTTATTCACTGATTCACACTCTCTATCATCAACAATGTCAAAGATATATTAGAGGGTAGTCGGTGAATACAGGTTCCCTGCAATTTTTTTATTAATTTTCAGTTTTGGTTCTTAAAGATAAAGGTTTGAGCTTTCTTTCAAACCATATTAGAGCTTTTTATGTCTTAAAATTTTCTTTTTACAGGACTTCAAAAAGTGCATAAAACACAGTTTTCTGATAATTCAATCCCCCTTTTTAGATCCTCGCGGGGGGTATTTTCTATCGACCCTAAAGGACAGGTACTGCTAAAAGCGTTTTTGTATATGTTTGATATCATCTGTATATTTTTTATAAATTGGATCCCACATTATTTAGCACATTCCATTTTTAATAAGACTAGAGATTTGAACAATAAGATTTATGTATGTATTTATGTTACAAAATTTTTTTGAGGATCTAATCAGATATCCCAAGACCTTAGAGGCACAAGAGAGTATAGTTGTTATATGGATGGTAAAAGTAAGTGTAGAGTTAAAGGTGACTCCAAGATGGCAGATTGAATGCACTCTTTCCAATTCTTTAATGTTTATTTTATAGTTAAAATTTAGATGTATTTTTGTTGTGGTACAAACAGATAGAATTTTGCATTTATTTATGTTGAGTGGCAATTTATTTTCACAACACCATGCAAAAATATTGTCAAGGTCAGTATGAAGCTCTTTTGAATCTTGTGTAGTTTTTATTTCTCGATAGATTTTTAGGTCATCTGTGAAAATTAATGTATCAGAGTTAATGACCTTAACGATATCATTGATGTATAATGTGAACATGGGTGAACCAAAAGCTGATCCTTGTAGGACTCCACGAACAGGAGTAAATTCTTTGGAAAGATAGCGTCCAACCGCGACTACGTCTGATCTGCCGTACAGATAGTTTAGGAGGAGTCGCTTTAATTTTGCAAAAATGTCAATAGCATCAATTTTTTTGCAAGAATTTTATGATCTAAAGTGTCAAAGCCTTAGCTAAATCAAGGTATATCACGTCGACCTGGATACGTTTCTGTAGAGATTGAACGATAGACTGTTTAAAAGAAATGCGGTTAGTAATTATTGAACGACGACGAATACATCCATGTTGTTTTAATAGAGTTACTTAAAATGGTAAAGTTGAAAATTCAAAGAGTTTAGCGAAATTTGGTGTAATAGTAATAGGTCTACAATTTTCACATTGTGATTTATCGCTAGATTTAAAAACAGATATAATTTTTTATGCTTTTCAGATCGACGAGAAACGACTAGTTGATGAAGGCTGATCTGTTTGAAGACAGTAAATGCGCATTA
The DNA here is from genome assembly GCA_032873175.1 of Leptopilina drosophilae. Taxonomy (NCBI): domain Eukaryota; kingdom Metazoa; phylum Arthropoda; class Insecta; order Hymenoptera; family Figitidae; genus Leptopilina; species Leptopilina drosophilae. The sequence goes on along the minus strand of CM065478.1, from coordinate 42,862,708 downwards.
ATACAAAGGGCTGTGTGAAATGGATCTCCATTGACTAATGGTGGCATTGACTATAAGATGCAGCTCTTGGTATTAGTAAAGATTAGATCCAACAGACTATTGTTAATGTTTCTGACGTTGTTCGCCTGTTGTAAGTTCAAAAACTGAGATAAATTAAACAATGACATTACTCTTAAATCAGTACTAAAATTATTAACTAAATTAATAAAAAAAGTAGTATTAAAATCTTCAATAACACAGGCACACAAAAAAAAGTTGTCTGTTCATTGAACCAGACATACATATCTTATAGTAATTTTGCCCGCTGAAAACGAATCTGAAGTCAGAATTGCTCCATCACTCTCAGTTTTTTTTAATTGACAAAACTACCCTCAAATTCAAATTTTAAAGTAAAAAAATTAAATAACAGATTTCTCTTTAAAACAAAAATAAATTTATCTACTTTTGTAACACCAACTCAGAAACAATGTCAACATTGCTTAAACAAACTTTGTTTTTTATTAAATCAAAAAAACTACCCCTAAAATGTGAAAATTCAAAATTATAATATTAAAAGTAAAAACCCGCATTGGTTATCAAAACAACAAAATAAATTCATATACTTCTCTTTCAAATTTTCAAAAGCAATATCAAAATTACTTTATCACCCCCTGTGTTTTTAAATTAACAAAACCACCCCTAATATGTAAAAATTCAAAATGTATAATAAAAAAAATTAAAAACCACATTGTTTTTTAAAATAGAACAATAAATTTATGTACTTCTCTTTCAACAACTCAAAAGAAATGTCAAAATTACTCCATTCCCCTCTGATTTTTTTAAATTGAAAAACCAACCCTTAAATTCACAAAACAAAAGTTTAAAGAAAAAAAATTAAAAACCACATTGTTTTTTAAAATAGAACAATAAATTTATGTACTTCTTTTTTAACAACTCAAAAGCATTATCAAAATTGCTCCATCACCCTTTGTTTTTTCAAATTTAAATAACTACCCCTAATATAAACAATGAAAGAAAATGTATATTAAATTTTGTAAAAGTATTTTACAATTTGGGGAAAAAGTACAACAAACCTAAATTTTTATATAAAAATATTAAACTTCAAAAAAGATTATATCGAATTTAGTATAATTATATCAAATATGAAGAATTTAAATTCAATTTTAAATATTTTAATTTAACTTTACTAAATTCTACATATATTTTTTTAAAGTTTAGTATTTTTTATATCAAAATTTCGGATTGTTGCACTTTTCCCCCAAATTGTAAAATACTTTTACAAAATTTAATATACATTTTCTTTCATTGTACATATTAGGGGTAGTTATTTCAATTTGAAAAAACAAAGGGTGATGGAGCAACTAATGTTAACGAACTTTCGTTTAGTTTTATGAATTCGCCATATAATCAGAGACGGTCGATTGTTTTTAGAAGTGCGAAAAAGAAAAAATGATCTTCGGATTTTTAAGTTTTTCGATTATTATTTTTGAAACTTAATTTATTCGACAAACTTTTTTTGATGCTATTGGATGTCCTTTTTCGAAATATATATATGTAGTTTTGTTTGATTGCAAAAAGATTTATTTAAATTTATTCTGAAATGTGAGAAATACATTCGGGGTAAAATCGCTCACATGAAGTTGGGGTAAAGCCGCTCACTTATTAAATTTGTGTAGGAAGCCGAATCAGTATTAACAGTATTTGCGTTTTTGTAGCGATCTTAAAGTTTTTAATATTAAAAATATTTATTAAAAGAGAAATAATATTCATTTCCTATCAATGTTTTTAAATTATTGGGTAATTAGTTAAATATTTAACATTTTGAATGTCCCGCATTTCACGATTTGTAACGACTTTTTTCAACAGATGGCGCTGAACTATCACTATTTGTTGGCAACATTGAGCGGAATCATGTCTATATTAGTCATTATTAGTTATTATTCGGTTATGACGGCAAACAAATAATCAAAATTTGTCGCTGTCTTCTTTGGCTAAAAAAAAGACATAAATCTAGTTTGTTGTTTTCGTTCAGTTAATGTTTTATCATTGTTTATTGTTAAATTTAAATTTTCGAATTTCATTTGTTATATTTTATCGATAATAAAATCTATATCTTGTTACATCCAAAATTGTATCTACATTTTAATTTTCTCTTAATAAAATATTATTTAAATTCACAGTTGCAATTCATGAAACCTATACTTATTATTTAATAAATCAATATTTATTGTTTATAGAACTCATAACTTATCATTAATAAATCATACTGAAGACGGAAATAAGAAGAAATTTAATATATACAAAATAAAACTGTCGGGATTGCCGTAAATTCTTAAAAAACTAAGTGATCGGGTTTACCCCGAGGGGTGAGCGGATTTACCCTGGAAAATTATGATTTTGAAATTTGGTATATATGTATTGAAAATTTTCCCTAAGTAAAACTAAAACAGATAAATAAAAAATTATTTTTTATTTTGTTAGTAGAAATCATAAGCTTCCAAATTATATAAATTAACTTGGATTTAGAGAATGATTTCTTAGGTTTTTACTGTTCTGTAAAAAAGTGAGCGGGTTTAACCTAGTCTCCCCTACTTATAGAGAGGTTGGGGGGAATATAGAGTGTAATTATGATTGCAGAAAAAGTGTGTTTCGTTAAAGTTAGGCCAATTATGTTTACATCCTTGTCAAGATCAAACATATTTAAGAAGTCAATTAGTTCAGTAGTGAATAAATTATAAACTGCTATTAATACCGCCGCTCCAGGTCTATCCTTCCTGCCATGTCTAAAAACATTCAAAGTTGAGGCGCAAAAAATTGATTTGACGAAACAGATGGTTAGAGCCATGTTTCAATTAGACAGAAAACATCATAAAAATTAATATCCTGAAAACATTTAAAATTGTCAACTTTAGAATGAATTTCTCGCGTATTTTGATAATAGATTTTTAAGTTACACTTAGTGTCTATGATGTGTCCATTTTACTGGTGTTGCGGTTGATTCCACGACTTGTTACTATTGGAACTCCTCGACGATACTGGAGTCTTAAGTTGGTTTCGTCTTTCGCTGTTCTTTTCTGTAATTCCGTTTTGGCTCTGGAATAAACCGATTGCTGAACTGTCGTGCGGTCTACCACCAAAGTCATCGTTAAATATTGAGGTAGGCGTTGCTTTTCGCGTTTGTGAGTCATGAACGTTTGGTGTATATCTGTCGGGGTTGTGAGGCTCATTGGATATGATTTTGACTCGGCGGGGCCTTTTTCTTGTGTTGGACTGTAAACCACTTCACCAAGTTTTAATATTGCTACTGGATGCAAAATTAGGACATAAATAATTAAGCATTGTAATTATAGAAGCGGTATCATCATTTTTGTTTTCATGTTCAGCAAGTCCTAAAAGAAGTTGGCGCTGTTGACAGCTCGTCGACTTTTAATTGTAGTTCATCAACTCTTTCAGTAACGACTGTGACTTTAGACTCACATTTTTGTAGTCTAGCAGCTTGAATTTTTATGTCATTTATCATCTTGGCTACGTTGTTTTGGAGGGTGTTAAAATCATTTCGAAAGAGATCAAATTCTTCTCGAATGAGAAGGATATAGGATATAGCTAAGATTTTTAGTTAGACTTATATCTAAGAGACTGCTAAGAATCGTTCTAATCGGTCAAGCCGTCTTTGAGTTATTAACGGACAAAATATTGCGGACAGATATACGGACATATTTTTGGAACCTTTAACTTTCATGTCCCTCGCATATATTTCGACAATTTCAATAACTTGTTACTATATTTTTGTTGGAAATATTAAAGCTTGATAAGATGAATCAGTTCCAATAGATCAATAATTATTCCAATTTTAGTGTACGATTTTTTACAATATCTACTTGTCTCTAACCATACTTTTGGTTGGGTTAAATGTTAAAACTTTTGAATGAATAAGAATCACTAATTCTAAGATCCATTTTTTTAAAGTTTATTAAACAGTGAACAGTTTTCCATATGAAAATTAAAAATTTGTTAATTGTGAAAAAAATGTATAACCTTTAAAAGTTGTCTCTCAATTTTGCTTAAAAAATGCTTTATTGCAAAGTTAATGTAAAAATATTTGTCAATTACGGTCGATCGTATTAGTCTAAAAATTTTTGGAAAAGAAATTGTTATGTATGAAGTGGTCGATTCTCACTTTTTTTATAGAGAGTGTTAATAAATAAAACTGAAGATTAAGTTTTGATGTTTATTTCGTTTTTTTACACAGAAAAAGTGATTTAAATAAATTAATTCTGAAAAAAGATATAAAAAATTTAAAAATGAAAAAAATTAATAAAGATTTGAAAGTTTAAGAGTGTTAAGTGTAAATAAAATGTGTCTAAAAATTGCAATGTAAACTTTATACATTACAATTTCATATCTTTACAATTCAGTTTAATTAAAATTTATTTTCAAAAGAGCAATTCGACGCCAAGTGATTATAAGAATTTAGGATAATTTTAACTTTATTAAAAATACTTTCTAAATTAGTTCTTTTTTATGCATGGAGTAAAAAAGTATAAAAGTTTTTTTTTAATTTTTTGAGTTACCTCTTTTTCAAAATTTTGACGATTTTTAAAAAAAGCACATAACTTTTTTTCTTATTGACTGATTAAAATGTTTTTTTTTTCAAAATACTCATAATAAGAAATACTTAAAAATAAAAGTAAAAAATTTTTGTTTGTCCGAAAAAAAATTCAAAAAATTGTTTTAATTCAAATTTTGAATAAAATATACTTTTGATTTTAAATTTTTAATAGATATTGTCAATAATGTAGAGAATACTTCCTGTAAATTCAATTATGGGACAGCAATATCTTTACAAGAAAAAAATATAATGTCCAGCGCGGCGTGCCGGGACTTGTACAGTATTCGCTTATGATGATGGCGCAAGTTTTGTTTCAAATTACTCTACAGGATCGCGCTCCAGCAACTATCTAATCGGATACGACAGCTAAATATTTTTTTCGTGTACTGGTGATTAAAAATTATTTATTAAAACATTTTTTAAACAATTAATTGCTAAAATAAATGATTATTATTTTTATAATAATCTGTACATATAGTTAGAAATTTATACTTTTAATATATTGAGCATTTTTTGTAATTAAAATATTAAACTATAAAGAAAAACTTAAATTGTATTTAGAAAAATCAGAAATTTCTAATCCAAATGAAATTTATGAAAAAATGACAATAGTATATTGTTTAGACAGTTTTAAAATAAATCTTTCTTCTCGTTATCAATAGATGATTTATAAAAAATTGTCAAGACAAAACGCAATTTTTATTAATGTATTAGAACTGGTACTAACTGGTTTTTTGATGATAATTTAAGTTATAAAAATACAATGTTACATAATACAACCATATGCATTAATGCTGCCCTTCCGGTTTGACGGTATTTTACAAAGTCGTATGATTTCTGTCAAAATGTTTTTAGTTTAAGACATATAAGAACATTCGTATTTCACGAACTGAGATTATTTGATAGAAAAGACACTACTTTTCAAAATTTGTTTAAACCTGAAGGTGTTTATACCTAATTTGTTCATGTACTTGTTTTCGGAGATTTTCATTATTTTCTTAGGGCAGTCACGTAGTGAATCGCGTCGTCAGTGAAAACTTTTTTGACCAAAGACAGAGTGTATTTTCTCTCAAGAACCAGGTGAAGTAAACACTATATTGCCAGCATTTAATGTTAATTCAGTCACGTTTATGGAATTTTTTAACAATTAAACCTAAATATTTTCGACACCCAGAAGGGTTTATTCATGTGAATTCGAACCTATTTGTAAAATAATGAAACCTCGTTTTTCTTAAAATTTAATTTCAGTTAGTGTTTTAGACCCGTTTAGTATTTTATCTATTGACATTTTAAACTATTTTGTCATTTGTTTTTTTTTTTAATTTTTGTTGTGCTGTTAATTCCGCTTTTATATTGAAATGGTTTTAAATTTTTTAACTATTGACGCAGGAGAACCGCAGGTAAAGAACAAAGTCGCAGCAGCGACAGAGTTTGAGCGCCACCCTCGAAGGCTAAAGTCTTACGACAGTTCCGAGGGAGGGTAAAGGGCTCCAAAAGAAGGGTTACGGGTTTTAGTGGGTCAGGCTGGCAGTAGGTCGCCAGTATTCTACATTTACTATATTATTTTTTTTCTTTAGTTCTCCTTTATTTTGATTTGTTTTATTATACCAACCCCACATAACCTTGGAGTGCGGAATCCAAGGTATCTGTAGGCAGATTTCCCAAATTTCCTAAGCAAAAAAAAACTCTTTGTTAATAATAAATAGGAAACTATAAAATAAATTTGGTATAAAGAAACAAAAGCTATTATTTTTGTTAAATAAAGATAAACTATTCTTTTGTATTAAAAATATAAATACTATTTGTAATTTATTAAAAAGAAAATTTTTTTAAGATTTTTTTGAAAAAATTCTTGATATAATTAAATTAATCAAAGGTTTATATTCCAAGCTTTAGTTTAGATTCTTATAAAAATGTTAATGCCATAATAGCTATGATTCTTTTATTTGAGAAAAAATAGACTTTTAAAAAATTCTAATTTTTAACGAATGAAAAAAATGCAACCTTGAGTAGACCACTCATTAAAAATTGCAAAACTGTCCAGAAAATTAATGAAATCTCAAATTATTGCAAAAGTTATTTTAAAAAGTTGTAGCGAAATGCAAAATCCATTTACTTAAAATCTATTTTCTAGTTATTTTTTAATAAAGGGTTATCATTGGTACTTGTTAATATATAAATTACAAAAAAGGACTATTTGATTAATATTTTAAATATAATAGGTTTTTCTTCATAGATAGGCCAAAAAAGATCCATTACGCCCCAGAGGTGTTTGTTGAAAATTTTGTTATTTTTTATCAGTACCGTAATTATTAATCAAAACTTGTCAAATGTTCTTTAAGAACAAATGTTTGAAGCTCAAAACCTGATATACAAAAGTTTTGTACATGTAATTTTGAAAAAGATTTAAAAAACAAAGACTTAAAAAATTTACTTTTAAGCGTTAAAATCACTTTTTCTATCATATTTTTAACAATAATAAATGAATAAAAATGAAACTTGGTACAAACTTACAGTATGCCAAGTATATTATTTTGATGAAAAACCTAAATTCTTTGATTCATCACTTTTGAATAAATTGAAGTGATCTATTACGCCCGGTCTCTCTTACTACTTAATACAAACTATCAGAATTAATTTCAAGTATTGACAATATCATCAACTTGTTCTAAAACGTCAGTGTAAACATAGTTTTTCATCAACTTGTTACTTCTATGATCACCTTAATAGATTTTTATTAAATTAAATGAACGTAAAAAAGGTTACACGATTACACAAAAGTTTTACCAGAACCACCTGGACCATCAACATATATACATCTACAATCATTTGTAACAGAATAATCCACTGACTTTAATACATAATCAACATTTTTTTGTTTTGCATTCAATGGAGTATACTTTTCATTTTCAAGAATAATATGCTCTTCAACATTGATAATATTATTTTCTATACAAATATTTTGTTCGTCTTCTATAACTAATAATCCTTGAAAGTCTGTCAAATGATATCCTTCTTGGTATAATAATGTTTTAATATGTCTATAAGCTCCTTTTTGTGTTTCAATATTGTCAATTCTTTGATAGTCTTCCGTTATAATTCTCTTAAATCGATCCTACAGTTCATTCGGTTTTATTGAATGACAGTGAATTAAAATTCTAACGAATAATTGACTAAGTAGTTGAGGCATCATTCATACTGTAGCTTCTTTAATTGTTCTAATCCATTCACGATCATCTTCAATAAGACGTAATGCTAAACAAGCTGAAGTAAAAGTTTCATAAACTACTTTATTAACTGTTCGTAAATCTTCATACGAAGTAGCACCTTTTCTGGTGAGCAACAACAATCTTAAATAAAACAATTCTATTTGAGAAGGACAAACAGAAAATATTCTACCTATTACATTGTCAAAACGTTTTCTTAATCTCCATTGAAGAGTATCACTTATCCATGTATAATATTCTGGAATTTCTGAGTAAAAATACTGATGAGCATTTCTGTCACATTCATTTAAATCAAAATAGTCTAATAGTTTCAGGTTTCATTCTAAATTAAAAGAAATCTAATTATCTTGCCCTTCACGAATAATAACATTCTGTTCATTTGGTAAATGTATAGGGAAATGATTAACACTGTGACTCTTTCTTCCTAAAAGTTTACAAAGTATTCTCCGTACTGCTTCAACTGGACCAAGATATCTATTCTCTTTATAATGACGTATTTCATTATGATTAAGACTATTTTGTTTATCAACATTCGTAATAGTAATAGAAGCTGCATCATGACCTTTATAAATATGTGACGTGCCGCGACAAAAGAGACCGTAGGTCAGTAAAAATTAATTTCGAGTTATGTATATCATTCAATATTAATTGAGTTGCTCTTTTACATACAAGCGTCAAAAATACTTTTTACTTATAGATTTTTTTGTAATTAATGTTTAAAAATGAGCTTGTTGAGTGCTTACACGTGGTTGTTTAGAAAAGCAGCCCCTCTACTTTCCAATACAACTACACTGGAACGTCTCCACCAATCAGATGCTCTACTTCAATCGCCTTTCCTGCAAAATTCACTATTGGGAGCAAAGGTCCCTTTTGGCGTTAAAGGGCACACCTAGTGTGAGTGACTGAAAAAAACGGTGATTTTCAGGAATTTTTTTCAGGGAAATTATTGTATTTAATTTTTTAAAAAGTTTTGTACATGTATATTTGTATAAGTAGTGAACATTTTGTAATTTTTTCATAGAAAAATATCTTTTTTTAAAAGAGTTATTCGCTATCTCCTGAATATCTAAAAAAAGTTATCCCACTGCTGTAGTGATTGCGACCTTCTCAGTGGCTGAAATCAAAAAGACCAAAAAGATTATTTAACTAGAAGATATTTGTCGTACTATGACCCTCGGATGTCAAAAAATATTAAATTGCAACAAAATGGCGGAGTTTTGAAAAAAGCTTTTAAATTTCGCCAAAAAAATCCGAGGGTTCTTGGCATCCCAAAATTTTATTTTTCATTCAATAAAAAAATTATCTTCAACATAACTTTAGGTCTTTCATACGTTTTACCTGCATCTCGTCGCCGATATAAAGCATAAGAATAATTTTTTAATGTAATTTCATTCTGAAAAGCTTTCGAAAATTTTTTAAAAAATTTCCCATCAACTATGCACCAATCTCCACTAAGACCATAAATATTATTTTGCATTATTATTTTATGTAATATAGGACTTTTGTCGGACAATAATATCTATTAAATGATTTAATCTCAAGAAAAATACTCTTGCTACAATATCGGGTCTATCAGATGCCGTTTGATTCATAAACAAATTTTCCAAATTTGTTGGAAAAAAAAATTTGCAATTTGTTTCCATTGCGGATTACATGTCATTGTTGTAAACAAATCAGGTTTTCCATGTTTTCGGACAATAGCCATAGCATCTTGATATTGCTGCATCATATTGCGAGGTGATCCAATGAATGTAGATGTTTCTACATGTGTCTGCATTCAGTGCACCTCCGCGCGGTGACGGTATGCAACAGAAATTGTCCGCTATCCGGCTAAGTACATGGATAATGGCTGTGATGCCGCCATGGCAGAAACACGTAGGAAACGTGTTACGACGCAGGGACTCGGAACCCCAGTATCGGCGATTAAGAGTGAAAACACGGTAGTACTGAATACATTTTAAATGAAGGTAAAAGGGACCATGGATTTTATTTTTGTATTCGTTTCTAGGACTTTTCTAAATAAGTTTTATGCAAAAATTAAAATCATCCCCTTAGCAGTTTTTTTTCAAAAAATCGATTATTGAGAACAAAATCCAAAAATTAGTGTTCAGTGCAAAACTTGATGAATAGTTATAGTCAAAAAACTATTATAACATATTTATTTGCATTTAGCACATGTAAACATATATATTAAATATACATATATACACTCCCGCTCAATAACTTTTGCCCACCCTACAGCGATTGAAGGCTTTACAAAAAGTTTTGTATTTTGTTAACTATTAAAGTTACAAAGTTGAAAAAAATATCATTAGAAAACTCATTTCCTGACCTTTAACACTATATAAAATTGAAATTAAAAAATTTTTTTTTAATGAGTAAATAATGTTGTTGCAAAACAAAATTTTTCGTTTTTTTTGTTTTTTTCAAAGTGATTCAGTTTCATTGGAAATCATCACATTTTAATGACAAAAATATCATTCGAAAGGTAGTTTTATCTTTAAAACCAACTTTTTAAAATTTCTTTACGATAATTTTTAAGAAAAATATGATCTTTTGTTTAAAAAATTAGCCATTTTTTCAATTGTTGATAACTCAAAAACGGTTACTTCAGGAAATAATTTTTGAGAACATGAATTGTTCCTTTTTGTGTATAGAATTGAAAAAAAATTATTAAAAATTTTTTTTGAAAAAATTGTTTTAAACATTTTTTTAAAAAAAATTTTTTTTTAACATTTTTTGAAAAAAAAATTTTAATTATTTTTATTTTATAGTTGTTATTGTAGAAACTCGTTTTTTACACTTTTTATCATAAGCAAACATATTTCTTCTTATTTTTCAATTTTTTCTATAATTTTAAATCAGCAATCATTCAAATAAGTTTTGATAAACTAATTATGAATTTTATTGTTTGTAAACGGATTAAACAATAACAACTATAAAATAAAAATAATTAAAAATTTTTTTTTCAAAAAATGTTTAAAAAAAATTTTTTTCAAAAAAATTTTTTTTTTTAAAAATGTTAAAAAAAATTTTTTCAAAAAAAAATTTTTAATAATTTTTTTTCAATTCTATACACAAAAAGGAACAATTCATGTTCTCAAAAATTTTTTCCTGAAGTAACCATTTTTGAGTTATCAACAATTGAAAAAAATGGCTAATTTTTTAAACAAAAGATCATATTTTTCTTAAAAATTATCGTAAAAAAATTTTAAAAAGTGGGTTTTTTGAAGGTGATAAAACTACCTTTCCAATGATATATTTGTCATTAAAATGCGATGATTTCCAATGAAACTGAATCACTTTGAAAAAACAAAAAAAACGAAAAATTTTGTTTTGCAATAACATTATTTACTCATTAAAAAAATTTTTTTTAATTTCAATTTTATATAGTGTTAAAGGTCAGGAAATGAGTTTTCTAATGATATTTTTTTCAACTTTGTGACTTTAATAGTTAACAAAATACAAAACTTTTTGTAAAGCCTTCAATCGCTGTAGGGTGGGCAAAAGTTATTAAGCGGGAGTGTAAGGATCACGCTAGACCTCATTCGGAAAATCAAGAGTCAATATGCTTATTTTGTTTAAAAAAGAAAAGGGACATGAGAAAAGTTCAAGGTAAGCTGAAACAAAACATTAATTTAATAGTTCAATGTAGTATTGAAAATCCTGGTATTCCAAACGTTATTTGCAATGCTTGTAAAGTCGTTGTTTATCGTTCAATCAAAAACCCGAATACGAAAATTGTTTAAAGTTGCCTGATTATTCTGACTGGAAAATTCCAATATCATTAAGATCGGATCCTAAAAATATTTGCATCTGCAAATTGTGCAAATATGTTCGATGTCGAGATGATTATAATTTCATGAAAGCGAAGGGACTCAATAAAAACATTAAAAATTCAAATAAAAAGAAGTGTTCCAAATGTTTATCTTTGTTGTCAAAAGGTATTAGCCATAAGTGTGATATTTCTAGTACTTATGAAAACATAAAAAAATCACCTTAATAAATACTTGCCGCCAAAGTGTAAGGAGCACTTACTAAGTGAATGTATAAAATCTATCGAACCGCGTGAAAATAATGCAGAAAATGATATTATACTTTCACAGAAACGGGGAAAGCCATTAAAGATTTGTATAAATATGCTTAAAGAGCCCACAAATTCAAACCGACAACAAATATCAGTCGAATAAATGTCTAAAATAGGATCGAAATATTCATTATCTTTAAATAAAATCCGTGGTCTTGCCGGCGATCTACGTTTTGCTACTAAAAATCAAAAATTAATTGAAACCGCTTTATCGGAAAAGTTGATATCTGTTAATCATATTCTTGATTCGTACTTTGAAGTTCGTGAGTGTAATTTTGTAAGTATTAAAAAGGGAGAAAAAAGGAAAACTTACAGAATTTAGTTTTTTGTCATAACTTGAAGGGATTGGTTGGCCGTGTAAAAGGATTGAGACAATGTGAAGAAAATGTTACTTTAAGGTTTGGCGTTGATGGCGGAGAAGGGTTCCTCAAAATCTGTTTGTCCATACAATCTATCAGTGAAAATGATAAGACTAATGAACCCAAACGTCGAAAATATCAAGAAGGTATTGATTCTAACAATTTCAAAGATTCTGGTGTAAAAAAATTATTTTTGCTTGGAATAGCTCAATGCTCCGATGAAAATTATGATGTTATTGAAATGTTATGGTCTCTGTTAGGAATCAGAGAATTTAAGGAAGCAATAATTGCTGCGGATAAAAAAATCGCTAATATTTTTGCCGGCTTAATGTCTCATGCCAGTACTTTCCCTTGCACGTGGTGCACTGCTACTAAAGACCAGCTGGAATCATGTGGGCAGTATAGAACTATAGGTGGCTGCATACAAAATTTTGAAGGCTGGAGAAATGCAGGTAGCATAAGAAAAAATTCAAAAAAATATTTTAACTGCATTTCCCCTCCCATTTGCTCTCAAAATGTAAAAGACACTACCATCGACATAATAGTTCCTCCTGAACTTCATCTACTGATTGGTATCGTAAATCATATTTTTAATAATATGTTAATAGACTTAGAGACAGAAAGTTTATACTGGTCCAAAAAGTGTAACGTTTCGCGTAATGTGTTTAACGGAGCATCTATGTTTGCTGGAAAGGTTTGTAAAACTCTTTTGAATAAAGAAAACATTTTAAGATCTAATGGAAACCTCGGTTGTGTAAAATACGTCAAATGTTTTGAAGATTTTCGTCGAGTAGTAAATGCCTGCTTTGGAACTCATTTGAATTGTGATTATTCTAAATATATAAGAGTTTCGATACAGTTACATTGCTTTGCAAATTACGATAACTCAAAAGGTTCACGCAGTTTTTCATCATGTTTCCTACTACTGCTCAAAAATACAAAAAGGACTTGGACACTAGTGAACAGGCCATAGAATCGGTTTATATAAGATTTCAAAAAAATGTGGTCCAAATACAAGTTACAAAAATCACACATTAATTACGCAAAAAAACTCTTGAAGTATGTTGTAAAATACAATAGCCAACATGTTTGATTTTGAATATTGACCTGTTCAGCGTTCACGTTTATGTATTCAATAAATTTATATCTAAATACTTTTTTATAAAATCGTATTACTTTAATTATAATAATATTATACATTTTCATTTTATTTTAATTAAGTAATTAATCCAATTTCGTACTAAACACTAATTCTTAGAAATTTCGATTTCTTTTTCTCAAAAATCGATTTTTTAAAAAAACTGCTAAGGGGATGATTTCAATTTTTTCATAAAACTTATTAAGAAGAGTCCTAGAAACGAATAAAAAACAAAATTAATGGTGCATTTTACCTTCATTTTGAAATTTATAAATTTCACTTCAACGCATATAGATGATTCCATACTATTTTTATCTATATCTTTAATTAATAAGTGTTGCTCTATTTTATCTTTATCAAGATTTAATTTAATTTTTTTCATTTGTAACTAAGATTCAGAACCTGCATTACCGTTAGTAGCACAATTAATATTTGAAGAACTTACAAAACTCTGTTCGCTTAAATTAACAGTTCTATTATGTAAAATTGTAATAATGTCCTGAACATTATTCATTTGCTTATCAATAATGTCACAAACCTTAGAAATGTTATCTTTTTTAATGAATAATTTTTCTGTCTTATTTTTCTTTTCGAGATTTCTTCTTTGTTTAGAATATTGCATCTTTAATTTTAATGCTCCTAAATCATTATTAACAGATGACACTTCAACTCATAATAATATTTAAAGAACTTAATGAACCCTCTTTGTTTAAGTTAACATTTCTATTATTTAAAATTGTAATCACTTTCTAAACATTATTTATTTGATTATCATTAATGGTATAAATCTCCTTAAAAACATAACCATTTTCAGTAGATAACTTTTCTTTTTTTTCTTTTCGCGATATATTTTTTGTCTAGAATATTGAGTCTTTAATTTTAATGCTCCTAAATCATTATTATTCGATAATTCTTGTACACATGTAAATAACTCGTACCTATTTTTATCTTTATTTTCAATTAAAAATTCGTGTTACACTGTTTTCTTTTCATAGTTTAATTCTATTCTTTCATTTGTTTTCTGACATTTGGAACTCGCAATATCATTACCATTTTTGAAAACAATAATCTTATTACATTCAGCACGAGAAAAAATTCTTTTTTCGGTTATTTCTTTCCTACTTTTTAGGACTAAACTAAAAAATTTTGGATTAACATTAAAATGTACAAATTCTAAATATCTACATAAAACTACATTGAATTCATCAAGAAGGCATCCCCAATTCTTCTGAATAATAACACAGCCACACAAAAAAAGAAAAGTGTCTTGATCTGGGGTCGAGACATGAATATTCCGATGTATATCGATGCGCTGAATCTGAATCCGTCATCAGAATTTGACCAATGGGTCCTGGTGTTCGCCCTAATCTCAAAAAATACTTTAAAATCGCTAAAATGGTCACTTTTAAATAATCAAACTTGAATCTAAACGCATATTAGTAAGTTTCTAAGGTCCTTTATTTTTAATAAAATATTCTATAAGCTTTTCAATTGAAAATTCATATAATAAATTAAATCTATCTAACATAACCTCAAAAATGTATCTAAGCTTCCAAATAAACTAATTATATCATATACAGCGCAATAAAAATTTTGTAAGCTCATGAAATTTAATATTCAGGTCTTTCTGTGATTACTGATTACGGACCCTATGTCCAGTTTCCAAAATCCAAAATGGCGGATCCATTATGGCGGACACTATTATGAAAAGTTCGGATTTGTTTGAAAATCGTTACTCAGGAGGTTTCCGGAGTCGCTGATGACGAATTCCATGTCCGTTTTTAAAAATTCAAAATGGCGGATCCAATATTACAGTCTTTATTATTTTAACATTTTTTTTAGATTTATTACTTGCGGTTTTTTGGGAACATCTCTTCAGTACATTGTCTTGCTACTATACCGTGTTCTTTTTTCTTCAAATGACCGATGTAAAGGGTTTCGCTTACGTTTTTTTCCTTTTCTACTCGTTTCTTTCTTCAACATCCAACAAAAGTCAGTCATCATTACCTAATCCCATCTTCCCTGATATCGTTCTTCCATCAATTTGATATCTTGATGAAATCGCTCTCCTTGTTCTTCGCTGTAATGTCCGCAATTTTCGGGAAACTTATTCAGATGCGAATCGAGGATGTGTAGTATTAAACTCATTAAACATCCTAATTTTTGAAAGTTTTTAAGCATTTGGGCTACAATTTGTTTAGATTCGGAACTCTTATTGTTTCCTAGAACATTTGTTGAAACTTCTTTGTAACTTTCCCAAGCTGCCCTTTCAGTGTCGGTCATTTGAGAAACGAAATTCATGTCTCTAAATAATACTCGAATCTGTGGTCCATCAAATACCCCTTGTTTTAATTTAGCATCAAAAACAGTTGGAAATTTTTTCGCAATGTACTTAAAGCATGGACCGTCCTTATCTAACGCTTTCACGTATTGCTTAATCCCACCAAGCTTAATGTGAAGAAATGATGAATGACGTTGTGAGAACCTGGTTTAAACGAATCTCTTGAAGGCCAATTTTTTTTCTTGTAATGATTAGCACGATCTCTGCTATTCCATAGACACAAGAAATATGGCTCTCTCGTGAAACCCGATTGTTGACCCAGTAATATTGTTATAATTTTAAAATCACCACAAATTAACCATTTGTGTTTTTGGTAATTCCCTTTCTCTAGAAGCATTTTTTATTATTATATTCTTCTTTGATTTGTGTAGAATGAGCTATTGGAACAGGAGCGTAGACATTTGTATTGTGTAGTAAAACGGCTTTTATACTACGTTTGGAGGAATCGATAAAAAGTCTCCAGTCTTCATCTCTATACACATTTTCTTTTAAATTGCCCATCAAACCTATTATGTCAGTACAATACACCAAAGATGTCTCTTCATCTTTCTTAAAATATTTTCGGAACTCTTTATCTCTATCTCTATAAAATGACACTTTCGTATTCGGATGCAAGAAGTTTCTTTTCTTCATAAATGAAGCAGCAAATTCTGCACCATCTTTTAGTAAACCTAGATCTCTAATAAAATCATTTAACTCCGGATGCGATACTAATATTGGCTTTTTTTCTTTATTGTAATACGCGGTGAACTCATTTTCCTGATCATCATTGTCATTTTCATCACTGTCACTACTAAATTCTTCTGTTTCATTGTCGACTTCTACTTTTTCGACATATTTTTTTAAAGTAACATCAAGTTTTCCCGCTTTTCGATCAATTTCAGTAGGTCTGATTACTGTTGTCACATTTATATATGTAATGGAACTCTTATTAATTCATACAAAAATAGCAGTCTTTTAAATTTCGTGGTTTCTTCCATATCGTGGGTGTAGAGAACTTTAGATATTTTTCATCTTTCGAATTTTTTGAGCGATACAACATAAGTCTACAGGTGTTAAAAACAATATGAGGAACCCAATTTGTTTCTTGGTGTAATAATTTACGACCAAAACAATTTCCGTACAGATCTTCTACTTCTTTATCTATTTTTTTCCGCAGGGAGCTGACTTCATATTTGCTACAAATGTAACAAAAGGAATCGGGACTTTTGTTACAATTATGTAGTCGAGAAGTCACTTTTCTTGTAGCATCGGACTCTTTATCAACCAAGTTACCCATCAATGAAGAGCTACGGTTGCCGGATGACGACGTCGGAGGGCCCGCTTTCCCACCCTGGACTAGGCGCCGATACTGGGGTTCCTAATACCTGCATCGTAAAACATTTTCTTCCTGTATCTGACATGACGGCATGAACGCCGTTAACCCAGGGACTCAGTCAGTATGGATCCGTTGCCCACCGTCACCACGTGGAGGTGCCCTGGTTACGGATACAGGCAAAAATTGCTAACTGATCCTTATTTAAATGTCCTTTTTTAAGACTATCATAAACATGTAGCACTTGTCCGTAATAATATGTACAAATCCAATGACCCTCTTTATTATATCTACTAAAAAGTATTTAAATATATTTAACTTTTACATTAATTTCCTTAATAAAATCAGTCGTCTGCAGCAACAAAGTACTTAGCATACTAAAAACTAATCTTGACTCTCTTTCCAAAAGCTTTTAAAATTCATAAATATCAATATCATCCAACATGTCATATTTAAATACTTCAATCATATTTTCAACATTAGAAGACATTTTTCTATATAATATTTGCAATTAATCGCAATATTTATCGGTCAATCTTATACAATCCAATTCAATACACCAATCTAATACAATCCAATTCAATAAACCAATCTAATAAGCTAATTTAACAAGCAACTGTAATTCAATAATCGAATCCAATAAGACTTTCAACAAATCAACCAATCCCAAAAACCAATTTCATCTGCTGGAACACCTGAAATGAATTTAAAAAATTAGTAAAACAGAAATTTTATATATATATATATATATATATATATATATATATATATATATATAAAATCGTACTTTTGCCTGTATGTATTACACAAAGTTAATAATTTCTATTATGAGCATCCTTATGAACATCCTATAAATAACAACAAATTTATTTACTACTCTTGTAGTAGAGAGTATCAGTCTGACTGTTATTTATAATAATTATTAATAAGAAATAGATTCGTTATTAATTATCAAGTAGATAAACAACAGTGTCGCCAGCAGTACCGTCAAACAGGGAAACTTCGGACAGTTTCCTATGTTTTTTATTATTATCTTTTACAGTATACAATATCTTGAAGTTTGACGTTTCGAATATATTATCTTAGGGTCTTGTGTGGTGATATTTTTAATCCAAATGTTCGATGTAAGCCTTCAAGGGGAGAAGTAAAATTTCGGGCACTGTATAAAATTTACTGGTTTTTAATATAACTTTGTGGACATAAAAATGTGTTACAATTTGAGACTATAACCAAAACATATATTTGAATCTTTTAAAAATTTGATAAAAGTAAACTTCAATTCAATTTACGGTAACCAACGCCAAAAAATGTGTATTTACCCATATCCGAAGTAAACCAACATAATCATATTTTCTGCTAGAAAAGCGAAAAGCTTGAAATACTCGATCAAGCTTTTTGCACAGCTCTAGTTATTATTATTATTATTAATGTCGGAAAATTTTATTTAGTTAATACGAATTTTAATATGTTCTTCAATAAAATCAGAAGGGTAATTATTGTTTTTTAAAATATTTTTAATGTTTTTCAAATTGTCAAAATGGAATTTCTTATTAGACAGTGAAATCGCTCTATTCACCAGGTTATACACAATATTCTTTCTTTGTTGAACTGGATGATCTGAGATGTAATTAATGAGTCTATCCGATGAGGTCGGTTTTTGGTACCAATTTGAAATAATGTTATTGTCATCTCTGATAAGCTTTAAATCGAAGAAGTTGATAGAATTTTCTAGTTCTTTTTCAACAGTAAATTGAAGTTCTTGGTTATAAGAGTTAAAGGTTTCAATAACTAGGTTGACATGTTCTTTTTTAATAGCCAAAAGTGTGTCATCCACGTATCTAAAGTAGAAAAGTGAAACACAATTGTGTTTTTCTTTTAATACTTTTAAACATTCAGTTTCCAGATCATTCATAACAATATCTGAGACGAAAGATGAAATTGGAGAACCCATCGGTGTTCCATATATTTGTCTGTAGAATTTCCAGTCAAACAAAAAAATATCAGAAAATTTCCCCCTCAATGTGTTTTTAGAATTTTCATTAATGTCGATTTTTAATAGACAAGATTTTTTATCTTGTTTTTACGGAATTTATGATATCGAGTTTAGAGATGTCTTTTGCGAAACAAAAGTTTGTCCTAGTCATGCGATTTCCGACACTTCTGACGGAACTACAGTGTCAGTTAAGTTTTTAAACCTTAGCCAACGAAACGTCGCAGTATTGACGAAACACATTGGATTTTTTTATTTAATTTTTCAAATAACTTTTTTATGTATTAAAATTCTCATTAATTCTTGCCAACATTACATTCTTGGCATGAAAATGAATCGATTTATGTAAATAAAGTACATATTTTATCAATATTTATAATATTAAACGATATCAAGATTCGCGGTTGAGAATCCCCATAGTACAAAAACTTCCGGGAAGTTTCTCATGAGAATCTTTGGAAGTTACTCTTGGTAACTTCCTGAAAATTTCCAGAAAATACAACATTTTTCGCAAGTAAGAAGCTTCCCATGGAAACTTACTGTTAACTTCTTGAAAGCTTCCCATAGAAACATCCTGGAAGTTACCAGGAAGTTTTTAAAAATCCTGAAAGATATAATGAAATATCCTTATTAATAAGACCAGACTTCTGTCTGTACATAGCTCCAATTTTGGAAATTCTTATATATTTTTTCTTCTTGAGACATGAGAATTCGAAAAATGTAAAAAAATGTCTGTCTGTCCTTCTGTCTGTCTGTCTGTATACAAAATTTTGTTCGCGCATAACTTGAAAACGGTTCAACCGATTGAAGTGAAACTTGGCAATCTATTAGGTATTAACGTTACTTAAAATCATAGCCTTATCCGATTAAAAAATATTAATTTGAACGGAAGTTATGATATTTTTTCAAAAAATTCGAAAAATCAAAAAAAAATTAAACTTTTTTAATTTTTGTAGAATTGATGCAAAACTATCCATAGCTTACTTTTTCAGATAAATACAACCTTTATTATAGTAAAATTTAAAAAAAGAATTTTAAAAAATTGTTTTTGTTGAATATTGAGTGATTTTTGCATTAAGATAATATTGATATTTTCTGATTAATCTATATATAATTATTCGTTTTGAGCATCCAGGATTCCAAAAATGCGAATAAAAAATTTCGTGTATGTATGTCCGTATGTCACAGAATCTTTGTTCGCGAATCACTTAAAAATGGCTGAACCGTATTACACCAAATTTTGTAGAATTTTTTACCTTGGGCCAAGGAAGGTTTATAAAGTTACAGATTAAAAAAATATTAATTAGAACTGGAGATATTCAATTTTTTCAAAAAATTCAAAAATCAAAAATTTTTTAATTTTACATTTTTTTTAAATGCTTTCAAACTTTGTATAATTGAGTATAACATGTTATTTAGTCACATTCTATAATAGATGTGCAAAAAAATGTCCTATAACTAAGATGTGAATATAAACATGATTTTTAAAAAATTTAAAAAATTTCAAATAACTCAATTTTATATTTTTTAATAAATTGCTTTTAAATGATCTATAATTGATTGTTACATGTTAATTGGTCAAATTTTAACATAATTTTTTTAAAAATTGTGTCCAATAACTAAGATGTAAAGATAAAAATGTTTTCAAAAAATCGAAATTTAAAAATTTTTGATTTTTTAATGTATTGTTTTTAAATGATCTATAATTGAGTATAACATGTTATTTAGTCACATTTTAGCATAATTTATTAAAAAATATTATTCGATATTTCAGATGTAAGTATAAAAATGTTTTCGAAAAATTAAAAAATCTGCCCGCCCTCCGGGCGGACACATTCTCATTGGCGCTTCGCGCGGAGG
Source organism: Leptopilina drosophilae (assembly GCA_032873175.1). Lineage (NCBI taxonomy): Eukaryota > Metazoa > Arthropoda > Insecta > Hymenoptera > Figitidae > Leptopilina > Leptopilina drosophilae. Next base: position 42,841,782 of record CM065478.1, on the reverse strand, counting down.
CTCGTTTCGCTCGCTAGTTTGAGCGCGCCTCGGGGCGCGCGAATACCAGTAGTCGCACTTCGCGAGCAAATGGCTCGCAGTATTTTGCGGTTATTGTACATTATGTGCGTTCTTGTTCATATTCCTCCTTGTATGTAAAAAACTCCATTATATACATGTTTTAAAAAAGATCAGCTAAAATATACTGACTCCTCGCCAATATATAGTTCGCTGTGGATCAAACTCAATCAACTGAGACTACGTATCGGACACGCCACATCTTTTTTGAGCCCCTAAATAATTTATTGGTCATAAAGTTACTACGACTTTAAGGTTTACATTCTCATCAATATGTGTTGATTTGCAGATTATCATGACATTAATTCTACTTTCATCGAAAGAAAAAAAATATATATATATTTAATAAATCACCATATCCTATGTCAAGAGAAAACTAAATAATAATAAATACACATCACGTCAGGTTTTCGAGATATTTGAACCTGAATGTGCAAAAAACAAGTTTTTAGTTGTATTTGATGTCATGTAACATCATGAGATAATTAGTATTTTTTATTTAATTATTGTATTTATTATTGTATTTTTATTGTTTTTTTATTGTTTTTTGACGAAATGGGCTGCCCAACGAACTCGAGCTTCATTTTTATGGACTAAAAAAATCCCTCAAATTGCAAGTCGATTCATAAAAATTTACTCGAGTTATCGTCGAGACAAAAATTTCTACAGACAGACAGACACTTCTTTAAAAAACATTTTTTTGGAATCAGGAGGTCATGAAACGTAATGATTTATAAAAATTAGAAATTTCTCAAAATCGCACAAATCCAAGACTTTCTCATTTTTGATGAGAATGTAAAAAAACGAAAAAAATATCTATTTATATAAGACACAATTTTTGAAAAAATTATGCTAAAATTTGACCAAATAACTTGTAATAATGGATTATAGATCATTTAAATTCATTTCATTAAAAATATAAAATTTGAATAATTTCGATTTTTTGAAAACATTTTTATACTTACATCTTGGTCATAGGACATTATTTTTGGCAAAACAATATTTACATTTTGATAGATTGCAGTAAATTATTTAGTTGTGACTTTTGTGGGATATATATATATATATATATATATAGATATAGATATATATATATATATAGATATATATATAGATATATATATAAACAATAAATTTACAGTTTTTAAACATATTAATTAGAACGGGAGGTATTCAATTTTTTCAAATAATTTAAAAAATGGAAAATTTCTAATTTTTTTATTTTTTCATGTATATCTTTTAAACATTTGACGTCAAAATAATGGAATTTAGAATAATTTGTTTATCCAATTATTCAAAAAATTTTCAATTGCAAAACTTCGAAAATATTAAAAACTAGCTGTCGTACCCGTCTTCGACGGGTTTTAGTTTCTACAGATACATTCAATAGTGTATCTACCAGTCTCGAAAAATAGGAAATAGTGGGAATTTAATTTGACTGGAGAATTAATAATTAGCTACCATTAACTATTTCATTATAAAAATATTACTATTTTAAAACAGTGATTGACTTTTTATCATCAAATAATTTATTTTTTATTAATTAAAATGCAGAAAACAATATTTGTCAATTATTTATAGAAATTTATTTATAGTAATATAATTTAATCTAAAACCTCCACCAGTTTTTAGAGTTATAGTAAAGTCAAATTCGAACTAATTGTAGGGGAGAGGGCCCTAAAGTGGTCACCCTAAGAAAATTTTTGTATTTTAGTTAATATCTTCAAATGTTTTCTGTTATTGTTATTATTTGAGAAGACAAAGATTTTAGTAAAGTTTTGAGGTAAATAGTCGTATGAGTCTCTTTGTAACGTAAACGTTGTAAAATTTCTGTTTTTTAATGATCGAGAAATTTTTTTCTCAGGGTGTTAAAATCATCCCAATTAACCATTTTAAATTAGTAAAAATCGTTATAATTATCTTTATATATCGTACAATAATATTCCAAATGAATATAATTGATTAAGTGCTTTAAAAAAATTTTTTATTAACGTTTAAAAAATTGTGTCTTGGCCCTAAGGTGGAAACTTTTTTGTCCACAAGGTAGCCACTTTTGATTTTTTATGATAATGTGTTTATACGCTACATTTATCAACATTTATCACTTTGAATGTGAATTTTATCAATTTTTGAGTTTTATGATAAATAATAATAAAATAGAATTATTTTCAAAATTTTACGTGTCTAATGCATGCACAAAAGGTATCATTTTTGACGAAAGGGCAAAGTGCAAAAAAATATGTAATATGTTTCTGTGATCCTGAAAAATAATTAATATTAAATAAACAACTTAATAACACGTTTTTTACATTTTTTATAACTTTTTTAGTGAATTTTCGTATGGTGACCACGTTGGGGCCACTTTTTTAAAAGTCGAATTTTCAACTTTTTTTAAAAAGTGACATAACTTTTTTCTTATTAATGAAATAAAAAAAAGTTAATGATAGGAAGTTAGGTAATAAGACAAAACTTCAAACGTCGTATTATTGATCTTTATATATCATTCCATTTAAAATCTACAGTCGTTCAAAAGATGGGTGACCACCTTGGGGCCCTCTCCCCTACAATTAGTTCGAATTTGACTTTACTATAACTCTAAAAACTGGTGGAGATTTTGGATTAACTTATATTACTATAATTAAATTTCTATAGATAATTGACAAATATTGTTTTCTGCATTTTAATTAATAAAAAATAAATTATTTGATGATAAAAAGTCAATCACTGTTTTAAAATAGTAATATTTTTATAATGAAATAGTTAATGGTAGCTAATTATTATTTCTCCAGTCAAATTAAATTCCCACTATTTCCTATTTTTCGAGACTGGTAGATAAACTATTAAATGTATCTGTGGAAACTAAAACCCGTCGAAGACGGGTACGACAGCTAGTATAATATATAAATTAGCCCTGTGAAGTCAAGTGACGATTTGGTTGAGCGAATAACTAATAACTGGCTCATTTTTTTCTGTTTGATAAAGAATAGAAAAGAAAAGATTTATGTTAAGTTTATATAAATATTTTTGATATTTTTATAGAATTTAAAATAGGAAAACCGAAAAAATATTGAATTTTTGTGATTTAGACAAACGCAGAGAGCATACTTCTAAATGGATGTGTAAAATATTCTATAATATCATTGATCGGGTTAAAATCTCGATATGTATTGCAGGAAATTTTAATACACTTCGTATTTTTGAAATATTTGGATTTTTCTACAAAAAATAAAATTTGTTCACATTTAGACAAACCCAGAGACTAAACTTCTAAATGTATTCAAATTTTCTGCAATATATGTATATTAAAATTCTACACCAATCAATAATATTTTAGAATATTTTACAAAACTTTTAATCAGTTTATCAATAACGTTCGTCTAAATGTCGAAAAATTCAATTTTTTTCTAGAGAAATCAAAATATTTTTAAAAATACGACGTGTATTCAAATTTCCTTTAATATATATAGAGATTTTAACTCAATCAATAATAATCTAGAATAACTTTTTCCTTCATTAAAATTTTCATTCACTCTTATCAAAATTTTATTTCTGTCATAAAAACAAATCAAATCATGTATATATTTTAATTTTTAACAAAAAATTCAAACTTTGTAATTTTTCCTTAATACTTTAAAATAATTATTCTATAATAAGAAATTAAGCAATTGGTATATATTATATTGAGGAAGCTAAATAATCATGAAATGAACAACTTGCTTTTTTTAATTACCAGAAAGAAAAAATTATTTTATATCATTAAAAAGTAGTATTTGACACAATATTTAAATCATATTTTTAACCAATAGCGACCGACATCATGATCTTTCCACCAATCATAACTGTCATCATGAAATTTTCAACCAATCGCGACCGTCATCTTGCCAAATCCAGCCAAAAAATTAGCTGTTTTTCTAGTTAGAATAGTTTTTTGATAGGCTAAACCTGATAAAAGTTATAGACATTTTTCTAACCACGAAAATTATGGGGCGAAGCGTCACACTCAAATATACCTGCATTTAAACGAATTATCTTATCTAAAAGTAAATAAACAAAGAAGATTATTGTAAATTTATTGTTTATTCAAACATTTGTTTATTAAATGCAAGTTTAATAATTGTTAAATAATAATTATTTATCAAATTAAATTAAATAATAAAAATATAAAATGGTTTTGAAACATAAGAAAATTTTTTTTATTTATTCAGAGTTTGTCTTTAATTCTTCATAATTTTTATTAGAAATTGCCATTCGTCGGCTCTTGATGCGTTTTGGTACCGCTGTCAGATCTTTTTCCGATTTTCTTTTTAGTGCAGTGGAGTTCTTTTTGAGAGCAGCAGTTTTTTTATTTGTAGCAGCGGACAATTTGTCTTGTTGAATGCAGACGCACAAGCTAAACTGGTAGCTTCTAGCTTTCGTATTGATAATTTTTTATGACGTAGCATAAAATTCTTGAACTAATCTCGCCCAGCCATTTTGTTTTTTCCCCAACTAATCGGTATCTTTTTATTTAGTTTTTTTGAAAACTTGTAAGCCAATTCTTGCTCTTCAATTTCCGATAGTCTGTAGTAAATGTCAGACGAATGGCGCATATATTCCTCGATAATTTTTGCTTCGTCACTCGAAAACACCATTTAAATAATATTATTTAAAACCAAATTAACTTTTTGGGGTCATAATGGGTAGAAGACACCCAAATTTTTTTAAAATTAAAGATTAAAGTATAGAAAAAATTATGAATCTTGTAAGTGACGGAACATATATTATTAATTTGTTTATGGGTGACTACCACCCAATATGACCCTGAAGGGTTAGGAAAATATTGGTTTATACACCTGTCTTCAGCCTTACATACTTGGCTATACAAGTGTTTCTTACAATTCATGCTTTAGAAATGTTTCTTATATACAATTCTTAATACTAAGTTTGCGCATACAGAACGTCTTTTCGAAATTAGGAGTACTCGCATTAGCCTGGACTACCCGTCTAATGGGTTTTCTCGCCAGAAGAGAGGGAAACTGTAGAAAACCTTCTCCTGAGTACAACCGGTTTATCGATAGTCGAGTTCTAATGGTGTGTACCGGACAATAATCGACAGTGCACATCATTATACCTCGACGTCAAACCTCCCGCTCAGATTATCTCACATGCCGGAAAAATCCAAGCTAAATGGGCGCGAACCAAGTACCCTGGATCCTAGAACGTCCGCCAAGCGAGGCATTTATCCGACCGAGCTAATCTGTCGGTCCAAGGGTTAAGAAAATATGAAACATTGTAAAATTCTATCGAAATACAAACCGTGTGACCACCATGCTTTTAATAATTAGTTTTTTTGATGATGACGCTGATTTTGATTGCACAATATTTTCTAATGTTGATGTCGACGAATTTCTGCCTCCTGTATGAAAACTTTCTACTTCCATTGATATTATATCAATTGACTCTGCATCGTTGATTCGTCGTTGTCTGTGGCGGTATTATTGTTTTGATGACGATGCAATGTTGCTTCAGGTATTTCATATTTACATGCTGCATTACGAATAGATATTCCCATATTAATGTCATGGAGTGCATTAATAATAACTGCAGGATCTTGTTTTTCACTTTTTCGCTTATAAACTCAAACCATTTTTAACCGTACATTAAAACTTTAAAGATTCAAAACACTTGAAGGAAAGAGAATAATGATTTAGGTTATAATGAATAGTTTTTTTGACGTCAGCCAATCATAAGTAGCGCCACCTGTTAGTTTTTAACAAAAACTACCTTTAAACAGTTGAATTTTGTCTCAGACCACGTGAGTCAAAGAAATTTTGTTTTCTAAGTTTTTATTAAATTTAGTCATGAAAAGTAATGTCAGTTTAATAAAAATTGTACATTTATTAGATTAAACTTTAATATTAAATGTTGTAAGTCATTTAACCCCTTAACTGCGGATGACGAAGATTTTGTCCGTCAAATCTTCGCCATCATAGTTAAGCGGTTAAAAGATTATGAAATTATATTAAAAAAGGTGCACGGCCTGACGTAGGGATTAAAATTTGTGAATAAATAAGTTAATTCCTTACACTAAATTTGAGAATTTGTTAAATTCTGCCATTTTTCTAAATTTCGATTTCTAAATCGATTTTTGTCATTTTAGTAATCCAAATTGAGTTTTAAATAAAACAAAGCAAAAACATAGCCAGCGTCACTTAGCCTCCTTAAGAAAGCGTCGCCTCGACCTAAGGTACATTTTTTATTTCAAAATATTATATCTTCATTTCTAAACGGAATGTCAAAAAATTGCTTATGGTTCTTAAAAATACTGGTATTAAGCTTTTCAAAGCACATACTTTTAATTCCAAGTAGCAAAAAGAAGTGTCAAAAAATTTGATATCTGTTATCTCGAAAAACGAAATGCCCAGAGGTCAAAACACATTATTTATTGTCAATCGCTTATAAGTTAATCAAATAAAATTTGATGTACCACCAATTATGAAGGTTAAAAAGGTGCAATTAATAATATATTTTTTAAAAAATTTATTGTTATTATACTCGAGAAATGTTGACTGCGTCGCTTCGCCCCCACATCCCCTATATTTTACGATTTTATGATTTTTTTAAAACTTATTGTTATTTAAAAAATATTTAATAATAAAAATTCCAAAATAGGGCTGGAAATATTGATAGAGAATTTAATAACAAAGATTTCACAAACAGAAAAAGCGCTTTGGTAAATAATTGTTATCTGTAAAGTAATTTGAAACAAAACTTGCGTCGTCATAAGCGAATACTGCACATATTTTATTAAAAATTTTAATTTAAAAAATTTTTTTAACCTTTTTTTGGTGAAAAAAACAAACAAATTTTTTTTCTAAAAGTCACATGTTGTTAAAGCAATTTTATAAAAAGTTTTAAGGAAGACAAACAAAGAGCACATTGATTTTTCAATCCCTTTTCATTTCAATACCAAAGGTAAAGCATAAAATCTGAAACGTCAAACGAAGTATACATCAAGTGTCTCTTTAGTTTTTTTTCCTGATCTGAAATTCCTCAATGAATAAAGGCAAAGTATTTTTTTATCCAAGGAGGTAATAAAAAATTCCATGAATCAAATGTAAAGAGAGCATTGACATTCTTTTAAGTAAAGCTAAACGATTTTTTCCATTTGAAACACGATTTGTGACGGATTTAAGTTTTACGTTTCGATTTGAAGTTCTCTTCACTCATTTATTTCTTTTTTTTTGCATAGTTGTTAAGGCACTATAGCGTTATATTATATCGAGGAATTGAAGGTAATTTTTTTTGTTTGTCGAAGAAGAAAAACTTGTTGGGACTTTTTTTAAAGAGTATCTTTTACTGCCAACTTGTGCATTATAGAACATACGATTAATGGAGAAACTTGTGAAGTTTAACAAGAGATTTAACAAATATGTTGCCATGAACACTCACGTTAAAAATTAGTCGATAGCGTATTGAAAATTGTGTCTGAAATTGTTTATTTTTAAAATAAATTCATATTTAATAGAATTAACTAATTACGTTAATAATTAATTTAATTAGTTATCTTTGCATTTAATTGAATTAATTAGCTTTGTATTTAATTGAATATATCAGCTTCACATTTAATTTAATTAATTAGATTTTTACACTTTTTTAAGTCCTGTAAAAAGAAAATGGGAAGACATAAAAAGCTCTAATATGGCTTAAGAGGAAGCTCAAACCTTTATCTTTAAGAAGCAATACTGAAGAGGAATGTAAAAATTGCAGGGAACGTGTATTTACCGAGTATCTCCCCCTAATGATTTATACGTCCTGATAAAAATGATTGGGAATCTAAACTTTGGTGAATATCAATTTTTCATCATCGGATTGGCTTCAAATTTGTTACTCGGGGCGAACTGTGCATCTGTGAGGACTTGAACCATAGTTAATAGCTGCCTTTCGCGGGACTAACGCCTACCAATGCACCATGACAACACAGCCTGGACGTTCACGTTTCTTATAATCTTAGATCAAGCCCATAAACTAGTCAAAGAGCTGTATAGTTAATGTACGAAATTATATGCTGATTAATTATACATTAACTATACAGCTCTTTGACTAGTTTATGGGTTTGATCTGAGATTATAAGAAACGTGAACGTCCAGGCTGTGTTGTCATGGTGTATTGGTAGGCGTTAGTCCCGCGAAAGGCAGCTATTAACTATGGTTCAAGTCCTCACAAATGCACAGTGCATTCGTTCACGCAGCTTATTTTTTCAGATCAAAAATTAAATTCAAAAATATAATTATTTACCGACAACTATATCGGAATTATTATCTTAAGAATAACAACTGACTCTAAACCAAAGAGTTCAATCAACGTCTAATAGATGTCACTAATTGCTGATATAGTCGAAATCTTCCTTAATTAATTGACGTTTGTTAACTATCAAATTTACATAATTTTTTTTAATTGTTTATACTCCTGCCCTATTAGCCTTACGCACTTGACAAGAGTCCCCGAAATAATATATTTCGTAACGAGTGCGAGCAGTTGCCAATTTTTGAATGAGTACTATTTTTTAAACAAACTGTAGGCGAAGTTTCGCTTCGCCTACAGTTTGTTCCAAAAAAAGTGCTCGTTCAAAAATTGGCAACTGCTAGCACAAGTTACGAACGATATTTTTCATAACAATGTGCAAAAAAGTGCCATTTTTTGCACCGTGTTATGAAAAATTCTTTTTTGGATAAAACATAACCATTCTTCATAATTATTAAATTTCTATATATTATACCTAATTTGCGTCTACAGCCGGCTTTATTAGGAGTACTCGCATTCGCCTGGACCATCTGTTAATTAGGTTTTCTCTCCAGAGGAAAGGGAAACTGTAGAAAACCTCTCCTGAGTACAACCGGTTTTATCGACAGTCAAGTTTTAATGGTGTGTACCGGACAATAATCGACAGTGCACATCATTATATACCATGACGTCAAACCTCCCGCTTGATAAATCACGAAAGTAGTAAGAAAAACACCGGGCTATAGCGGGCACCATGACGGTCACCCATCCAAGTACTAACCGTACTGCATGTTGCTTAACCCCGGTGATCGCAAGCCACAGAGTCTCACGTCTATGATTTACCATCGGTAAATTTACATAATTCTATTCAGGTTTACCTCAATACCCTGCAAGTATTTTTATCTGAGTAACTTAATGTAAAAACTGTCAAAAACTCTCGTTTTTAAAATTTTGAAAGATTAATTGACAGCTGTCAACTGTCAATATTAAATATTGCTATTCAATTTGGCCTTGATTTTTTAAAAATATTTTTATATGAGCAAAATTTGGTTTGATTTACTAAATTAAACACAAAACTGTCTAAATTCCCACAAAAAACTGTCGTTTTAAAAAGATTGACAACTTTTTTGACAGCTGGAAGCTGTCAAAACTTTTGTATGTCATCGGATTCGTGTTCAGCACATCAAAAATTATAAATATGAATGTCGCCAAGGCAAAGATTAATTAAAAAAATGTTCTCATACAAAATGTAAAAAAGTGCACTAATCCTATGTTAAACCCCATTTAAACTTTAATTCCTCGGTGGCACGGGCAATTGATCGATTGGGCTTTTCTTGTGCATAGCTCATTTTTTTCACATTTTTAAGCAAATTCTGCCCGGCGACCTAAGAAATTATAACTTTTGCAAATTAACGGTCACCCTAATATGTACCAAAGCTTAGATTCTCAGTCATTTTTACCAGGACGTATGAATCATTAGGGGGATACTCGGTAAATACACGTCCCCTGCAATTTTTACATTACTTTTCAGTTTTGTTTTTAAAGATAAAGGTTAGAGCTTCCTTTTAAGCCATAATAGAGCTTTTTATGTCTTCCCATTTTCTTTTTACAGGACTTAAAAAAGTCCAAAAAACGCCGTTTTTTAATAATTCAACCTACTATTTTAGGGGTTTAAATCAATTAAAATTTTTTAAAAATATTTTCTTGTTCACTGATACCCAAATTTTCAATGAACACAAAAATTTTGAAATAAGCACATGACCATCACGGTGTGCATGTACCTCAGTGGTCAGAGGAGTCTACCGGCAATAGAGAGGTCGTGGGCTCGTATCCCATCATGCTCCCGTTTTTTCTGGGTCTTTGATATTTTTGAAATTAAATTCGTAAAATATTTTTCAGAAAAAGCAGGTTTCTGTATTATTTTATTATGACGGCTATGCTGTCGATATAGATGAAATCTTAATGAAGTTTTAAGTTAGAATTTATACTTATTTCATCTTTAATTAAATAATACCAAATAATGATCTGAATTTTTTTAACTTTTTATTAGTAGGGGAGAGCCGGGTTGAAAGTGCTGGGTGTAGGTTGTGCCGTTAATTATATCTTGAAAATGAAAAAAGATTTTTTAAAAATTGAAATGTGTGATGTATTATTTTGCGCCTGCGCACCTTTGGCAAACATTTTCATTTCGTTTTCTGAGCAAAATAAACAGCTGTAAGTATGTTTGTGCTTTGACGCTTTGTAAGTATAAACCAGATGTGCAACTTTTGGTCTATTTTTTAAATTGTTAAACCTATCAATACGATTTTTTCACTAAAATAATTTATATTTAATTGAGAATAAAATAGTATATTATACTTAACCGTTAAATTAACTGGTTTTTTATACTCGATAAAAAGTGAAAAACATCTCAATGGGGCTGATTGTGCTTTTTGCTCGGGGCTAATTGTGACGCAGTCAGTGTCAATTTTATAGAATGAAAACATACAACATGTATGGGAATTTTCACGAAAAACATAATTATTAATTGAATCAAAAGTAATAAAATAAAAAAAGGAAAAAAATTATATTTAATAATTATTTATTATTTTATTTATTTAATCTGTTTTTTGAGATTAATTATTTTTTTAAATCCATCAAACTTATAAGACTCACTCGAAAGTTTTTTGCAACATTTTTTTTTAGTATTTTTAAGTTCGTTTCAAACAAAATTTTTTTGTATCATATCTTGAGTTAAAAAAATTTAATTTAATTGTAAAAAACTATTTTTTTATGTATCAAATGAGAAAATTATTATTGTCTTGTGATATTAAAAAAGGTTTACATTCAAAAAACGAAAAATTTTGAATTCGTAACTCAAAAATTTGGATTAGAATGTAACATGTTATTTTAATCTATTCTAGTGATATTTTAACACCTTGGTATATAATATGTATCAATTATTTCACTCTTTCTTATGCATGAAATCATTTGCTGTAATTTAAACAAGTTAATATTCAATGCGGCACATTCTGCCCCAGCTTCGGTACCACCGACCCTGTAGCGTAGATCCTTAGGACGCATCACCGCACACCAAAAAGTTAAAATTTTATTCATAACTATGAAAAATTGTTGAAAAGTATATATATATATATATATATATATATATATATATATATATATATATATATATATATATATATATATATATATATATATATATATATATATATATATATATATATATATATATATATATATATATATATATATATATATATATATATATATATATATAAATTTAAAAACTATACAAAATTCTACTTCAAATAGTTGATAAAGAAAAACAAATAGTTGTTATTTTCTTTCATTTTGTCAAAATCGGCACTTTGCACTACTCTGCTGTACTAAGGAAAAACTTACATAAGTGCAATCCCTGTCAAACTGAGAAAATAGAGAAAAACTGTTTGCTTCAAGAACTCCGTTTTAGAAATAATAATTTAATAATTAATTAACACTTCTCTAATGAAAGTGTATGCGCTGATTCTAATTTTGCAAAAAAAATTAATTATTTAAACAAATTCTATGCAAAATGTGACTTTCGATGTCTACTTTTTGAAAATATGAAGGAAAAACTTACACATAGTCACTTGCGTTGTTTCTGTCGCACGGGCACTCGAGCTAGGCACGACGATCAGAATTATAAACTTACACATTTTCTTTGTCGCTTGGTATGGAGCAGAAATAATAATTGGTATGGAGCAGTTGATGGAAATAAAATTAATAAAATGTAGCTAACATTATAGGCCTACAGTAATATTCATTTGCATAGGGAAATATTATTATTTAGGAAATATTTTTTAAACTGAAAATAATGTATTATATTTAAGTGGTTTTCATTTGTTGCCTAGTTATATATGCAATAAAAACTACTGTGTAAATTTAAATTAATCATTCAATGCATTTGAAATCGTATTAGTAAATACCATTTTACCTCTCCAAACATACCCGACAAATAATGGCGAATGTAACCGAAGTGCAGTTACGTGGTGCCTCGTCCAACTTTACGATAGGAGAACTTACACATGTTTCGGGTAATGCAAATGCGTGGTTTTCATTTCGTACGCAACCGTCGTGCTCGACCATGTGTTCGATTGAAAAAGAACATATATCACTTTATGCATGTTTTTCCTTCGTATTTGATAGTCGAGTTTGATGATTCGTACGATTTTCAGATCACGCAAAGTACTTCCTATCACTTTTTATCTACTATTTCTTAATTTTCCTCATATTCCTCGATTTTTAATTATCGTTTTTTGCAGTCATTAATTATTATATTTAATTTTTACTAACACAGTTAAATGCGGTTTTTCTTTCCGAGTTGATTGATACCAAAAACTAAAATTTCACAAAATAGTTAGTTATGTAAGTTTTTCCTTAGTACGGCAGTACTGCTCATGTAGAAATTGAAACGTGGTAGTCATTCGGCTCTGATCAGGTTCAATAGAGCTCTGAATTGGAATTGAAACCCTTATTTTTATCAGGCCCTAAAGTAGTTTTTCGAAAAGAAGGTTAAATAAGGTTGTGATCAAAGCCTTTTAACTTTAACAAATTTAAACTAAAAAAGTGTAATTGACAAATGTGAAGGATGAAAATTGTTTTATTTCTTGTCAATGCAAAACTAAAATTTTGTTGAAAAGTATTTAACAAATCAAAATTATGTAGATGTTTTTCTCATTATTTCTAAATGAATATTTATTCATTTTAATCATTACTAGAACCAAACGGTGAGCGTCGCGCGCCCACTCCTAATAATTTGAAATAAACGAAAATCTTATTTTAAGAACACAATAATTAGGCAAGATTATTTCACTTATTGTGATTTTTTTATTAGTTTATTATAACTTTTATTTTTTTTACTTATATTGTATTATAATGTCAAAGATGTTTTTGTTGGGATTAAATTATTCTGTTAAAAATGACGTAGGGGAGAGTGGGACAAAGTCGCTACGTGAGACAAAGATGTTAATTGTAAAATATCTCCCTTATTTTCTTTCTGAACTAAAATTTAGTTTTAATGCATTCAGGTCAATCGATTAAAAAAAGAAAAACTTAAAATTATCAAATATTTAACGAAATATAACAAAAAAGTTGTTTTGCAAAAATAAAATGATAATTTTTCTAAACGAACTGGTGTGGTGTTTTAGTTTAATTTTATATTTAAATATTTAATATTTAAAGTAAATAAAAGTTTGTTATGTGAGGCAAAGAAAATATTGAAAATTATTTGGTTAAAAACAATTGAATGTTCGAATTTTCTATTTGTTACTATATACTTATTAATTCAACGTCACTTAACCCTCCATCCGTCGCATCTTTTTTTGTAACGCGATCCGTCGCAGGTGACGAATCTTCTCACTCATCATAAATTAATCTAAAATTGTTATAAAATGCCAATTTTTTTTGGAATGTTCATTATATTTTCCAAACAACCTATTGGAAATAAAATTAACTTTCATTTTCTGTTAATTATTTAAATAAAAAATTAATGACAATTGAAATCGAATATACGCGGTCAGTCACATGGTGAGAAGTTTCCTCACTTTGCGTCAAAAATTTGTGACATTTGCTGCTTAAAAATTCAATTACAAAAAATTAAAATAAATAAAAACACAAAAATTGTTTTAAAATTAAGAAGAAGAGTTTTGTAAATGTACTAAGAATATGAAATTCTAAATTTTTGTATTTTAAAAGTTGTAAACAAAAAAAGAAACTGGGTGAGGAAACTTCTCAAATGCGACGGATGGAGGGTTAAATAGTTTTTCAAAAAATTTTGTTTTACATTAAATTTAAATTATTTATTCATATGAATATTAAAAAATCCATTTGAAACCGGAATTAATAAATTTTTATATAAAATCGAATATATGTTAGAAATTAGTAAATTTAATTAAAAATTAAAATAATAAAAATTAATTCACTGAATAACCTTATTTTTAATAAAACAATACAGACTCAAATTCACAATATAAAGTTAAAATCTCTAAAAGTTTTTATTTTTTTAAATAGTTTAATTCTTTTAATAATAGGGTACTGTCACCTTGAGTGGGCTACCTGAGCTTTTAAGTTATCTTACAGCGGAAATGTGAGATAAATAGTGCGAATAGCAGCACCGCACCTAGAAACCGTAAGAAATCAAGTTTCGCGATAATCATAATTATACGTTATCGTTTGATGTAACGAATTTTTAAGAACACAAACCAAAAAAGAAGTCGCTCTTAAAATGAGTAAAGCGATTCGGAAGTGTTAAAGTAGTGTAGAATTTGAGTTATAAAAGGAAATCTATTTTTTTCCTACTGCATTGAACATTAAAATTGATTGTCTTAGGATAATTAAGTGATTACTTTGATTTAAAAAAATTGTGGTGGCTGTCATAAAAAGTTGCAAGTCACCATGAGTAGATTACTGTTTATAACCATCAGTAGACTGCAAACATTGCGACACACACATGGTCTAAAGCTGCATAAGCATAAATTTGTATTAATATATCAAAAATATTAAATTTTTTTACAATTAAAAAAATCAAAGCAATTATGGTATAAACACTTGTCTAGAGATCTATACTAAAGTTTGGAATACTCAATTTGACATTATCCTATGTTGTTAACCTTGTGCTTCGTAAATATTATACTAATAAATATCACTTGTTAATTTTTTAAGGCTTATAAATGCTTTCTTTTAGAAATACACTGAAACCCCACTTGTTTGAACATGGTTTACGCAATTAAGCATACTTTGCTGTACTTGGCCCTACTTTGTGTAATTCCGAAAAGCCAAAATTTTATTTTTTATATTTAAAAATTTAAAAAAACCATCTTTTACTCTCCCATACTTTGCTGTACTTTCCCGTCCATTGCCAAACATAGAAAATTCAGAATTTGAATTTTCATCGTTAATGTTTTCCAAAATACTATTTTTTAACTCTTCTTTTTCTTGATGTACTTTCCTGTACTTTGCCGAACTCAAAAAATGCAGAATTTCAATTTTCATATTTAATATTTCTCAAAAAAACTTGCCTCCAATACTTTGGTGTAGTTCTCCATTCGGAAATATTTCCAAAAACCTATTTTCTTCTACCCGTACTTTGCCAATCTGTCCCCGTATTTTAAATATCGTTGTTAGACAAGTACATTCCAAAGTATGGGAAACGCTTATGTGCTTGTTTTTCGTAAGCAAATTGTTTAAAAAATAGGAAAATGTTTATGTAAAATCAAGACCGAGGTTCCAAATTGCAGACCGATCGATTAAATAGATTTTAAGTATTCCATGTCACCAGTAAGAAAAAATTGGTATTGTGAAAAACGCGTTTAAAGTTTTTGTAGCTGTAGCTTGCGCCCGTGCACTATTTAATTCCATGCGCTGTAACTTTGTTAGTTTTTCAAATATCTGTCTAAAACTTTTACATGATATTTTTCACATAGGAAAAGTTTCTTAAAAACCGTACTTTACTGTACTTTGACCATAACATTCTGTACTTTAATGGATTTTACTGGATTTTGTCCATATTAAAACTAATTATTATGGAAAGATAAAGTAATTTCTTTAAATTTTAAATTTTTTTTACTCAGTTTTTGCCGCCTGTGTAATTAATTATAAGCATAATAAGAAAAAAATTTTAATTTTTACTCATAAAGCCATCATTAATGTTTGATTAATTTTAGTTAGAAGATTTAATGCTTCTTTCGAGCCTTTTGCGAAACAGGTTTTAAAATAAATCGGCCTTTCTTTGACTCAGTTTTTACGGCTTTTTTAAATGACTGCAAGTTTAATAGGAACGAAATTTTCATATTTACTCTAAAAGCCATTGTTAATGTTTGAATACGAGTAATTTGAGGATATAATAATCCTTTTAACCCTTTTTCGAAATAGCTTTTGAAACTCATCGGACTTTTTTGACTCAGTTTTTGACTCCCATTTCATTGGTTATTAGCATAAAAAGAGAAAATGTTAATAGTCTTTAGCTCAATTATATTTATTAGTGAAATTAATATTATTTCGAAAAAACTTTACAAATTTTCATGTTCTTTAAATAAAGCTGAAATAACATCCAGTTTATTTTTAAAGTATTATTGTTTGTGTTTAAAAAAAATAATATTTACCATTAAAATTTAAATCTAAAAGTTACAGATGCTAAAACTCTAATCCAATAATTATAGGACCTATTTATTACCTTTCAGGGATTAATTTTATATTAACCTAAATATTCTCTTTTTAAAAAAATAACATAAATATTTTTAAAATAAAATAATTGCATTTAATGCAAAATAAAAAAATAATGTTTCATTTTTAAAGGAAAGTACACAATTAATTTGCTAACTTTTTGTAAGTAAGTTGTAAAAAATCCTATCGTGAGGCGTTTTGTAGAACGTGAGAAACTTGCACGTGCTTCTTAAAATTTTGTAAAACTCATTAAACGCATCAGCCCACTCCAAAACTTTTTACAAAATCTTCTGTATATTATAAGGTACAAATAATTAAAAAGAAATTAAAAAAATAAAAACTCAATACTTTTAGACTTATAAGCTACTACAAAAATAAATATAAAATACGTGGTTACAATCTTCATTAACATTATTATTAAAAATTAATATTTTTAATTCAGATTTTTTGTTGAAAATTTATCGCAACTAAAATATTTTAAAAATTGATGGAAATTACATGAAATTCGTTACTTGGGGGTTTTCGTGGTCGCTTATTATGAATCCAATATCAGTTTTCCAAAATCCAAAATGGCGGATCCAATATGGTGGACACCATATGTATGTTTTTTGAAACACTCATCGGATTCAGTTGGAATTCGTTTCTCAGGGATTTTTGGGGTCGATAATTACGAATTTCAATAAAGTTTTTAAATATTCAAAATGGTGGATCCAATATATCAAACACATTTTTGACGATATGCAAGAATTCTGAAGTTATGGAGTTAAAAGAGCTTCATATTAGATTTAGCGATTGCGAAAAGCCCAAACAACAGATTTAAAGCAAATCCAAACAATAATTAAAAAAAGTGAATGGTACAAAAATGTGTTTGCCATATTGGATCCGCCTTTTTGAATTTTCAAAAACTGACTTGAAATTCGTAATTATCGACCCCAAAAATCTCCATGAAACGAGTTTCAACCGAATCCGATGAATGTTTTAAAAAAGAGACAAATGGTGACCACCATATTGGATCCGCCATTTTGGATTTTGGAAAACTGATTTCGGATTCGTAATCAGCGACCTCGAAACCCCCGAGTAACGAGTCTTAAAGGAATCCGATGAATGTTTCAAAAAAGTGCGCGCCATATTGGATCCGCCATTTTGAATTTTGAAAAACTGATATCGGATTCGTAATCAGCGACCTCGAAACCCCCTGAGTAACGAGTTTCAAACGAATCCCATGATTAATAAAGTCTACAATTCAGGTACTGTATAATGGAAATATACCATCGGTAACGGAGGTGAGTTTTCTTTTATAAAACAGCTTCGAAATATGTTTATTCTGTTGTAAAAAATAAATTTAATAAATAAATTCATAACTTCTTTGGTTTTCTTTGTTTTTGAATAAAACAATATGAATAAAATTTTTTTTATTGTGTCGATGAACACTGGCACACTAAAAATCCTTTTAAAACTGATTATTTTCTTTTTATTACTTCATTTTATGCAATGACCATAATTATGCTGACACTACAAAGAGTTTTTATTTATTTATTTTTATGTTATCGTTTTTTTTTATATTTTATAATTATATTTGTGAGTCGTAACGGAGGGGAGTTTTATTTTTTATTTCTGCACAAAACTAGTTTAATTCTAAGGAAAAATACCATACAAATATTTTACTTTATTCTTATTGAATGAATTACAAATAGAATAATAAGTAAATGTTACCCGACAAAAGATTTTTTAATATTGCAGAAATAATATAAGGGAGACCGGGGCTAAACCGGACACCGGGCTAAACCGGACAAGTCAAATATTTCCGAAACCGTGAAGAATTTCAAATCATGTAAATAACCTATGAACGCGCAATTTCGTGATGCATATGCTGCATGAGGTTTTAGGGACGTGTCATTTTTCTTGTAATAATAGTTGCCGTATATATATGAAAATGTCATTTTTTTGAGGTAAAAGTAAAAAAAAAATTTTCTCATTTTTTTGGGTTTTTATCGTTAAAGTTAAAGTGCAAATATTATACTGCAATTTTTCTTTTAGCTCAAGGTGTTCTGAGTTTAGTAGAAAAAAAGTTTAATGGAAAACGTTAAGAAGAAAAAATATATTGCAGGTTAATTATAAGATGACGGTGTGGGGCTGAATCGGACATCGTGGTAAAAAACAACCAAATCTTTGAATATTTATTTTATACTAATTAACTATTTTATATTATATTCTTTGCATAGAACCATTTTATAAATAATTTATATTAAAACTCGAATTCGCAAGCGAGTTGCTACAAACAGACAAGTCTGAAAACTGTAATTCATTTTATATTATATTAATTACCGATTTTACAGTTTATATTATATTCTTTGTCTAGAAGTATCTGAAAATAAATAAAAGAAGAATTGAATTGACTTTTCTACAAAAAAACGAAAATTTGTGTCACATTCTTTAATTAATAAGCCGTGTACGATTTAGCCCCATGGGGTGTCCGGTTTAGCCCCACCAATTTTCGTATTTTTGTTTTCGAGGTAGTCACCTTCAAAGCAATATATCTCCAAAGCTACTGTAGTTTTTTAAAATCAAACAAGTGCGATTTGTAGGTGAAGGTACAAGCTTCAAAACTGTATATTTCTCTTTAGCAAAAAATATGTTTTTGTATGAGTTTTCTGGTAAAAGACCAAATCCGTCCGGTTTAGCCCCGGTCTCCCTTAATATCTCTTTTATAAATGAAACATACTTTATGAACAGTAACGGAGGGGAGTTTTTATACTATATAGACACGTGTATCTCTAAATATTTAAAATACTTTATTTACTTTTAATAGGATCCGATTATATCATGATGAATGCTATTTTTAGGAGGTAAAAGTTTTGAAAAAAAATTATTTGTCCCGATTGTAAGAATGACCCACATATATATTTTTAATTATTTTGTCAATTTTCACTTTTTATCATCCCATATTTTTAGAATAATATTAACAATAATGAAGAATATTTTTAAAGAAACACGTGTTGTTCACTTTGTAATCTGTAATATTCTGTAATACTCTGTAATATTCATCCTGTATCATTGTATAATACACGCATTCAACCACGTGGAATAATTTAGATCTTTAAATTTGCTTGCGCATGCCCACTGGTCGAGCAATAGGTCAGGTACTCGAGCAGACCTTTTGTTTCTCTTTAAGTAGAGTCTACAATAAGAGAAAGTGCGCATCGATGTTCATAGCTATAGATATACCACAGCATGCTTTAGTATACCTATAGCTATGAACATCGATGCGCACCTTGTCTCATTGTAGACTCTACTTAATATATACATATTTTGTCTTCTTCTTTCTGAATAAATAACATAAATCGATCTTTCTTTATAAGGCAGAAAATATAAACGCTAGAGTTTTCTTCCTCTTTCCAAATAGAAACTAGAACTAATTTTTGCGCGCGTCGCGCGCCCATTACGTCGTTCTTAACTTGAACTACTCTATCATGAATGAAGTTGTCCAAACAATCTATTACAACTGTTCTGACGATTAAATATTATGAAATAACCGCACACTCTTATCCTGTTTCTTATTCTATGTTTAAATATTAAATAACATAAAACTTGACAATTTCAAAAAATGTGTTTTCTTAATACTAACTTTAATTATTATATGGGTGAATTTCACGTAATTCTGCAATTATAAGATCAGTTTTAAAAGAAATTTTTTTGTTTTTTAATGTTAAATATTACTTTTCCTCATCATTAGGGGATAATATAGTTGTAGTTTGAACGGTTTTACGACAGCTATATTAAAAAAATTATAATATAACTTCGAAAATTGGCTGCTACGGAGATGACCACACACGCAATGAATACTGCCGTCAACTGAGGCTATTTGATATACTCAAGGTTATTTAACAAATAAAATTATTAAAAAAAACTTCTTTGTCAAAAAACCATAAATAAGTTGATTGAAATTCTTAAAACGAATAAATCTTAAACCGGTAAGCAACATAACGGCAAAAGATTAACTTTAATTAATATTTATAAGTTTTTCAAATTAATTTTAAAAATGTTTATATCGTTTCTCTTAAAATAACTTGAAAACTGTATTAGTATTGAACTATATTAAAGCTATATGAAAATCGAGCTACATCGAGCTACATGAAAATTTTTGACTGATTCAGAAATTTTTCAATTTGAGTCTTATAGTTGACAGTTCCAGCTTTAATTTAAGTCTAATTAGAAACTTCTAGCACGTCGGCATCATTCTGTACACGTAATAAAAAAAGACCAAAAACAAGGTTTTTGAGACTATGTGTTCATTTTTCTTAAAATCTCGACGTGATGGTTTAGCAATGAAAATCCCATCTACTTTGTGAACAACTTTTAATGACTACAACAGCGACAAAAAATTTATTTCATTGCAAAATCTTCGGAAACCTTCAGAAAAAAGTCCATAACATATGTCAAAAGTTTATGTTCTTTTAGTTCTGAATTTGAATAAATCATTGAGTTGAAATAGCATTTTGATGTACAAAATAGCCCCACCAAAAATATTGACTATTTACTCTTAGATTTACATAATCATAGAGTACTAAAAGTAAAAGCGAATTTCTTCGTATATTCGGGGTTTTTCAATGAGCCAACGGTTGCCAAAGCACAAAAATATAAAAGGACACAACAATGTCTGTCCATGAATTTGCATTTTAACTCTGTACGCCATAGGCGCCACGAAACTAACATTTTATGTGACACCAGGGAGCTGACATTCAACATTTAAACTAACCTAACTCCGGTAATTCTGCAAAATAATGCTTTTTCTTGGGTAGATAATTTATTTCTAATGTAATCTTTAAAAATAAATTTTAATAGTAAAAAATATAATAATAATAATAATATAATAATACTCTCTAAGAGTAGTATAATAATAATATAATACAATATATACTTTTTTTTATTTTAATAATAATAATTAGAACAGAAAGTGTTTAGTTTAAAAGAATAGTAATAACACGGTTCTGACCAATTTTTTGTGTACTTCACGTTTTTAAAAAAAAATTGTTTTTAAGTGTAGAACTTCCAATTTTATAACTTTTTTAATTGATATTTGTTGCTAATGGATCTTATTTTAGATTGTAATTCTCAGACAACATTATAATGTGTTTTAAGCACGACTTACAATTTTCTTACAAAATCAAATACAAAAAATTTTTGAACCTCTCCCCCCTTCCCCAACGGGGGTGACCCAACTTGATAGTTTAAAGCAAGTCTCATGTGCCACTAACGATTTATGATATAATATCGAGTAAGGTATTTTTTCAATAAAAAATGTCAGATTCACGGTATATAAGCTTAAGATGAATTTTTAGCTTCAACTATGTTTCGAGTCTTGAGCGAGCCTTAAGATTTAGGATTAATTTTAGTTTTAACCAAGTCTAATCCACAGTCGAATTTCGATCCGTAATCAAGCCTTGATGCATAATCGAGTTTCGAACCATAATCAAGCCTTCATAACAAGATTCATAACACTGATACACAAGCCTTACGATTGCTGCCTTATATATTTGGGGTCGCTAAAACTAAACCGATAATCTATTTAACCCCATCACTTTAGGATTTTAAGATAATCTTACAAAAAATAAAACTTTGACCCCAACGTTTGTACATAAAAAAATTTTAAGTCTTAAGTCTATCTAACCCCATCACGGCAGGGTTTTGAGATAACTCCATATAAACATAAGGTAGTGATAGTAAGACTTAAAAATAAAAATTAATTAAGTCAAATTTAAAATTCTTTTTAGGTTATGTCAAAGCCCTGGAATGATGTGATTAAATAGACTTGATATTCAGCTTCAGCGACCCCAAAAACATAAGGTAGTTATAGTAAGACTTGAAAATTAAATTTTTTTTAATTCAAAAATTTTGGTGCCAAATTATAAGTTATTTTAGATTATCTTAAAATCCTGACGTGATGGGGTTAAATTGTTTTTAGATTCAGTTTCAGAGAAACCCGACAATCAAAAGTAGTTATAGTCGGATCTGAAACTCAGAGCATCAATTTTTTGCGTGTGACAGTGTAATCGAATTTCGAGCCGTAGTAAAGATCAACCTTTAAGCCATCAACATACCTTGAGCCTTAAATATTGTACAAGCTTTGTTATTTTTCACTCAGTTTTTGAGGCTCAATATTATGTAGCTAAAAACCTATTGATTTTAGATTTTTTGGCATTAACATTTTTTGTTAAGGAGATTATAAGATACAGTACTGCAATGTTTATACAAATTTTCTCCAAACTTTTTCCAATGGATTTTTTGCGGATTTCTTTTAGCTTCATATTCCGAAAGAACGAAAAATTTTACGTCGGAAATAGTATTTCGAAATTTTTTTAACTAATTATTTTATAATTTTCCATATTAAATAAGAGTCGCGAAATCAAAGTATATTTTGCAACCTGGTGAGCGTTAATGGGTTTTTTTGCTAAGGGACTTTTAGGAAATCTGCATACAGATACCTTGAATTTCGCACTATAAGATTATTTGATGTTCGTTAAATATAAAAAATAAAAATATTAAATTAAATAATCTGGTGACCTGCTGCTATCCTCGACCTACTGAAACCCGTTACCCTCCTTTTGGAGCCCTTTAACCACCCTCGAAACTGCCGTAAAACTTAAGCCTTTGAAGGAGAGCGTTAATAGGTTAATTGTAAATTGGACAAAAACATCTCAAATCCTTTAAAATATAATTTTCAAGTTTTTATCTTTCTCGCTCCTCATTTAGTTACAAATAGCATATAAATATACAAACAGTTTTTATTTTTATTAATATTTTAAAGTACCTTAAAGTTGATAAATTTTCTTATGTCTCTGCTAAAAAATCTATTTTGTTTTTCTGACTGCCAACAGAAAGGACAATATACATAAAAAAAATTATGTCAATTTAAATGTTACGTATGACTTCGTAACTATTTTTAATTTTTTTATTAATTAAAAATTTGTTATATTGTATAATTTCATTTAAAATTTGGGACTTTTGTAAATAGAAATAAGTACTAAATACACATATCATCAGGACATAAGAGGATTTTTACATAATCAACTCATCAATTAATTTGTCTTAAAACTATTTTATCATAATTAAATTATATCCTAACTTAAAAAATAACTATAATCATTCTTCAATTGTTTTCATTACCAATAATATTCAATATTAATTTTAAAATTATAATTCTAAAATCGGTTGAAAGAATATGGACATCACTCTTATTTCAAAAGGAATTTGTATACTTTGTTATAAGATATTTTCCACAGAAAAGACTAATTGTGTTGGTAAAAATACTAATTAAAAAAATACATTTACACATTGGCAAAAAAGGATATAGAGCATCGAACTATATCACGCCATTTTAAGGAATTTGCAAGATTGCAAAAAGCTTGCCTGGCAACAACGAAGTTTGGCGAGCCATGTGCACAGGCATCCCCACTCTGTCGTTTTATATTAATTTCAAAGCGTGATCTATACGTTGGATCGTTTTAACGAAGGAGTCCGAATTTGTTCCTCCCGCAGTAAATCTGCGTATAATTAAGTTTTCCTCCCGAAAATCGGTAGAGTGTCAATTTGTTTTCCCGCAAAAAGGATGATTATTTTTTGTAAATTTATTTCCCGCAAAAGGCGGAGGTTTATATTTTTGTCCCCTGAAAAATGGGTTGATTTTGAATTTTTATTTGATTAATTGATTAAAGTGAATTGAATGTTTTACGCGAATTCAAAATAACTAATTAAAAAAGGATACAAAAAGTGAATATTAAGTGAATAATTTGAAGTATTATATCGCTAATAATAATAAAGAATCAAACAAAAGAAGCAATTGAAGAACAAATTAAATGAAATACTAAAAAAGGAAGAAATAATTCATATAAGGAATCTATAACAGGTGTGAATCTGAGTAATTCACCTGAGAAAAGTAACAGGATTCTTTTTCATGGTATCCGGTCATTTCCCCGAATCGAATTTCCCGAATGCCTCTGTCCCGAATGACCAATTCCCCGAATGACCATTTTCCCGAATACTATTTTCCCGAATGCTATTTTCCCGAATGGCTATGTACCCGAAAATAAAATAAAATTTTTTTAATAGTTATAAAGAATTTAATGCATATATAAGTAACATAATTACACATAATAAACCAATTATCAAACAAACCAATTAGAGAACAATATTATAAGAGATTGCACTTAAGAAGTCCAGCAGTTTATTCTCCCTTTTATAATCCTCATAGGAGGCTGTAATTGCTTGGAGTCTACTTTGAAGAAGGTACTACTTTTTCTTAGGGGCAGCTTTTACTGATCTGCCTAAACTGAGCTCCGCAATAGCACATTCAGTATCGGCTTGCTCCTTTTGTACCTCTGTCAGTAGAGAGTACAAATCAGGATGATGTTTTCCCACTAGTATCGCAAAACGGTTGTGCCAACCCTCACTGACATTGTTGGTTCTACTACTTCCTCTGAGAGCCGCTTCGTGTTGGTTCCAGAGTTCGATGGGATACCGATGTAGAATTTGCCTTCTCCGTCCTCTTGCTGGTTTTCCTGATACATAAGTTTCATCGAAATAAAGTAAAATTGGGCGAAGTTTATCTATCGACGCATGCAAAAGAAAATTAAAAGCAATCTTTACGTCAGGGGGGGCACGAAAGCCAAAGCTAACATCATGTGTGTAAATTTTTTCAAATTGCGATCTAGTGGGTCATTGTCCTCTCGTTGAAGACCTTCAGCTTGAATATGTCGGTAGATGGTTTGACAAAGATGGAAAAAGCAGCAAGAGATTTGTTCATCAGGGAATACGTCAGCACAGGAATTTAGAATAGACAACTCAAAATCTGTCATAAATTTGTCCGGGCGGCAATTAGGAATGCGGTACTCATCAGCTGTTTCCTTTATTGCGTTTAACACGGCAGAGTATTGTGAGGATTGTTTCGTTGACATTAATACAAATACAAATGGCAGAGCAATTTTATCCGCAGGAACGTCGTCCTCAGAGCCGATTCTGTTTTTCTTAATGAGTCCGAGGATGGTGAAAACCTGAGTGAAAATATTTGGAGCAACTTTGAATGTTCCGTCTAGGAACCAAATAGAACTTCGTGCAAGGAGCTCCAAATTTCTGCGTGTGCTGAAAACTAGAACTCTTTCCTCGCTTGGCAAACTGTCTAGTGAATCATAAATGAGAAATGTTTCTCCAACCAGGGTATTGCGATAACGTTCTGGTATATTCTGCAAGGTCGCAAGTGACTTTGGGTTCGGTGGCAAATTCTTTTGGCGTTGGCGTCGCATCGCCTTCTTTAAATTTTCCCGCTCTGGAAGTTGGCTTAGAACCCCCTCTTCCAACGATGGTAATTCTGAACGCAATATTTGAGCGGGAGGCTGCTCCGGATGCTCCTCCGCTTTCCTTTTTAATCTAAAAAATGTAAAAAAAACAGTATAATAAAATAAAACAGTAAAATATAAAATAAAACTAAGTAAAATAAATATAGACAAAAATAAATGTAACAAAAATATATGACTAACCTCATTTTAACTATTTCAGCCTTGCAAGATTCTTGGTCTGGCGCGTGAAGATCATGATCACTGTTTTTAATAATCGTAACAGGTTCACCTGGTTCGGTGTCCAGTGTAATTGCACGAACTGTGCACTCTCCACTTCTGAGTTTCACGCAATCCCAGTACGCTTTTCCTTTTTGTCTTTTTGATCGTTGATACAAATAACCGTTTATAATTAATTTCGTCCCTAACATTATTGCTGCCTCTTCCATTGCAATAGTTTAAAAACACAATAAATTTGATATAAAAATACACAAAAAATTTGATATAAAAATACACAACAATTTTGATGTAGAAATACTAGACTGAAGTGAACAAGATATTTGACAACTGCGCCGGTTTCTATGGTAACATTATTCTTTTATTTGAACAAAGTGTGTATCAAATATTTAAACTCTGGAAAACAGGTATTCGGAAAAATATGCTTTCGGGAAAATGGGCATTCGGGAAAATGGCATTCGGGAAATTCGATTCGGGAAAATAGCATTCGGGAAAATAGTTTTCGGGAAAATGGTCATTCGGGGAATTGGTCATTCGGGACAGAGGCAGTCGGGAAATTCGATTCGGGGAAATGACTGGGAATCCTTTTTCATTCTTGATAAAAAATAATAAATTGTAAGTTGGTGAGTTGATTATTAATTATTCCATTTTACACATTTTATACACACACATAATAGAAATTTACATAAAACATAATTATTATATAAATAAAAATTGTTTGTTGTTTATCGATATTATATTGTCATATGAATATTGAGATTCTTATATTAATTATATTGTATTAAAAGGACATTTTTTATAATAATATTTACTACGATTTATACAAGTAAATAATTTAAAGATAGTTTATATTCTTGTATTGTACGATTTTTCTATCAATTTTCAAGTTTTATGAATTAAATAAAATTTATATTTGTACTACTCATATAACTGAAGTGTTTCATTACTGTCTACAACTATATAAAACCTTTTTCCTTTTTATATATTTTCAATTAAAATACCGTCTAATCGGAGGTATTGAATTAATAGTACACTTAAAAGGGGGATCCTCTACTTTTTCAAAAATAATAATTATTTTATGGAAAGTTAAACGTTTATTTTGGGGTGAATAAATATTAAGTCTTTTAGTTTAACTTATCGAAAATTACTTTCGACACAGTTAAGCCTGAATTCGTTTAATATATAGATTTTCTTTAATAATATTAATTAAAATAATCGAATTTACACTTAACATTAAAACAAGCAGTTTTTATAAAAAAAGGAATATATTTGAAAATTATATGTATACTAACCACAACGTTCTCCTTTTTATATTAATAAATATTAATTTAATTCAAATTATTTAGCAAAGATAATTTATTTCAATTGTTATAATCATTATTAATTAACAAATAGTAAACATTGATTCTTTTACAGTAACAAATATTTTTTTCACATTTTCTTTTTAAAATTAAGTTTATTTAAAGAATATAAATCCGTTTTGTTTTTAAAATAAATTATTTACATTTTTATAAAGAATGTTAAGTAACAAGTAGTTTTTTTTTCTTTTTCAGAAAAAAAATTTTGTGGCGCGCTTACTTATTAATTTAAGTTCATTTAAAGAATATATATTCCTTTTGTTTAAAAATAACAGTTAAATTGATATAAACAATGTTATTTAAGAATTATGCAGTTAACTTTGGTTACGCTTTACAAAAAAATTTGTTGTTACGTTTACTTTAATTTTGGTTCATTTCAAGAATGTATGTTAAGATAAAAATGAACATATAAAATAATTTGCTTAATTATTATAAACAATTATATTTGTTATTTTTTTACCGATGGTAAATCACAGTAGTGAGACTCTGTGGCTTGCGATAACCGGGGTTAAACAACATTCAGTGCGGTTAGTACTTGGATAGGTGACTATTTATTAATTAACATTGTTTATAACAATTTAAAGATGTAAATAAGCTGTGTTTCGATCAAAAAAGATATATATTCTTCAAATGAACTTAAAATAAAAAGAAAATGTTAAAAATCATTTCTTAGTTTAAAGGAATCAAAGTTAACTATTTGTTAATCAGTAATGTTTATAAACAATTGAAATAAATTATCTTATGATTCATTAATTAACTGCTGGTCATATTGCGTTAATTTGGACTGGTTCAGATCATGTCCAACAACGATATAATGTCTTAATAATTCATTCCCCTTTAATTTAAAACAAAGAACACTCAAATATATTAAAAATTGTAGACTATACATTTTTAAGCAATGAATTATAAAAAAATCCCACTGCAAGCAGTGCGACGCGGTAGAGTTCGCGCGGGGACCGGTAAGGCGCAGCGCGCAACAAAAACTTTTGCCATTTGTTAAAAATTAGAGAATCCTTAATTTTAACATACTTCTTCTTGAGAGTTTGAGGATTAATAATGTAAAAAATTCACTTTTCGATGTGGAATACTAAAATAACTGCATTTATTTATAAAAAATTATCGAATTTTGCATGAAAAATTATTTTCTTCCAATTTAACAAAAATTTATTAAAAGTACATATATTTGTCAATTAAATCCTGCTTTTGAAATAATTTTTAAACAGCGATTTTTTTAATAATTGTGCATAAAACTTTATTTGTTTATAACTTTTTTTAATTAAAAATATACAATAACTGCAAAAAAATATAATCGGTTTTAATTTTCATGAATGTCGGTGAAACAGGGGGACAGTAACATCACTGCGCGCACACAAAGATGTATTCTTGCTTAATTACAATAAAAAAAATTTATCAATAAACAAAAACTTTTTTTAACTTACGGGTGGTTCAGACAAAATGCGAGTACTCCTATCTTCGAAAGTCACACTGTAGGCGCATTAGGTTAAAATAAATTCGCTAATATTCGTAAAATGGTTATGCTTAATCCAAAAAAGTATCAGCAGGGACTCTTGTCGAGAGCGTAAGGCCATAGGACAGGAGTATAAATGAAAAAAAATTAACACTTTTTTTGCTTTAATTAACATTTAAAAACTTTAATTCGTAATTTCATTTTAAAAAATATGTATATTGGAGACCGGGGTTACTTGGCGCACTTTTCACTCTTTGTTGTTTAACTAAAACATTTTTGATTTTTTAAAATTCCCATTGCACGGAAAACTTACTGCAACATCTCAGCTTCAATTTAAAACAAAAAAAATTGAAATCCATTTAATAGTTTTTTTAAACCACTTTATTCAAAGCTGTGTTTAAAGTTGAAACATTATATGATATAGTAAAATAAGTTTTTTACTGTCATTTTACATTAAAAAAATTTAAAGAAGGATCATATTTAGTTACAATTAAGATCATTTTTTGTGTAATCGTAAAATTATAGAAAACTTTTATAAAATATACTCTGTGAATTTTTAAAAAACGCATCCTTCACTAAAATTTTTTAAACAGGCTTATATTTTAGTACTTAGGAATATATAAAATACATAATATTAAACTTTATCAAATAATTTTATTAATATTTATTACACATTTAATTAAATTTCTTACTTAATAGTATTTTTTCGAATTTTTAGAGTCAAAATTAATGTTTCTGGTATGCCAAAATCTTTCGCAGTTCCACGTAGACTTTTTTCATTATTTTAATTTCCTTCACTGCTATTATCAATACATCATGTTGTATTGGCTCGTTAACAGATTTTCTTTTGTAATTACTCATTATTTATGCAGTATTAACAACATTTAACCCGAAACTTTTAACTTTTATCATAGAAATATAAATGTTGTGACTAAACTCGTGAGAGATGCTGTTTACTATACACTGATGTAGCAGATTTCTCTCAGTTCGAGCGCGCCAGGTGACTCCAGCCAAACCGCGCCAAGTAACCCCGGAGGTACTTTTTATATATTTATAAAGTTTTTATAAATAACATTAATAAAAATCAAAAATTTTTTATTGTCCCTTGAAAACAAATAGTTAAAGCTCAAAACTTGATATTTGAGCTTTATTTTAAATCATTTCTTAAAAAGATATAACAAAAAAATGTGGAGGTCAAAAATTTACTTTCGAGTACCAAAATCAATTATTATAATCTATACGCCACAATAATTAATGAATAAAAATGAAACTTTGTACAAACTTAGAGTTTATTAAGTACTTTAAGTCGAGTGGAGAGAAAAAATTATTCAACTCAAAATTTTCGAAAAAACTCGACTGCGCCAAGCAACCCCTGCGCCAAGTAACCCCGGTGTCCCCTACTTGTTTGACTCTCAACACAATGCACCAATAGCAAGCGTTGTCGTCGATACTTTTAGCCAATAGTGACCGTTATCATCGAATTCTAACCAATGACGAGCGTTATCATTTTGGCAAGAACCAATAAGAAGCATTTTCATCGAATTTAAACCAATAGCAAGTGTTATCATGGTATTTTTACCAATAGCAAGCGTTATCGTGTCATAAAAATAATAGGATTATATAGGATAACATAAGTCGGTCTCTTTTTATAACGCAGAAAATCTAACGCTATTGCTTTCTTTCTCTTTTGAAGATAATGAACGTTAGACTGTCTCTCTTTACCTAATTTGCATATTTACTCGTTTCATTGAAGGATTGTTATTATTATTTTTATTATCTGCTTAAAAAATTAAATTATATTTAAACAAATTATGTCGTTTATAATAAATTTAAAAAAAGAGAAGGTAAAATATGAGGCATTTTACGTGTACTGTCTTAATGTTATGTGAACTAATCTTATTATTATATTACTAATTTTTACAATTTAACATCAATAAAATAATTAAAATTAGGACAGGGTTTGATAAATGACAAGCAATAATTCTATTTGAATAAAATATATTTAAAAAGATAAAAATTCAAAATTTTGAAATGGACACTAGCTTCCTAATGTCGAGTCTAAATGGTTTCTCTCTTTCCCTACGCTCAGCGAGTGGTGGTCTTAGCTCGTGTCGCAGGATTACAATATGACTGGTTTGTTAATTACAGACTAAGGGGCTGCAGATTGATGATTTACAAGACTTGTAAATTATCTTCGTTGAATAGGTATTATGTTTCTTTCAGCTTTTGTCACAACTCGAACAATATTTTTTAACATCAAATTTGACTTCAAGATAAACTGACTTTAAAATCTAACGTAAAGATCAGGACAACTACTATACAAGGGTTGAGAGCACTTTTAAGAAGAGAACCACTTGTTATAATTGAAATTTTTAGATTGCTATTGGGTAACTTTTTCTGTTGGCTACATTTTTAAGACTGACTTTTAGAGTTTAGAGCAGGCGACTACTACTGCTGATTACATTTTTTAGACTGAATTTTAGATGATAGTGTAGCCCTTTTTTACAAAAAACTTGTATCAAATTTGTCCACTAACCCATGTATTTTCGGAAAAGTTCACTAGCCCATGCATTTTTGAAAATGCATGTAATTTTGTTATTATTGTTATAATTAATTATTATTATTTTCTTGTTCCAATTTATTATTATTTTGTTAATACATTTTATTACTATCTTGTTATTATTGTTACTATTTATTATTATTAATTAATTATCGACAATATTAGGTATATGGGGCAGAGAAAATAAAGTTATAATCAAGAAGTTGAATTAATAACACGTTTATTAAGAAAAGAACTTCGGGAACTGTCGACAGACTAGAAGAGAGAGAGTGAAAACGGAAGAGAAGAGTGTTTCTCGCAAAAACCCGCATGCGCATAAAAAACAGGAAGTTCATCAGGAGTCAAGCGAGCTCCTTATAAGGTGTGAAATATAAAAACACCAACACTCCCTCCCGAGGTTGACTCTGATAAATTATTCGCTTATTAACTAATTACAACACAAAAAAAAATTACTGTCTACAAAGCTTGTTGTGTTAAAGTAATTTAGCTTGTAATTTTTACATCGTAGATATCAAAAATAACATTTTTTTTGTTTATGTTAAATAAAAAATAAGTAAACGTTGATGATCACAAGGTAATTCCGGCTCCTTGGTAATTGGAACACAGGGTTCAATCTCCGTAGTTTTTGTAACTGGTCTTTTGTTTTAAGGAAGTTGACATCTTATCCGAAGCTCTAGTATCAGTTACTTGTCTGGTTCGTGGAATTTCTGAAAACTAATCAAAAGAAATAATATTAATTATTATTACAGTCGTATAACTAATAAAATTTTGTTCTAATTAAAAGTCGTTATTCAAGATTTTATTTCGTAAATTGGCATGATTTTCATAACAAAGCGGTTTTGTCATTATATCTGCCCATTGATATTTCGTTGAAACCCATTCAATGACAACACGGTCGTACTTAGTACATTCCTTTACGTAATCCATGTGTACTTCTGTCATATGCCTGAGTTTGTTTCCACCACTCGTCTGTGCACAAATTGTAGCTGCCTTATTGTCGCATTTTAGTGTTGCAGGTAAAAGACTTTTTTTGTTATTTGCATCAATGATTTATTGATAGCAATGATCTCTTGACATGTTTGACTCATCGCCACGTACTCTGCTTCACAAGTCGATAAGGCAACGTACGTTTGCTTGTTCGCTCTCCAGGATATCGTGTCTCCAAATAGTCGAACAACAAAGCCACATGTAGAAACTGATCCTTTGCAATCTGCAAAACTTAGCGTCAGAATACGCTACCAAATCGTTTTTTCGTCCCAAATATTTTAAGCCCATAGATTTCGTTCCTTTTAAGTACGAAAATACTCTTTTGACCATGTTCCATTCGTTCTCTGTGGGGTTGATCTGGTGTCTACTCAAGACATTGACAGCATATGCAATATCTGGTCGAGTTGCACCTGCTAAGTACAAAAGACTTCCGGCTGCTTCCCTGTACGGAAAATTTAAAGTATTCTCGACTGGATCATTATTTTCTTTCTCTTCTCGTTGTCGTCGTTCATAATTGGAAGCTTGTCTTGTCATCATTGGGGTATTTTTCGGATATTCGTTGTCGAAACCAAACTTTTCCAGAATTTTCTCCACATAACTTTCTTGTGAAATAGTCATGACTTTCGTTTCTTTATCTCTCTGAATTTCCATTTCCAGAAATTTCTTTGGTTCTCCTAAATCAGTCATCTCAAAAGCATTCATTAATTTTCTCTTGATTTCATAGAGCCTTTTACTGTTATTACTAGCTAATAACATGTCTACATATATGAGCAAAATGACAATCGAATTTTCTGAACTCCATGTAAACAAACACGGATCATAATCGTTATTTACTAATCCCAAGGAGTTTGCTACTTCCGTAAATTTTTTGTTCCATCGATTAGGGCTGGTTCGTAGACCGTAGAGAGATTTATTAATTTTGCAAACCTTTGACTGTCGTATTTCATCCGAGACTTCGATTCCATCCGGAATTTCCATATACACCTCGTCATCAATTGTTCCATTTAGAAACGCAGTTTTTACATCCAGCTGACAGGCTTCAAGATTATAATGATTTATCATTGCAAGTACTGATCTTACAAGTGTCAGTCTGGAAACTGGTGCATATGTTTCTTTTAGATCGTATGAATTTGTATCCTTGAATCCACGAATCACAAGTCTTGCTTTGAATTTGATTGACCCTGAACTGTCGTTTTTCCGTTTAAAAAGCCACCTTGAATCAATGATATTTGGTCTTTTATTATTTTTGCCAGTTTTCGGACGCTCAACTATTGACCACACTTCATTTTCCGCTAATGATTTCAGTTCGTCTTTAATTGCCTCCCTCCGCTTTTCTTTTTTTTCAGATTCAGTTGCTTGTCTAAACGTTACGGGATCGTGATTAATTTCTGCATGAAGACAATATAGAATTTCATCGTTAGTTTTATCTTTTGTCTTCTGAAATTCTTCTTCCAAGTTTGGAAATTCGTATTCCTTCAAGTCTTTTTCCCCTTTTTCGAATTTACTGAAACTAGTGTCTGTGATTTTTCGACTTCGGGTCTCATACGGTTCTCGAATTGTTTGTCCCGTTTTCTGCTTTTTAGAAGGTACAGTATCGTTTTCTCCCTCCGTTTTCAACAATAGTTTACTTGGTCTGCCTCTTTTATTTTTCACTTCCGCTTTCGTTTCTGTTACAGTACTGTCATTGCTTTCGATGTTTGTGTCTTCGTTTTCTTGAGATACATTTAACGACAAAATTGTTTCCGAAACTGGCCAATTTTGTATGGCATTTCTATCGTATTTATCTCCAAAAACGAGTTTTTCGTTAAATCTGACATTCCTGGACTCAAAGAATTTTCCTGTTTCTGGATTCAAAAATATATACCCTGAAGGGGTATATCCAACTAAAATTCCGCGTATAGCTCGTGCTGAAAATTTTGAGTCAGGTTTTCTCGTAATGTGCCAGTACGCTAGGCAACCAAATCGTTTTACTTGATTAATATCGAATGAAAAATCTGGAGCAAATACTTTTAATGGAGACTGGAAATCAATCGACTTGTGAGGAGTGCGGTTGTACACGTAAATTGCCGCTCCAAGTGCCAGGTCCCACATATTAGATGGGAGTTTCGAGTCGAACATGATCGGTCTGATTTTCTTCTGTATAGTCTGGTTGAACCTTTCAGAAGTACCATTGTGTTGTGGGGTATCTGGACATGCCGGTTGCAATTCTATTCCTTCGCGATTTAACACCGTGCTCGTATATCCTCCCATGTATTCTGTACCTTGATCGGTTCTAAGGTAACAGACTTTTTCATTCGTACCTAACAGATTTCTCGCGCTTTTAATAAATTTCTCAAGGCAATGACCGGTTTCGTCTTTCGTTTTCATAGGGTACGCTAGGGCTAAACGTGAACGATCGTCAATGAATACGGAAATATATTTGTATCCATGAGGATGGGTAGGAGGAGATATTTTTCCCATTACATCCGAGTGAATCATTTGTAAAGGTCGTGTCATCCTTTTCCTTTCGTTTTTAAATGGTAATTTTGATGATTTTGTAATCGCACAAATTTCGCAATCTAAGATACTGTCGTCAAAATATATTGATTGCAATTCTTTGTTATCTTTCCAGATTGTTTTTAATTTACGTAAATATGAGACCGAAGCGTGACCCATTCGTACGTGCCATAGCATGGCTTTGTTTGTTTTCACCGGATTATTTAACAAGTCATTTGCAAGTGGATTTTCGTCAACTAAATCAATAGAAGGCAATTCATCTATGTTTGTTATTTTTCGTTTTGCAATTGAGGTATCAAATTCGGAAAACGTGAAATTATTTATCGAGTTATTTTCTGTCGTTAATCGTGTGGATTCTAAGCTTACCTTTTCGTCAAAATTTTTAATTTCGTCTTTTAACACGATACTGTCGTTTGCTTTTTCATTAATGTTTTTTAAATTTTTGTTAATTTCGTTATCAATTTCTATTGTTGTTTCTTGAAAATTAGTAATTTCAATTTCATTACTTTCTTTTGAATTTCGAACCATAATTTCCGTATCTAGTGCAAATACTTCAGTTGAATTGGAACTCGTGTTTTTATTTTCTTTATTAATTTCAGAATTTATTTTCCAGTATGGTTTATCATATATCCCAGAAACAACCGTCTCATTAGTTTGAGGATCAAAAATTTCTACGGTCTTGTTGTCTAGGTAAGTTTTTAAACCTGCTTCTGCGAAATGTCGCAGTGAAATTAAATTTTCGGAAAGTGATTCTGAATATACGGTATTATTTAAATTAATAATCTTATTTTGATTTTTCGGAATAAGACACACTGTTCCTATGCCTTCGGCTGCTAGATCAGCCTTGCTATCTTTATTTGCGCATTTGATTATGCTCTTTTCCGTTTCTTTAAAAGAATTAAAAATTTCTTTCGAGTTTGTAAGATGCTCAGTAGCTCCAGAGTCTACTATAAATGTAATATTTTTATCTCCTAATTTGTAATTCTTTGAGATACCTTCGTTAAATTTAGAACTATCATAACAATTCGTGGAAAGAATATATTTATTCTCAAGATTTTTAGTAGTAGTATCAATAGAAATGTTTACACACTTACCAGAATTTCCATTTTGTTGGTTATCTGCTAGGTTGACTTTGGGAATCTCGGCTGTTCCATGTCGTGACTGATTTTGCGGAAATTGTGTACTGTTCTTATTAAATTTTCTATTTGAATTTTGGAAGTTTTTATTTTTGTGATTGCTATCGACTCTTCGGAATTTGGTGTTTCGATTTCCACGGTTATTGGTTGGCTTAAAGGATCGTTTGTTTTTCGCGTAAAGGTGGCTGTCATTATTGTTATTGTTCGAGTTTCGTCTCCCATTTTGCCCACCTCTATTTGGTCCGTTCGTTTGTCTATTTAACCTTTGAGGGCACTGAAAAGCTAAATGAGTTGTAAATTGATTACACTCATAGCACTTTCGTAACCCTTTACCTTTCAACGGACATTCATTCTTCATGTGGCCTCGATCGTCACATTCGAAACACCTGTCATTAACCTTTTTCGCATGATTACTTGAGCTAGCCAGCGAAACAGATGCAAGAGTATTTTTCTTTGAATTCGGATGATCGTTGGTCGCTGCTTGCATCCGATTTGCTTCGGCTTGTGTAATAAATAATTTTAGTGAATCGCATGTTAATCCCTTTCCCGTGTGTTGTTTCGTGATAAAGTCGACCGATTGTATTTCGGGTACCTGGCACATGATGTGTTTTGTATATTAGTAGGTATAAATAAATAAGAAAAAAATAAAAATTAATCGCGCGCAAATTAAAAATAAATTAATTTGTTTATAAAAAAACGAGAAAAAGATATGTTTAACCGATTCTAAAATTTCATAGAAAAATTTCACGTGGAATTGCCAATATATATATATATATATATATATATATATATATATATATATATATATATATATGGGTGATTCTCCACGTAGCGCACGATTTAGTTGTACTAATACTAATTTTTTTTCAAATTCAGTAAAAGTCAATATATAATCTACAAATGTAGTGTTTATGAATGAAAAATTAGTGGTGGGCCGGGCATAATATTTTTCTATTTTTTAAACAAATAATTTTTATACATCTGTACATATACTTTGCGACTATACTATCCAGCCATGGTTTTATTTTGGCAAAGTTTTATTTTGTTTGTAAACCTTCATAAACAAATAGAGAATAAGAAGATTAAAACAATTTGCTTTACTTCACTCTGTTGGTATTATTCACTTCACTCTGTTGTTACCCGCTGTTTAATATAGAATATAAATTACGTAAATATGAAACAGAATGAAAATTGGAAATAAATTGTTTAAAAATAAGTTTTTTTTAAGCGTCATGGTCTGGCCTTATCGTCATGGTACTGCTTTTCTGTATTAAACAGCGAATAGCAACAGAGTGAAGTGAATAACACCAACAGAGTGAAGTAAAGCAAATTGTTTTAATCTTCTTATACTCTATTTGTTTATCTAGGTTTATAAACAAAGTAAAACTTTGCCAAAAAAAAATCTTAGACAACCTTCCTAATTTTTCGTGTAGCATACACAGTTTTTCAAAAAATGTTACTGTTTTCATAATTTGTTTAAACAATAACTGTTAAACAATTTTAATTTGCAAAACAACATATACAGATAATTATTATTCCATTTGCCTGTAAATATATCAAGTGCTTTTATTTTACCATGGCTGGATAGTATAGCCGTAAAGTATATATACAGATGTATAAAAATTATTTGTTAAAACAATAGAAAAATTATAAATATTATGCATGGCCCACCACCAATTTTTCATTCATAAACACTACATTTAAAGATTCTATATCGACTTTTACTGAATTTGAAAAAAAATAGTAATAGTATCAACTAAATCTATATTGATACCATCTATATATATATATATATATATATATGGGCGATTCCACGTGAGATTTTAGTCGACCTCTTAAAATCTGCCAAAAATATTTTTTTAATATTCTGTATCGAAAAAAAACAGATACGTATTTTTTTATTTTTCTTTAATTGTCAAAATTTTCGAGTAATGAATTTTCGAAATTTTGCACTTTTAACCGTAGACCTATATTCAGTAGCTTATAAGTCCGAAAATATTGAGTTTAGAAAAAAGTTGTCAAAGAACGAAAGTTTTAGTTCTCTTTGGACTTTTAGGAAATGAAAACAAAATTTTTTTTTTATTTTTTATTAAAAAAATAAAAAAAATTTATAAACAAATTAATTTTTTTTAACTTTGGGTATGATAAATTTTTAATTTTCTTTTTTCAAAACATACCTGTAAATGATAAGAAGGTTTTAGAAAAAGTTTCAGAATGGGCCTGACAAGTTTAATGGGTTAAAAAAGATAATTAAGCTGCCTGTGCAGGTCGCACGCTCGCGGCGCAATATGATTTTTTTACAATTTACTATTAAAAATTGTCTAGACCCTACTTTTAATAGCAAAAGCTTTTCTTCTTTTTTGAGAAGTCGTCATATAATTTTTTTAAATCATGATTACGAAACTAATTTTCTTCGATCAAAAAGCTCAAAATAATTTATTTATTAATTAATACTTGTTAATATAATTATTAAAGAAGTTCCGTTTAGCAGCTATTAATAATAATAAAATGTTTCAATTTAAATCGAAAATGTTATAGATACAAAGTTTTTACACTAAAAAAGATCTAAATGGTGTATTTGTTAACTAGTGATAGTTTAAATAATTATTAGATTGGTACTAATTAATCACTGTTGCGAAACATTATATAATAAGTTCTCACATAAAAATAAAACAGAAAAAACGAACTTCCTAAGTTAGCAAATGTTGAACCAGTACATTTGTTAATTAATATTTGTTTAAACAATTGAGAAATTGATAATTAAGATTTGTTTAAACAATTGTGAAATGTAATAAGTTCTCATATAAAAATAAAACAGAAAAAACGAACTTCCTAAGTTAACAAATGTCGAACCAGTGCATTTGTTAATTAAAATTTGTTTAAACAATTGTGAAATATCCTTAAAAGGTTAGAATGTGAATTTAGGCTCAGAATATAATAATTAACAGTTTATTCTGCTGAAAAAATAATATTTTTGATAATCTCAAAGTCAATAACCTCATAATTAATTATTAATTGTTATTAAGTTTTATAAATAACAAATGGATTTACAAAAAAATCATTTGTTAGTTTGAAATACTATCGATTTGATCGAAAATTTCAAAAAATGATTTTAAAAACGATGAAATTATAACTTTCCATTTATTTGTTTATAACAAAATAAAAAATTTTATTTTAATAACAATGTTGCTAAAAACTATTTTTCAATATCTTGTTCACTAATTCCAACAATTTTCAAACAAATTCCCATCATTTTAAAAAAAATAGCACTCCTTAAAGAAATAGAAATTATTTTTTCCATTTGTTTATTAAATATTTCAATAAACAAATTTTTTTTCAAAAATTCGAGATGAACGTTCGATGAAAAATTTATCTACCTTCATTTTCCAAAAAAAAGTTAGCTAAATCCGTTAAAAATTGTAGTCTACAAATCAATTTGTCCACGGGCGTGCATTTTGCCCCACTGTGCCCTGCAAGAAATGGTAAACGGAACAATTTTCCAAAATATATTAGCAGTACATGAATTATAAAATTTTTTCAATTAAATCATTCCTTTCATTGAAACGTGTATAAGCCAAAAAAAATTGCGTTTTTTTTTAAGAAGAAATCTATTTTATCGATCTTCACTTATTGACAAGGCTGGGAAACTACCATGAAAAATTAGGTTACAGTATATCAAAATTATATGAAATGAAAATCATTGAACAAGGTATTTATAATTAGTCAATATTCTGCGAAACATAAATTCCGTGACATAAAAATTAATATGTTAAAAGTTTGTAAAATAAGTATTATATTAATTAATAATTATATGCAATAAAAATTATAAGAAATAAAAATTATATTTAATAAAATTATACAGAATAATAATTCGAGGATTTAAATTTATGTTATTTAAAACATATATATAAAACAATAATTATTTCGAATAATAAATAGATTTCTTAAAAATTATAACAACTAAATATTATATTTTTAACAATTATATTACTTTCCGTTTCACAACTTAAAAATTGTGTTAATTTATAATTAGATTGCATAGTAATTATAGAAAATAATTATTGTACTTAAAAAATTTATTATACATGCAATTTCATAGTGTGTAATTTATAGTCATTTATATTTATCATACCTATTAAATCTATAAAATAATTCGACTAAAGTAAATTATAATAAATATCAATTCTTCATATTAGAATAATATTAATATCAAATTATAGACACCTACCTTTCAAGTAAATGATCATTATCAAGTTCAAAATTTGAAAATATGATAATTATAAGTAATAATAATTTGGCGACTGTCATGCGCCCCAAATGAACGTGTACATTGCCGGACGAAGACTAATTAAACAATACAAAATCCATCAATACAAATATATAGAAATAAATATGTTACTGAAAAAAGGTCGATAAACCTATGACAAGTGTAATTATTGTGTTTATATATTAATGAGTATGAATCTAAATTATAAATTGTATAAATCTAAATTATAAATTGTATAAATCTAAATTATAAATTGTATAAATTTTCTAAATTAAATTAAATTCCTATAAAATAATTTTGAAGAAAAATAGTTTTTATAAATTTGACTTAGATTTTTTGTATCCTCTTTTTTATTGAGGGGTTTTTTCTGTAATCCAATATGGATCATCTCGGAAATTAGTCTTTTTCGCCAAACCGGTTCATTTTGTTTCTGAAGAGGACGATTGTATCGTCGAAACGTAAAACGGAGTGTTTTTTATTTTAACCTGACTTGGATAGATTGATAGTATTTCATCTCTACTTTATAGAACTAATATGGCCTAAGCGTTCGTGCCATAACTTATAATCAATATTTGTTTTAGTACTCACATTTGCGAAACTTCCATCGACATTATGACAAAAATTAAAATTTACTTTAAACAATCCATTTGTTGGTTTACCTGATATGATGATTTTATCTGGGGCGCTGCGATTATTCCCCAAATTTCAGTTTCCTAATATACAAAACAGAAATATTTATCATCGAAACTTCATTTCGCATAATTTTCAGATTTCTAAATTTCATTTGACATAATTTTTAATTTATCGAATTATTTTTTATTGTAATATTTAAATAGTCGAATTGATTTTTAATATAATTTTTAATATGTCGAAAAATTCTTTGACATAAATTTTGTTTTTTCGAATGACTGTTTTTCATAATTATTAATCCTCCGAATTGCCATTTGACATAATTTTCAAAACTTCGAAATATTATGTTACATAAATTTCTCTTATCGAAATTTTATTTGTCATAATGTTCATTTACTCAACTTATCAAGTGACATAAAACGCATTTACTCGAATTCTCATGTGACATAACCTTCAAATCCTCGAAATGTTATATTTAAGAAATTCCATTTATCGAAATTTTATTTGTCATAATGTTCATTTACTCGAATTATCAAGTGACATAAAACGCATTTACTCGAATTCTCATGTGACATAACCTTTAAATCTTCGATATGTTATATTTAAGAAATTCCATTTATCGAAATTTTATTTGTCATAATTTTCATTCATTCAAATAACCATTCAACATAAAATCTGTTTGTCCGACATTCCATTTGACATAATTTTCAAACATCAGAATTATTTTTAAACCTATAATGCAAGTCACAGAAATTTTATTTGTCCTAAAATATAACAATGCAATTTTCAAATATTTTTCTCATCTCTATTGTTATTTTAGGACAAATGAAATTTCTGTGACTTGCATTATAGGATTAAAAGTAATTCTTATGTTTGAAAATTATGTCAAATGGAATTTCGGACAAACAGATTTTATGTTGAATGGTTATTCGAATGAATGAAAATTATGACGAATAAAATTTCGGTAAATGAAATTTCTTAAATATGACGTTTCTAAGATTTGAAGGTTATGTCACATGAGAATTCGGGTAAATGCGTTTTATGTCACTTGATAATTCGAGTAAATGAACATTATGACAAATAAAATTTCGATAAATGGAATTTCTTAAATATAACATTTCGAAGATTTGAAGGTTATGTCACATGAGAATTCAAGTAAATGCGTTTTATGTCTTTTGATAATTCGAGTAAATAAACATTATGGCAAATAAAATTTCGATAAATGAAATTTATGTAACATAATATTTCGAAGTTTTGAAA
The DNA here is from genome assembly GCA_032873175.1 of Leptopilina drosophilae. NCBI lineage: Eukaryota > Metazoa > Arthropoda > Insecta > Hymenoptera > Figitidae > Leptopilina > Leptopilina drosophilae. The sequence goes on along the minus strand of CM065478.1, from coordinate 42,799,539 downwards.
ATTATGTCAAATGGCAATTCGGAGGATTAATAATTATGAAAAACAGTCATTCGAAAAAACAAAATTTATGTCAAAGAATTTTTCGACATATTAAAAATTATATTAAAAATCAATTCGACTATTTAAATATTACAATAAAAAATAATTCGATAAATTAAAAATTATGTCAAATGAAATTTAGAAATCTGAAAATTATGCGAAATGAAGTTTCGATGATAAAAATTTCCATGTTTTGTATAATAGGAAATGGTCCATCACTTTTACTCCAGCAGCATAAAAAATAATCTTTATTCCACTTTTTTTAATTTTACACGCAGATAATAAATTGTATGGAATTTCCGGGGAGTAGAGTACATTTTCCAATTTTCCAGTGTAACCTTGATTGGTCGAGATATTGTGATTAAGCCTCTTCTTGTTGCATTAATTACCGTGCCACTTTCGGCTACATATAATTTTATTGGTGGATCTACTATTTCGCAACTTTCAAATACATCACAACGATTAATTATGTGGTGTGTTGCTCCAGAATCTAATATAAAGGCAATTTCGTTTTTGTCTTGATTAGATTGTGAAGTAGAATGATTACTTAACATGAAGGCAAAACCAGTGTCATGAATGGTTTATCCTCTTGAAATAATAGCAATCTTTCTTAATGTGATTGGTGCAACCGCAATGATCACATTTTCTAACAGATGATGCTTTGTTGTTCGATTGAAACCTTTTATTTTTAAAATTATGTTTGTTAAATTTTGATTTAAAAATACTTTTGTTCCTTTTTAATCTGTGAAGTGTTTGTTTCTCTGATGATGACAAAGATGTTGCTTTTTCTGTACACAATACTTTAGGACTTGAATTATCATCTGCCTTGAGTTTCACTTCATGATCGAGTAATCTTGTTTTAAGAAAGGAAAGATTAAGGTTATTTTCAGATAGAGTCTTCAGAGCAGTAATAACTCCATCATAGGAATTTGGTAGTGTTAGGAGTAGATGCGATACTTTGTCCATTTCATCTAAACGTGCGCCAGCAGAGGTCAGTTCAGCTATAATTTCATCAAAGCGAGTAAAATGGTCTAATAGACTTTTATCTATTTGTAGTTTTAAGTTCAACAGTTGCTTCCGAAGAGCAAGTTGGGTTGCGAGACTTCGTCTTTCATAGATCTTGTCAAGATTCGAGAAAATATTCCTTGAAAATTCTTCATCTTTTGCGAAATTCAGGAAGGTTTCACTCAAATATTCAATTTTTTTTAGCAATCATATTCTTTTTGTTTCAAGCTTCGGTGATCCGTTCAGGTACTTCTCTCTCAATCACTTCAAGAACATTTAACTCCGCCAAAAGTGATTTGATACGGAACTTCCATACGGTATATCTATCTCCATTAAAAGCTTGAATATTTCTTTTGTTGTGTGAATGCTCCATTTAAACAAATTTTTTTTAACTTTTTAGCGAAAACTCTGGGCCCATAACCTATAGAAAGGTATGGGTAAATAGAATAAATCACAACAGTTTATAATTCAAATCTTTATTTAATGTTCACTTTACAAAGTATACACTTAAACTGAGACACAGCAGAATACGAAAATAGGTATAATAAAAGATATAAACGTTGACCGATGGGTAATCCCATCTACCTTCCCTCTCCTTATACACGCAGGTATAAGTTTTAACTATTACTTCGTAACAACCTTTTGGATTCTTACAAATAATATTATTCAACCTTTATTAAAATTATAAACAAAGTGAGGAAAACTAACAATAAATAATTTATTTAAGAATTTGTAAAAAAAATTTATTTTTATTTAAAAATGGCGGCGATATAAGCCAATTCTGAAAATGCCCATTTTCGGTCGTAAGATCGATTTCAATCTTTCTAAAACAGATAAAACCAAAAACGAAGCAAGATTCTCTTCGTTAGATATTTCTTCAGGTGTGCAACCTCAAAAAAGTGGAATTTTCTTTCCACCTTTTTTTAGAGTAATTTTTCCCCAAAGTATGCAAAAAGGTGTTTTTATTCAGAATTTCTCTTATAAAAATAAGGAGATGGATCTTTTCCAGTTTTTGAAGTTCCACTTATAGGCATGATGACGCTGAATCAAAAGCCATTTGATTTTTTAAAATCGCTTCAGAAAACTCAAGATATCAGTCTTACCAGATCAAAAAAGACATTTTGAGAAAAACGCATTTAAAGTTTTTGTTCATAAGTTTCGACATTTATTTTTTAAATCATCTAATTACGAATATGAAATTAGATTTTTTAAATTCAAAATGCCGAATCCAATACGGCAAACATTTTTTTAAATCATTGGATTTGCTTGAAAATTGTTACGGGGGTTTGGGGTCGCTGGTAATGAATATGAAATAATTTTTTAAAAATTAAAAATGGCGGATGCAATATGCTGGATGAAAAAAAATTGAACGAAAAAAAAATAAAAAAAATTTCTTTTCCGCCATATTGGATTCGCCATTTTGAAAATTTTATATCTAATTTTTGATCAGCAACACAAGAAACATATTTATTTGTCTTTTTTAAAAAATGCAAATGAGAAAACATTTAAATCATTTGATTGCTTATCCGCATACAAAAACTTCTTTGACATGGCGAAAAATAAAAAACTTTTGTTTTACTTAAAATTTTTCAATAATATTTTAGGAGCGTATTCTAGACACTATAAGAAATCCGAAAATAAAATTTTAAAAAATCGATTTTTTGTCATTTTTAACTGGAATGTCCCCTTAAACGTTCTAGGGCTTAAAAGATTTATACATTCGTGTACTTTAAGATGAAGTTAGGAGTTTTTGAACAAATTTTATTTTCGATGTCAATAGAGCTGTCAAAAGTAAAAAAATCCAAAACTTTAAAAATACTTTTATGAATTAAGATCTGAAAACAAGGTGAATTATTCTACAACTTATTCCTTAACACTTTAAGGGTCGTTGATTATAAATCTAAAGTTTTTTAAAGAAAAAATCAAAATGGCGGATCTAATATGGCGGCCAAAAGTTCAAAAAAGTAAAAAGAATTGTTTTTCTTGTGAAAAAATATTATTCGATAGTTTTTGAAGTCGCTGATGACAAATCTAATGTAATTTTTTATAAAAACGCACCGGAACGTTTGACAAATTTTGCTTCTAAAATTATTAAAAGTGGGAGAGTTCGTAGACAATTATGGGGGTAAAAGGTGTAACTTCCCAAAAATAATATTTATTCATTATAAGTCTATTAATAATTAAGGTTTGAAGAAAGAATCATATCCATCGAGAATTTGTCAGTACTTTTACCTTATATATTAAAAAGTAAAGCTCGAGTTACAAGCAGTGATTCCTAGAACTTGGGTTGCGTAATTAAGTAGGTCACAGCATGCGAGTTCGAGCTTACATGACGCAATATCCATGCGATGCATTCCTTCCTATTTTGATCAAGTTTAACCTCTTATATGGAAAGAGTGAAGCTCGAGTTACAGGCAATGATTCCTAGAACGCAGGTTCCAAAAAGAGGTCATAGAGGACGAAAGCGAGCTTTCATTACTCACATTGATACGACGCATTGTTCTCTCTTTTAGTTAATTTCTATCTCTTATTTTGTTTTTCATTGTTGAGACAAGTATGTAGGATAATGTATAGTGTTTCAACTTAAAATTTCTATTTCAATTTAAGCCTTTTTAACACGGGTATTGTATGTTACATATAAGATATAAGATAACAATATTTTTGTTACATCGCAGTTACACAAACATTCTTATCAAAAATGTACCTAGGATGTACCACAGCATCTTGTGGATCATAAGCATAATTTTCTTAAAAATTTTTGAGAAATTTTCAAAATTGGGACAGGATGCACATTTACCTAGATAACAGTCTACCAACACACTTTCACTTTTTTTTGAAACAATCATTATAATCATTAACAGGATTATCTGATTCTTGTGTGAGTTTTTGCAAATTAGAAGCATTAATTATTGCCTGAAAATGTTCATGCGTTATACAGACAGAAACGCTGTGTGTGCCCTTCACTCCAGCAATGATGTTTTACAATTTTGGTAAAATCGTGTTCGACACAGACTACAAATTTTGGAATTTGTAATACAATTAGGAAACTCCTGCAACATAATTTTGGGCATAGATTGCAAAATTTTCCCTCTATGACCTTTAATTTCGTAAGGATTTGCACATCTGTCTATATGGAAGACAGTTTCTGAAGATTTTCATTTTTTGGAAGCCATATTAAACTTTGAAAATAGATCAACTTTGAAAACAACCACTCATAGCAGCCACAAAAAATGAAGGAAATATTTTTTGGACTGAGAATATTTCAAAATTAACAATTGAATTTAAAAGTAATGCATTTATTTTTTACACATATCTTATAAGCAATACAAAAGAAAAAGGGTGCACTTTTTAGTACTCACCAAACAATCTTTAATAAAGAATAACCAAAATTGAACAAAAACTAAACAGAACTAATAAAACTAAGGAGAGGAAGCTAAATGACAAATTTAATTAAGTATTAATAAAATACTAGTGACTTTTTGTTAATGATATGATCACTAGATATTATTATGTGCATTCAACGAAAAACAAATGAAGTAAAAAAATGAAACTTTTCAGATGTTTAGAAACAAATCAGGTTTTTTGAAATAAGCAAACTGTGTCGAAGGCAAAAGTCATTTGTTTTTAAAATTTTTATATGAACATATGAATTATTATATTCTCATCAATAATTTAAAATTGTTCAATTAATTATTATGTTCCAAATACAAAGTTAATTGTCATAAGCAACCTCAAAAATATATATAGACTGCTTCGACATTCGCCCTGAGTTAACTCTGGGTTAATGGTGATTGGTTGATCCAACAGAACGTTATTTATGATTGAATAATAGTTAACTCAAGGTTATCCCTGGGCGAGTGCCGAAAACTGCCATGGAAAACTTGACGCTAAAAAAACAAATTTTTGAACTTCTTTTAAAAATTTTATTCGCCATTGTGGACCCGACATTTTTAATTTCTGAAAATTAATATCAGTTTTGTCATCATCAACTTTAAAAACTGTCGAATAATATATTTTTCACAAGAAAAACAATTCTTTTTACTTTTTTGAACTTTAGGCCACCATATTGGATCAGCCTATTAGATTTTTTCTTTAAAAAAGTTTTGATTTATAATCTTCGGCACTAAAAAGAGTTAAAAAATGAGTTTCAGAATAATTCATCTCGTTTTCAGCTCTTAATTCATAAAAATATTTTAAAATTTTTGGATTTTTTGACTTTCAACAGCTCTATTGACATCGAAAATAAAATTTTTTCAAAAACTCCTATCTTCATCTTAAAGTGCACGAATGTAGGAATCTTTTAAGCCATACAATTTTTTATAGTAAATTGTAAAAAAAATCCCATTGTGCCGCTTGCGTGCGACCTGCACGGGCAGCTTAATTATTTTTCTTAACCCATTAAACTTGTCAGGCCCACTCTGAAACTTTTTGCAAAACTTTCTTATCATTTCTAGGTATATTTTGAAAAAAGAAAATTAAAAATTAGCATACCTAAAGTTAAAAAAAATTAATTTGTTTATAAATTTTTTTAATTCTCTTATGAGCTACTGAATATAGGTCTACAATTAAAAGTGCAAAATTTAGAAAATTCATAACTCGAAAATTTAGACAATTAAACAAAAATAAAAAAATCCGTATCTATTTTTTTCGATACAGAATAGAAAAAAAATATTTTTTGACGATTTTAAGAGGTCGACTAAAATCTCACGTGGAATTGCCCATATACATACATTAAATGTAGAGAAAATGTAGAAAAATATTAATTTATATTATTTTTTTACTTTTAAGTTTTAAAATTAAAACCAATAATTATTATTCAAGAAAAAATAAAAATGATTTGAAAATGAGAATTTATAATTTACTAAGCATCTTGCGGTTAAAATCATAGACAAGTAGTTTAAGCTTTCGATTGTCATAATCGAATGTTTGCTCAGTTTGATTGCCTTAATGTATGAATGTAATCAAATGCAATTATCCTTAATTGCCTGGTCGGTTACCTACACAAGGTTAGACAATCCAAAGGCCAACTTCGATCGATATATACGCCCAAATATATATAAGCCCATATACGCGCCTTATCAGGAGCTCGAGTCAAGCATTTCAATTCGACATAGCAGCTTGACCGGACGATCGAATTCCTATCAACCGAGGTTCCATGAACCAACCCTCAAGCCCTTGAGTCTCTCTCTCTCTCCTCAACATATTCATATTTTATCTGTAAGATATCGGGCGCATGAAAATGTCCTAAACCAGACTTGTTAGAAATGTTATTTAACAGAATTTTTTTTTATCTAGAATATCATTTTAGTAGAATGTATTATTGTTAGAATGATAGCTTGGCTGAAAGAAAAGTAGAAGGAATTTTAATTTAGTAGAATATTTATTTGTCCGAATTACAATCTGGCAGAAAGACAATTTGATCGAATTTCAATTTTCCAGAAATCTAATTTAACCGAATATCAATTTATGCTAATCGCTTTTTCTTAAAATCGTAATTTTACAGAAGCGTAATTAAATTGGCGAATCAAACAGCTAAACTAGCGCATCTGGTGGCCGACTTGGAACTGCCGCTGGTGTGACTCTGTGTATTACAATACGGTGAACTTCAAGAGTTTTGACAGTTCGCTTAAATTGTTTTTACAAAAAGTTTAAAAGTAATTTCATAAGTGTGAATAAAAATTAAAATTTATAATTATAGATGAAAATAAATATGCCCGTTCACAACAAAAGAGTAACTGAAAACGACACAATTTCTGCGTTTCTCAGTGCTCTACATTCAAAAATAATAAAAAACATCTTCACAGAATACAACTTAATATTTGAAGACGCAAACAATTGAATTTAGCAATTAAAACAGGGCCAAGTGAATGATAATATTATTTTTACAGTAATTATTTCAAATCTTTATGATTATATCACAAGTCTTAAGTTTATATACTCAAAGTTTCAGGTTATGTCTCTTTACAAGATATATATATATATATATATATATATATATATATACATGTGTATGTGTTGTGTATTTATGTGTGAATATACATGTGTATGTAAATAATAAATAATTTTTTTTATTTTCTTTTTAAAAATTATTTATATTTGTTTATAAATTAAGATTCAATTATTGTAAATATTGATATTTTATTTTTACTTATTTCCCAAGTGCGAAATGCTAAGACTGCAAAAACGGACCATCATTGGTTCAGTGATGTCTGCCGAAAATTGGCAGTTGTTACTGGGCCATCACTAGTGCTCAAAACGTCCCATTGCTGGACCAATGATGGCGCCGATGGCCAGGTTTTCAAAATTTTTTAGACTGGGTCAGCTCTCGGCCCTATAATGGCACATTCACGGCAAAGTTGATCAATCTCTGATGGCAAAAGTCAATTGCCAGTGATGTGCCGACCATCGGTCCAGTAATGGCTCATTATTGGCACATTAATGTCAAACATTTTGTATCTTTAACCACTCTACTGGCAGGGCGTTCCAAATGGCGTCCTATTCGCCGAGGCCCAGACTGGCAAAAACATATACGTATAATATTACCATTCATAATAATAAATAATAGTTATATATATATATATATATATATATATATATATATATATATATATATATATATATAACTATTATTTATTATTATGAATGGTAATATTGTATGTAAATATCTTTTTTCAATAAAAATACAAGTTTTATTGTGTAAAAATTGAATGAAATTGGAACGCCATTTGTTGAAAAATGTTAAAAACAGCCGATTTGGACGTTCGGAAAAACGTTGAAAATCACAAAAACTAAAATTTTTATTGTGATAATCTTGTTTTTTGATGTCTAAAATACAGAAATATTTCTTTACAACAGTTAAATGTGGTGTACACTCTTTAAAAAAAAAGTTTTTTTAGGAACGCCATTTCGGTGTTTTTGCCAGTCTGGGCTACGGCGCGTGGAACGCCATTTGGACCGCCCTGCCAGTGAAGTGGTTAATGACAAATTATAATGGCCAGTATTGGGGTGTAGCTTGACCCAATAACGGCACATTATTGGCAAAGTTTATAAATTTTTAATGAAAAAATTCAATTGCCAGTGATGTGACGAAGATCGGCCCATTAAAGGCACATTAGTGGCACTTTAATGACAAAACTTTTGTATCCTTGAAGGAAAATTTTAATTGCCAGTATTAGGGCGTAGCTTGGCTCAATAACGGCACAGTATTGGCAAAGTTTATAAATTTTTAATGGAAAAATTCAATTGCCAATGATGTGACGAAGATCGGCTCATTAATGGCACATTAGTGGCACTTTAATGGCAAACATTTTGTATCTTTGACGGCAAATTATAATTGCCAGCATTGGGGCGTAGCTTGGCCCAATAACGGCACATTATTGTCAAAGTTAGTCAATCTTCAATAGCAAAATTCAATTGCCAGTGATGTGATGAAAATCGGCCCATTCAGTTATTCAATAAATTATTTATTTTGTATTTTAAAAAATTGAATAAGTTTGAAAAAGATTCAAATTAAAATATTTGGAAATTTTAATTTTCTATATTTTCAACTGGCAATTTTAAAGAATTAATTTTTTGGAAAAGTTTAATCAAATAGTTATTTTAAAAAAGTTATTGATTTTTTCAAATAATTTTACAATTAAATTCGTAAATAAATGTAACAGAACATTTTATTCCATAAAATCTTTTTCTTTATTATCTAAAAATTCAAAAATTTCCAGTTTCATTTTCAATTAAATTCTCTAATTGGCAAATAGAATTCATAAACATTTATTTTCATTGTTCTTAAAAATCTTTGAATTAATCTTAAAGCAATTGTAATTAAGAAATAGAATTGATCCAAATTATTTCCTTACGAAAATTGAGAATTTGCTACAAAAATATTAAGAAAATTTATTAAATATACAAGTGTTATTTTTAAATATTAATTCTCATAATTAAATTTCAAGAAATATTAAGTTATTTAATAAATTTTTTATTTTTGTATTAAAATAACTGAATTCTCGTAGAATTTTCTAATGAAAATTGATTTCAAATTAGATTCTAGTTGAATTTTTAGATAATAATTAAACATTAAAAACCTAGTATGAAATTTCATATTAAAGTTTTTTAAAATTCAATTTTATTGACAATGATGTGACAAAGATCGGCCCATTAATGGCACATTAGTGGCTCTCTAATGGCAAACATTTTGTATCTTTGATGGCAAATTATAATTGCTAGAATTGGGGCGTAGCTTGGCCCTGAAATGGCACATTAATGTCTAACATTTTGCATCTATGATGGCAAATTATAATTGCCAATATAGGGACGTAGCTTGGCCCAATAATGGCACAGTTTCGGCCAGTGTAGTGTAGCTTATAAAAACCCTTTTGCTTCCTCGACTGTGCGTCAGAGTAGCATAGTGGTTAGAGTGTTAGGCTGTGGTGCATCCGGTTCAGGTATCAATCTCAGGGAGCGGTAAGAATTTTTCAAATATTTGTAAGTTTGCGTTTAACTTAGGGAAATAAGTCGTATAAGTATAAATTAATTAGTTAATTAAATAAAAAATATTTTTTAAAAATTTTTGTCAACACTGGGGGAGTAATGGCAGACAATAATGGGCCATTAATGTCTGCCGAGATCTGGCTGCCGAAGTCCAACCGTGGTTAACACCACAAGAATCGGCGTAAAGTTGGACCAATATTGTCTACCAAGTCTCGATGACAGCTTTGCTAATACTGGGCCAATGTTGTGCCGCGTTGGTTTTCGCACTTGGGTTGTAGTTAATTTTAAAGTATTAATTTTCTAATTATAAAATAAAAATATTTCTACTTACATATATATTTATTATTTTCTATTATTATTATTATTATAATTAATAATAATAATAATTAATATTATTAACCACTTCGGCGGCATGGCGTTCCAATTGGCGTTCCATGAGTAAGTGGCAGAAGCGGCAAAAAAATGCGAAAATGGCGTTCCTACTTGAACTCGATATCAAAAGTCTGCAGTCAAGTTAAACTTGCCATAATAAAATATTCTTGTTATTTGAGATAAATGAAGATGAATAGGACAAAAAAAATTATTTTTTATAGATGTTTAATAGTTTTTTAAAGGTTTTAATGCAGCCAATTTTTAATACTTTTTACGAATGGCGTTCCAATATTCAGCCAAAATAGTTGATAATTTTGAATCCGCCTATTTGAATTTTTTTAAATCTATTTAAGATTCATAATCTCAAATAATAAATAACTTTTGGTTTGGTTGACTTAATTTGTTTACAGAGTTCAGGAATAAAGTTTAAATAGGAACGCCATTTTCGCATTTTTTTGCCGCTTCTGCCACTTACTCATGGAACGCCAATTGGAACGCCATGCCGCTGAAGTGGTTAATTAATAATAATAATAATAATAATTATTATTATTTTAATTTTTATTATTTATTTAATAGCATCTTTATTAGAGTGACCGTTATTTTGTAAAACTTGGAATTTCTTAGGTCGTCGGGAAGAATTTGCTTCAAAATGAGAAAAAATGAGCTATGCACAAGAAAAGTCCAATCGATCAATATTAACCCGTGCCACTGATAGGGTTAAAGTTGAAATGGGGTTTAACATAGGATTAATGCACTTTTTTGCATTTTGTATGGCAACTTTTTTTATAATTAATCTTTTGCCTTGGCAACATTCATATTTATGGTTTTTGATGTGCTGAACACGAATTCGATGTCATCCAATGTCAAAAAAGCTGTCAATCATTTTAAAACGACATTTTTTGTTTAATTTAGTAAATCAAACCAAATTTTGCTTATAAAAAAATATTTTAAGAACGACAAGGTCGAACTCAATGGCAATATGTAATATTGACAGTTGACAGCTGTCAATTAAACTGTCAAACTTTAAAAAATGAGAGTTTTTCACAGTTTTTACATTAAAATACTCAGATAAAAATATTTTAAGGGTATTGAGGTAAACCTGAATAGAAGTACGTAAATTTGACAGTTGCCAAATGTCGATTAAGAGGTCAAACTTTTAAAATCATAGTATAAAAACTAATTTAAATTAACAAATTTATGGAAAAAGGTACTTACCTTAAAATTAAATTTTTATGGTTAAAAAGTAACATTCTCTTATTAATTTTTTGACAGTTTCTAATTGTGAAAAAACATGTCGCTAATTTGATTAATCTCGGTGTGCTTAAAAACACTTGTATGCAAGTAGTTTAATTTAAAAAGTTCCCGGTTCAAATATTTGACATCTTAATTGACTGATATCAACTATCAAATTTACATAATTCTATTCACGTTTACTTCAATACCCTAAAAATATTTTTACTGAGTAATTTAATGTAAAAACTGTCAAAAACTTGTTTTTAAAAGTTTGACAATTTAATTGACGGCTGACAACTGTCAATATTACATATTTCTATTTAGTTTGACCTTGTTGTTTTTAAAATATTTTTATATGAGCAAAATTTGGTTTGATTCACTGAATTAAACACAAAACACTGTTGTTTTAAATAGATTGACATCTTTTTTGACATTGGAAGCTGTCAAAACTTATTTTTGACATCGGATTCGTGTTCAGCACATCTAAAACCATAAATATGAATGTTGCCAATGCAAAACATATTTTTAAAATAAAGTTCTCATACAAAATACAAAAAAGTGCACTAATCCTATGTTAAACTCCATTTAAACTTTAACCCTTCGGTGGCACGGGTTAATATTGATCGATTGGGTTTTTCTTGTGCATAGCTCATTTTTTTCATATTCTAAAGCAAAATTTGCCCGGCACATAAGAAATTCCAACTTTTGCAAAATAACGGTCACCCTACTGTTTCTGAATAACAAATTTGATAAAAAAAATCTGTCACCGATTCAAATTGTAATATTTTCCTAACGAAATAGTTAATGGTAACTAATTATTAGTTTTTACCAGTAAAATTTTATTCCCAGTGGGTAGACACCCTATCAAATATATCAACAGAAACTAAAACCAGTCGAAGACGGTTCCGACAGCTAGTTTAACCCTCCTGCGCATAAAGCCGAGTATACTCGTCCAAACTAAACCGTTACCGTATGCATGAGGACGAGTATACTCGTCCAAACATTTTTGTTAATAACTTTTGTTTAAATAAATATTAAGACATCGGTCAAGTTGCAAATTGCTTTCAATGAACAAACGAAGCTAATTGAATTATTTAGCACAATATATATTATTTATTTAACAATAAACATTGCATATAAAATGTTTAAACAAAGTGAAAAATTTCTGTTTTATAAATTAATGTTTGTTTACCGGATTTTCCAATAATTGTCTATCAAAGGGTTTCTGGGTGCGCTGATTACGAATTTAACGTCAAAATTCAAAAATTCAAAATGGCGAATCCAATATGGCGGACAATTATATTTTTTTTAAAGCGGACTTTTAAAAAAATTTTGTAGAATTTTACCAAAACTTATTATCATAGGGTTTAGAGGTCGCTGCTTACAAACATGGAGTCAAAATGACAAAATTCAAAATGGCGGATCCAATATGGCGGATGACAATTCTGAAAAAGATTTCTAATCTCTTCGTCTATCGCTATCTAGGGGTTTTTGAGGTCGCTGATTACGAATCCGATGTCAAAATTTCATAATTCAAAATGGCGAACCCAATATGGCGGCTGACAATTATGAAAAAGTTTTCTAATCGTCCCGTCTATCGCTATCTAGGAGTTTTCGGGGTCGCTGATTACAAACATGGGTCTAAATTAAAAAATTCTAAATGGCCAATCCTATATGTCAAAAAACAATTTTAATAACATATTCTAATTGAATAATTTATTCCTATTGTAGTCTTTATTAAGAAAATAAATTAATAATTAAAAATTTTGTATGAATTTTGATATAATTTTTCGATTTTCACAAGAAATAGGTATATTGGTGCTTTCGGCGTCTTTGAAATCTGTTAATATGAATAAAAAGTTTGATTTTTTAACATATTACAGTCACGATCAATTGTAATTTTAAAAATTGATTTTAATTTCTAATTATAATTATTTTTACCATTATTATTATTATTTCTATTATTATTATAGATCTATAAAAAATTATTTGCTTAAAATAACTATTTATTGACTATTAAATACATGTTTAGTTCAATGGAATAATTTTAATTTAAGTCAATTAAGTTGCATTTTAATTATTAATTTTAGTAATTAAAGCAAATACAACCTAATTAAATTAATTAAAAATAATTTGCCTCATGTAAATATTTTTTTGATAATAGATAAGTAATCGGTTATTTGAATGATATAATTTATTTTCAATGTAGTGTACTTACTATGTTTTAAAATTTTTTAACCTAAAGATGGCCAACGATATATCTTGATTAATTTTATTATCTTTAATTTAATTCACAAAATGTTTTTTCTTATTGTTGTTCCATTTTCCGCCATATTGAGTCCGCCATTTTAAAATTTTGGACTTTATATTCGTAATCAGCGACCTCAAAAACCCCTAGATAGCGATAGACGGAACGATTAGAATTTTTTTTAAATTGTAAAAATTGTCCGCCATATTGAGTCCGACATTTTGAATTTTGAAAATCTGACCCCGGATTTGTAACACAGGCCTGAAAATTTAGACTTAGTTTTGTTACAAAAAAAGTGGAAACTAATTCTTATAGCTTTTTTTGACGTAAAATATGAATTCAACCTCCAAAATATCCCATCACGTCAGGATTTCTTGTAATACTGCCGTAAATGTCCAAAAATGGCTATTTTTGGTCATTTTTCGGAATTTTTTTCGTTAGTCAAAAAAATTTTTTTTCAATTGTCAAAATTGCATCGTATAGTACTATGGCTTAGCTTTAAAACTCATTTTTCAAAATGTCTTTAGAAATTTTTTAAAAAAAGTTATGTAGATTTGAAAATTGTTTTTTATTTAGGCAAGTGTAGGTTTTTAAAACTAGGAAGGCTGATATAAGTATAATTATAAAAAACAAAGTAGTAATAAAGGGGACGTCCATAATATATGTGGGATCGAAATAGGGAGAAAGGATCAAAAATTTTTTACAAAATTGGATATAAGAGTAGAGGGGATAATAAAAATTTTAGTCAACTTTTTAAATGTTAAAAAGTTACATATTTAATACAATTTTTTTTTGTTTTCAAAAATTAAGACTACTGCTATATCTCACCCTTACTAGTTGGTTTAAGAAATAACGGCCAATTTATAAAACTATTAGTGAATGCAATTAAAATGACATTTTGAATTTATCTTATACCCACATTTGCCTAAATGAAAAAATTTCACATCTATATAACTATTTCAAAAAAAATCGTAAAGAAATTTTAAAATATGGGGTTTGAAGCTTATACATGGTACTATACGACATAATTTTGCAAATTGAAAAAAAATTTTGGTTAACCAAAAAAAATCTAAAAAATGACCAAAAATAGCCATTTTTGGCCATTTAAAGCAGTTTTACAAGAAATTCTGACGTGATGGGCTATTTTGGAGGTCGGATTCGTATTCTACGTCAAAAAAGCTATAAGAATCACCTTCCACTTTTCCTGTAACAGAACTAAGCTACAATTTGCAGGCCTGTGTAATCAGCGACCTTGAAAACCCCTAGATAGAGAAAGACGGAACGATTAGAATTTTATTTAAATTGTGAAAATTGTCCGCCATATTGGGTCCACCATTTTGAATTTTAAAATTCTGACCCCGGATTCGTAATCAGCGACCCTGAAAACCCCTAGATAGCGATAGACGGAACGATTAGAATTTTTTTTTGAATTGTAAAAATTGTCCGCCAAATTGGGTCCGCCGTTTTGAATTTTGAAATTCTGACCCTGGATTCGTAATCAGCGACTCCGAAAACCCCTAGATAGCGATAGACGGAACGATTAGAATTTTTTTTTCAATTGTCAAAATTGTCCGCCATATTTGGTCCGCCATTTTGAATTTTGGAATTATGACCCCGGATTTGTAATCAGCGACCCTGAAAACCCCTAGATACTAATCGGCGTGCAAATCCTACCTTCTGAAAAATGTGTGCATTTGCAAGCGACTTTGTGGGTGAAAACGTATGCGCAGGAGGGTTAATTATATATAAATAAGAATTTGCATAAAATTAGTGGAAAGAAACAAATTATTTTTAAACAAATTGTTTATACTTTGGAAGAATTAAATGATTTTTATAAATATTGAAATTCTTTCATGAATAATAAAAATCGTTGCAGGAATTCAATTTATTAGCACTAGAATAAGAAAGAAGTAAACATTTTTTTTTAAATTAAGAAAAAGTCAGGAAAATGGAAAATAAAACATAGAATAGATTTTTCGTCAGTTTTATAAAGTTTCTAAAACGTTGATTTTCAGTAGTGGTTTTTCATTTTTGCGTAGATTGTGACGTCGAAATAAATTTCTTCCTTTTTTTATTTTATACTCTTGCAGTTTTTTTCTCCGCAAATTTCAAATATTGATTTTTCTCAAGAAAGAATTTTATTTTTCTTTTCAATCTAATCTTGAGATTTTTCTGGACGGGGAAAATCAATTTTTGCTTGAAACTATTTTTCTTTTGAGAACAATTTCTCAATAGATGCAGGCTCCTTTTTGGTTTAAATTTGCGTAGACGATCCCGGCGCAAGATAATGATCGTCTGGCGGCAAATGAGGAAAAACACAACATTCACATTATTGACTCGTTTTCTTATGAAAAGTTATGCTGAATTTTGCGTTTTTCTCTGATACAATTATTAATTTTTTTACTATTTTTTAATTATTATTTTACTCTTTATGCGACATTTTTTTATTTATTTAATAAGATTTAAATATTCGTTTTTTCTTCTCATCTTTCTCTTTCTTACTTATAAGTAGAATCATTTAATTAATTGAAATTTTCCTTTCTTTTAATAACACTGGATTACAGTGAAATTGTCAATTGAACAAAACATTTCTTTCTCGAATAGAAGGTGTTTTTTAAGTAAGAAAATCATAGTTTTAATTTTTATCCCTCGTGCAGTTTTTCAGTAGCTTCAAGTTTTGCATTTTCGAGGAGCGACGTCACTTAAATTTACCTGTAGGAAAAGCAGCATGTCAAAATATAATAAACGAAGTATTATTGGAAAGGTAATTGAATTACCTTTCGATCCATATGTCACAGAATAAAATTTAACAAGAATTGAGAGAGTTACAGTCGATTAAACATAAAATTTCATAACAATTTTGATGATTTTTAGATATTTGAGTAACTTCTACTATTTTTTTCTACAACAAACAGGAAAGAATGTTTGGGTTTTATTTTTTTTATTGATAGACTATATCATTACATAAATTTTGAGCCCTTGTGAACCTCGATTGGATTAAAAATGACATTTCTACACTAAATTTAGGGAACGAAACTACATTTTTCATTTTTGGTATCTCTTAAACATTTGCAGCAAAAATTGAAGTAATAGAATTTAGTTAAGCTCTGAAGTTACTAAAATCACTATTCAAGGAAATCGTAGATTTCGAATCCAATGTTAGTTTTCTAAATTTCAAAATGGCGGATCCAATATGGCGGACAAATTTTTTAAATCGATTAAATTCGTTTTAGAGTGGTTACTCGGAGGTTTTCGGGATCGCTGATTACGAATCCGATGTCAGATTTCAAAAATTATAAATGATGGATTCATAATAATAAACAAGTTTTTTAAAATCCATCAAATTCGCACCTATTGCATCCGCCATTTATAGTTTTTGAAATCTGACATCGGATTTGTAGTCAGCGATCCCGAAAACCCCCAAGTAACGAATTTAAAACGAATTTATTAGATTTAAAAAAATTTGTCCGACATATTGAATCCACCATTTTGAAATTTAGAAAACTAACATTGGATTCGAAATCTACGATTTCAAAAATCCTTGATTAGTGATTTTAGTAACTTTAGTGCTTAACTAAATTTTATTACTTTAATTTTTGCTGCAAATGTTTAAGAGAAGAAAATGAAGAATGTAGTTTCGTTCCCTAAATTTAGTGCAGAATTGTCATTTTTAAAAAAGTTTTTAATTTGTAAACCTGTGTGATAAAGTTTTAATTTGTTTAAACAATTGTTGCTATTCATAAATTAGAAAAATTCAATTATTTAATTACTTAAATAGTATATTATTTTGAAATTAAATATATATATATTAAATATAAATAATATTATATATATATATATATATATATATAATATATATATAACTTATAATATATATGTCCTTATATATATTAAATATATATATTTAGTTTTAGTAAAGTTTAATTTTTTATTGAATGAAGCAAATAAATATCTATTTAAATGTAAATAAAATTATTTAACTTCAATTTAATTGTTTTCAATAATTTTTAAGTTTAAAATTCAGAATTCAAATTTAGTTATAAGCATTTAAAGCTTCACATTTTTAAGTTTACTATTTAAACAAAATTTTTAACTATCTTATATTACTATTTTATTATTAAGAAACGAGGATTGTGAACCTATGACCGTTCAGGTCATAGGTTAGGTACCACTAACGATTGGATAATCCATTTACTTTCCCAATAACTACCCCTATATCCGAAGTCTTTTCCACAGCAGGAGGACTTCGGCCAGGTTTCTGGTAACAATAACGGTCTCCCCCAGAAAGCAGTAGCCCGTAATGTGTTCCCGCTCCTTTACAAGTGCGGGGCAGTGACACAACATGTGTATGGAGGTTTCGTGTTCCTCTCTACACCTACGGCACTTCGGGTAGTCCACAATCCCCATATTGTGCCGATGATAGCGCAGATTACCATGGTGAGTTAATAGCCGTGTTATGATCTTTGCCTCTTTCCTATTTAATTTACGGAATTCCGCTTTCCTCATAGGGTTAATACTAGTTCTCATGAGTACCTTGGCTTGTCTACAGCCCTTATTTGCCCGCCACTCCATTTGGTGTTCCGCAGCTATCCACTGTTTAATTTCCAGTTTCAGGCATTTATTGGAAACAGCAATGGGCTGTTCGGGCCCAATAAGTTGTTTTCTAGCCCCTTCTTTGGCTAGCTCATACGCCCTATCGTTTCCCGCGAATCCACTGTGACCATGGATCCAGGGAAGAGTAACGCGGTTTGTTTCAACTAGTTTGTTAAGTGTCTAATGACAGTCACCGACCAGCAGTGATGTTTATATGTATCGTTTCAAGGAGAAAATAGCTGCCTTGCTATCCGAATAAATAAAAATATCTTTGTCGTGACAATTTTTCAAGGCTTCAGCCGCACCATAAAGTATCGCCACAATTTCGGCTTGTAACACAGTAACAGTTGTCCCTAACTTAAAAGAGTGTCCCACTTGGGAGGTGTCCCACCTAACAATGTCCCTATCTTTTTGGAAAAGTAAGAACTAGTACCCCACTCTAAAAATTTTCAATTTAGGAACGCCTCCTAAATTTTTTTATAAAGCGCGTAGGGTACACATATTAATTCTCTTTCGCTAAGCTTCTTTTTCTTTATTCTTTCAAACTTTCTTTTTTTTATTTTATTACACACAATTTCATTCAATTTTTACACAATAAAACTTGTATTTTTATTGAAAAAAGATATTTACATACAATATTATAATAATATAACTATTAATAATATATATATATATATATATATATATATATATATATATAACTATTATTGATTATTATGAATGGTAATATTATACGTAAATGTTTATGCCAGTCTGGGTCTTGGTGCGTGGAACGCCATTTGGAATGACCTGCCAGTGAAGTGGTTAACTATTTTCACACTATGTTATATCTTCAGACGTAACATAAGAACAAATAATTTTTGGAGGCCCCGGAGGGATTCTTTAGTCTTAACTTTTGAAAAATTAAATTGTCTTCTTCACCTTATTTTAAATCGTATAAATTATATATAAACTTGAACTATTTTTACTAAAACTACTAAATGAAAATAAAAGATGAAGGTGAAGTGAAATATAATACTATTGAAACTACTAAAACTAAAACTACGTTATTAAGATCTGAAAATTGGAAAAAAATAAAAAAATTTTGTTCAAACTTCAAAAATTACTAAACTACTCGAATAAAATTAAAAACAAAGTACTGAATTTCTATATACTAAATAATTTTTTTAAAAGTTTGCTAAAATAAATTTAATACCAAATTTAACTAAAAACCAATTTTAAAAATATTAAGAACTACATAAATTTTTAAAGTTTGCTAAAATAAAACTATATTTTACCAAACTTAACTAAAAACCAAAAACAAATTTCTAAAAACTAAAAGTTTTTAAAGTTTAGTAAAATAAATTCTAAATTTTACTTAACTTGAATA
Source organism: Leptopilina drosophilae (assembly GCA_032873175.1). Classification (NCBI taxonomy): domain Eukaryota; kingdom Metazoa; phylum Arthropoda; class Insecta; order Hymenoptera; family Figitidae; genus Leptopilina; species Leptopilina drosophilae. The sequence goes on along the minus strand of CM065478.1, from coordinate 42,780,196 downwards.
AAAATTAAAATAAAAATTACTAAAAACTAAACAAAATACAAGGTTAACTAAAATAAACTAAATTTTACTAAACTTTATTAAAAACTCAAATCTTAAAATATTAAATGCCTAAAATTTATAAATTACGCTAAATTTTCCTAAAAAACAATACTAAATTTTGATGAAAAAATATACTTATCAAAATTGAAGATATCAATTAGATCATTTTATTTTAAGTTGATTTTATACACACTAAAAAAATTATGTTTTAAAGTGAATTTCCCAAAACTCATTCATTAATTTATTTTTTTAGTGGATCATTCTGGTTATTTTACTTATAAAAAACCAGGTATCCGAAAAAACAAGGAGCCGCTTTAAAAAGGAAAACGTGAGAAAAGAGCTGAAGAATTAGCTGCAAAGTTCCCGTTTTAATCTAAAGAAATTTCTCCACCTTTATCGAATAACGAAACAAAATTGCAAACACCTCCACCACCTCAAACATTAAAGGAAAGAATAAACCGATTCCGAGAAAGTTTATGCTAAACTTGCATGGATAATGAAAAATTCCTAGAAAATTGTTATTAATGTTTAAGACTAATAAACCTAAGGTTTACCATCCCTGAATTAAATAAAACTTAGGTATTTTTAATACTCTTTTAGTATATGGCTTATTTCATTTAAAATGTAAAATCTATGCCCCTTGGTCGGAAAAAAGTTTTTAGATAGCAAATGAATATTTTTTTATTTATTTTATTAATATCTAACATAGACTAATTTTTTATCACTTTAAAAGAACTTTAAGGTGCATTAAAACAAAGTGACGGACTAAAAAGCAGACTAAATGTCTCCTATTGTCCCTGTCCTCGAGGCACTTGTACTACATTGCCTCCAATAATTTATATATATATATATATATATATATATATATATATATATATATATATATATATATGTGTGACGCTCCACGGTGAAAGGGACCTTAGCTGCAAAAAAATTAATTTTGAGTTACTTATGTCATTCTATAGTTTTTGAGTTGTTCTTTCATATGCAAAAGTAAAAAATAATTTTTACTTACAGGTTTTTTTGTTATTAATGTTTAAAAATGAGCTTGTTCAATGTTTACACGTGGTTATTCAGAAAATCTGCCCCTCTACTTACTAATACTACTACACTGGCCATGCACGTACAATTCGTGCACTTCGTGTAACACGGACAACTATCAATGTGTAATGAGTAGTGGGGCTGAATTTCATTGGAACGCCTTGACCAATCAGAGTGGTTCTTCTTTAAATGGCTTTTCTGTAAAATTTGTCTATTGCAGCTAAGGTCCCTTTCACCGTGGAGCGTCACATATATATATATATATATATATATATATATATATTGTTACGTCCGTAACTTCTGGTTAATTTACTTAATTTCAATATAATATTTATGCATGTATTTTCTTATTGCATTTTATATTATTGTATTCTGCATATTTTTTGGCAATGTTTATTATATATTTTAAAACAAAATACAAATTGTAACAAATATACGAGAGAAGAGTAATAATTTAGTTCATGTAAAAAGAATAATGATACCGCAACAAAAACATGACCTTTCTAACAAATTTTAACAAGCGAGTGAAGATAATATTAGAGAGAAAAGATTATGTAAACAAGCGACGAACAAAAATTCAAACAAGAGGAAAATCACCTGTTCCCCCTTCAAGTTAGCAGTTCTTCTACACAATTCCCAAATCTACGAGGGACAATAGTCGCCCGTTACCGCCACTTACATTTACAAATATTGATACGTGCATGTTTCCTAGAAAGTAACCGCACAGTAAACGGGAGGAAAATCATCAGTAAACCTTTAAACATTATTAAAAGTGAAAAGTCATCCAGTATACCTTTGAACATTATTTAAAAGTGTCGTCCAAGTATAATTTAAACATACTTCATTACAAGTGAATTATTCCCTAAGTATTAATTTAAAATCAGTTTCAAATCAACACCTCATTCATCGATCTTCGAATATAACTTTTATCAATTTCCAAAAATATAAATTTGGAAATTCTTTTGAGTGTCTACAAAACTTTAATATTGAAAGATCACATTCCAAATTTCGAAACATCGAAATTTGCTTAAGAGGCGACAACTGTCTGGGACTAGCAGATATTTTTCGGAATACAATACACTGTCTTATTAGTGTAAACACCAGCACAAATACTCTACCATTAAGGACAACCATTAGGCGGTCCCTTTTCGTCTAGTGCTCATCACCACTCAAGATTGGATTACAAGATAATTATCACACCACAAGTAATCGTTATTCTTTAAGAAAGATTCATAATTTTGTACTCATTGTATTTTTGTCAACTCTTTGCTTTCTTGTTGGTTTTTAAATAAATTATTCTCTCACAACATTTAGTAGGCTCATTGACTTATCCTCATCCCAAATTAAATTCATTTATGAAACTAATTTAAAACGAGGGACGTTAGGTATATTTAAAGAGGTTTCTTGTTTTGACGTAACAGAAGCCCTTTTAAAATTTTGGTGCATCGGCCCGGGAAAATTACAAAGTCGATCAGCCATAATTTTGTCAAAATTTTAATAAAATTCGAAAATTTTTATGAACATAATTCTATAATTTACAAAATTTTTTAATAAATCAATGAGTATACCAATTGTTAAAAAAAGGTGAATTTTTTTAATAGATACAGTGGAACCTCGATTATCCGAACTAACCAAGGCAAGGCCTGATTCGGATAATCGAAAATTCGGATAATAGAAGTTTTAATGTTTATCATAATTGAAGTAAAAAAATTGGAAAATTGAACTATACTTATTTAATTTAATACATATTTTTAAAGATATATTTAAGTATATATATGTAAATATATATTAATTTATAATAATATATTAATAAAACACAGAATATATGATTTTTTAAGACTTTTTTGGCATAAACATAAACATAAAAAATAAAATAAATAGAGAAAATAAATTTTAAAATTCGCATAGCCAAAAAAAAGTTCGGATAAAATGATTTTCGGTCCGGATAATAGAGATTTCGGATAACAGAGGTTCGGATAATCGAGGTTCCACTGTAATAATAACAAAAAATATCAAAAAGTAATTAATGTCATTTAATATTTTCATTTAAATTGGTACATTTTATATTGATTGATAAAATTATACAAGATTTAAGTCGCAAGGTGCATTCATAAATATATTTTATAATGGATTTAATGAATAGCGGTTCGAGTCCTCTTAACTTATAATTTTTAAAGTTGCAAGGTGCATTCTTTAAATAAATCCAGAATTATATTGATGAATAGGGGTTTGATTCTTCTTGACTTATGGAATTTTTTGTCTTGTATATGAATCATTTTAATATTCAATTTGTGCTAAACCAAAATTTGTTTCATTTTTTAAATTGTGATTTGGTATTATTGTTAAATCTTTAAAAATATTTTATCGTCCTGAAGCTAAACAAGAAAATTAACTACCAAAGAAAAGTGTATTTTATACTGAAGAAACAAGATTGACAATTTTACAATTATTGCGTATATTGTAAATTTTGATATTATGAAATCTTTTAATGTCTTCTTAAAATGAAAATACTACCGATTCCTCACATTTAACTCGCTCTAAAATAAAAAATAATCCAGAATTGTTATTGCATTCAGGAATTCTTTATTATAAAGAAAATCCACACAAAAGTACACCCAGATATTCTAGAAAAAATCCTAATCCCGAAGAAAAACATAGACAGCTTGACTCTGGTTTTATTTCTAAACTTTTTGACACTGACGATAATTCTTCTAAAACTGACGATAACGACAGCAAAGATTCTATATTAGAAGAAACTCTAGTAGATCAAAATTTAGGAAATCAGTCTCAAGCAAATTTAGGTCCAAATAATCAATTAGTTGACGAAGTTGAAACAAGCGAACACTCTGAAAACGATTCTTTTGATAGCACTAGAGACTGTAACGATTTTGAAGAAAACATGGCGCTTCCAAACAATCAGCAAGTATCTTTACGCGTTGCATTAGAAACTATACCAATGTTTAGCGGAAAAAATATCCCATTATCTATATTTATTGAAAGTTGTTTAGAAGCAAAATCTATGCTTCCTGAAAATGCAAAAGTGCAAACAAATTTAGTCAAATTAATTAGAAGTCGAATTTCGGGTAAAGCGCGAAGAATTATTATAGAAAATAATTTTTTACAGTAGAACAATTAACAGAGAGATTAAAACAAATTTACGCGCCAGCAAAATCTGTATATCAGTTACAAGGAGAACTGAGAGCAATATATATGTGGGTACACGAAAATATTATTTCTTACGGTTCAAAAATCGCAGAAGCAGCAGAAAGAATATTAGACCCGCATAGGCTTAGCAATGGCAATGCAGTAGATGAAGCATTTAAATTAAATTTAGATAAAACAACTGTTGATTGTTTCTCACGAGGACTGAGACCAGAAATTGAAATACGAATAGGAACAGCTAATACTTTTCAAGAGATAATAAATAAAGCAGTAGAAATAGAAAGAAAAATGTTATGACACCGTGAACTAAGAAAAACTGAGCTAAATACCGAAAATAATTCTCATCTTAAAGATATCAACGAAATTTTTCTCAAGAATCACTAACTAATAATACAACAAACTTCGCAAACAGAAATCAAAGTATATTGTGCAACTATTGTAAAAAATTAGGACACATTTCAACTAATTGTAGAAAAAAGATGTGGGATGATAACAATCAAATGATGTTTCAATTGAACGTGACGGAATATTAGGAACAGAATTTTTTATTAAAAACAAAGTAAAAATTAATAATGAAGAAAAACATCTAGAAATCAATAAACAAAAATTTAATTTTGATTCAAAAAATTATTTAACAATTCCAGCAAGATGAATTTACAATATTCATGTAAAAATTTTGAATAAAAAAATAAAAGAAGGTTACATTCCAAGATTAAAAATAAAAAATGGTGTTTACATAGGACCATAGGCGATGCAGTAGTATCAAACATAGAAGGATTAGCTTATTTAATCAATCAATTGATTGACTAATCTAAAAATAATTGACGAAACTAAATAATTAATTGATTAACTAAACGAATCAATTGATATTCCAATTTTTGAAGTAAATTTAGAAGATTTTGATAAAATTAAACAAGAAACTCCTTTGAACAAATCTGATATTAAAAATGAAGACTCATCAATAAAACAAATTATTAATGTATTTTCACAAAATGTTAAATCAGAAAATGTTTTCAGCATTACAGGCAACGATAGAATTGAAGACATTAAAAAATTACTTCGGCTCGAACACTTAAACAAAGAAGAACTAGAACACATCATGAAGTTAGTAAAAAATTATTCAGATAGATTTCATATACCTGAAGAATATTTAGAAGGAACAGGTCTTATAAAACACAGAATAATAACTACAGATGATACACCAATTATAACTAAACAATACTGATTTCCACCTGTTCCCAAAGAAGAAATGACACTTCAAGTAAACGAATTATTAAAACAAAAAATTATTAAACATTCCGATTCACCATACAATACCCCAATTTGGATAGTACAAAAAAAAGATGACTCACAACGAAATAAAAAATGGCGATTGGTTTTAGACTTCAGAAAGCTCAATGAACGCACGGTAGGTCAATTTTACCCCCTCCTTAATATTACAGACCTACTAGATCAACCAGGAAATGCTCAATATTTTTCAGTCTTTGACTTGGCGCCAGGTTTTCATCAAATCAAAATGGATCCTAGAGATTCTTATAAGACAGCATTTTCAACGCCATTTGGACAATATGAATTTGACAGAATGCCTTTCGAATTAAAAAATTCACCAAGCACATTTCAAAAACTTATTGATCAGGTATTATTAGGTTTACAAGGATCGTAATTATTATTTGTTTATTTAGAAAACATTGTTATTTATGCAGATACCCTAGAAGAACATGAAAAAAAATTTTCGAATCTCATGGAACGATTACGTTTTGCTAACTTGAAACTGCAACCGGATAAATGTGAATTTTTAAGGTTAGAAGTAGGATACTTAGGTTATATAATTGATAAGAATGGTGTACGTCCAGACCCGAAAAAAGTAGAAGCTGTAAAGAAATTCCCAATACCTAAAAATATTAAAAATATAAAGCAATTTTTGGGACTAGCAGGTTATTATCGCAAATTTATAGATGGACTTTCAAAGATTGCAAAACCTTTAAATCAACTTTTAAGAAAAGATATACCTTTTCTTTGGACTGAAAAACAACAAAATGCTTTTGATATATTAAAAAATAAACCATGTGAGGAACCACTTTTAAGAAGACCAGACTTTTCTCAACCATTTATACTAACTACGGACGCTTCAGGTTTTGCAATAGGAGGAATTTTATCACAAGGAGTAATTGGTAAAGATCAACCAGTTGCTTAAACTTCAAGAACTTTAAATGAATGTGAAAGAAAATATGACACTTATGAAAAAGAAGCATTGTCAATTGTATACAGTGAACAAAATTTTCGACCTTATCTTTGTGGAAGAAAATTTACGTTAGTTACGGATCACAAACCGCTTGTGTGGTTCCAAAATTCTAAAGATCCTTGTTCAAGAGTAACAAGATGGAAGCTGAAATTAGCAGAATATGATTTTAATGTGGTCTACAAGGCAGGCAAAAGAAATGTAAATACTGATGCCTTATCCAGAAATCCAGTTGAAGATATTATTGAAAAAAAGGAACAAGGAATAAAAGAAGAAAAAATTGAAGAAACTCAGGAAATTCAAGAGAATATTACTCAAAAATATATTAATAAATGTGTGCAAGAAAAAATTGAAGAAAAATTTAATGAATATTTACACTGTGTTTCAAATGAAAATAAATATTACTTGAATTCGGAGGTAAAAATAAACCTCCATGATATAAAAAAATGTTTATGAACAATGAATGCTATGAAAATTCGGAGATAAATGAAGGTCTCCAATCTATTGAAAAATCATTTAAGGACAATGAATCCTATATGAATTCAGAGATAATAAGAATTCTCCAAGAAATTAAAAGAAATTATGATACACGTCATGAAACTTGTAACGTTATTACAAGAAATCAACGCAAAATGCAAGAAAATGATAATAAAAAAAAAGAAATACAAGAAAAGAAAAATGAAGAAATCCAAGAAATTAAAAATGAAGAAATAAAAGTACACAAAACAAAGAAACGAGGTAGACCGAAGAAACAAAGCACACGTTTGAATACCTTCTTTTCAAAAAAGATAAGGGGAAGACCAAAAAAGGTAAGTAACACGAAGAATCAAAGAAAAAAAATTTTATAATGAAATTATTCCTGACGAAATTGAGTCATATCCTGAGTATATTGACCAAAAATCAAAATTAGAGAAAAACGAAGAAATTGACCAAGTCTATGAAAATTCTAACTTCGCAGAATCATCTGATGAAAAAGATAATCTAATGAAAAATGAAAATTGTGAAAATTTAAATATGAAACAAAAAATGTATATTATCGACTGTAGAGACCAATTACCAATGCGTAGAGATAACCTAATCTATTTTCTTTCAGTTGACGGAGATCCTCGAGATAATGGATCCAGATCTTTATCAAAACGTGAAAAATTACCAAATTTTGGTAAACTTCAATTAGGTATAGCAGAGAAAATAAAGAAAGGTATATATTACCATATCGCTCTGTTGTCTTCAATGCCAATTAAAAAAATTAGTTAGAGTCAAAACAAAAGATCGAATGATAATTACGGATACACCAGGTACAGCATTTGAAAAAATCGCAATGGACATTGTTGGTCCATTACCAAAAACTAAAAATAGAAGTGAATATATATTAACAATACAGGACAATTTAACTAAATATTCATTAGCAATCGCACTTCCAAATCATAAAGCAAGTACAATAGCTGATGCATTTATTAAAAGATTTATTTGTATTTTTGGTTCACCTAACAGATCAAGTATTAACAGATCAAGGAACAGACTTTTTAAGTAATTTAATGAAAAGATTAGCAAAAAGATTCAGAATTCGACAATTTAAAACAACTGCTTTTCACCCTCAGTCTAATGGTTCAATTGAAAGATCTCATCACGTTTTAGGAGAATATTTAAAACAATTTATAAATAAAAATGAAGAATGGGACGATTGGTTAGAATTAGCTATGTTTTCATTCAATACAAGTATTCATGAAGGGACAAAGTGTACTCCATACGAATTAATTTTTGGAAAATTAGCACGATTACCGTCAAGCGATCCGACACTTGAACACGAAAAATTAGAAACTTAAGACCAATATTCAACAGACTTAATAACAAGACTTCATAAAATGAGAAACATCGCTAGAGAAAATTTAATATTAGCAAAAGAAAAATCAAAAGTCTATTATGATAGAAATTGCAACCCACAAAGTCTTAAACTCGGAGATGAAGTATTTTTACTACACGGGGGAAAAATTCATTAATTTGCTATTTAATATACAGGCCCACACAAAATATTAGAAATTTTAAACAATCGAAACGTTAAAATACAAGTTAAAAATAGGGGAGAGTAGGCTACATTGAACCAGCGTCAACAGTGAACCACTTTAATTTTCTAAGAAATGACTGAGTGGAATTTTTTCTTATTTAATATATAAATTAGTATTACCGAAAGCGACTACGTCTAAAAATTTCGAGCACGTAGGTTTATTATTTACAAAGAAAAACGAAAAAAACTGTTTTTCACGTACAAAACAAAAAATTTTGTGGAAATATAATGCATTTTTTTTATTGAAATAGGAAGTTTTAAAAATTAGTAAACTTGTGATTTATGTCGCTTAGGGTGTCAACTTCAATATTCCGATGTGATAAATAATTTTAAGCCTTACATAAATTTATTATAAACAATTTTTGTTGTGAATGTCATATGAATGCAGTGAGTGCGGCATCATTGAACCACCCGAAAAAGCAAAGAATTTTCAATTTTAAGAGTGGTATAGTTGTCTGCTTTACTAATTAGTAAGAAAAATACTAGAAGACATGCTTTCATCACAATTGGGAACGAGATAAACTCAAACTGCCACTTTACCTACCTAACCTGACATCAAAATATATTAATCTCCTATATTAACAAATAATAACTCTTTAACAACAATTTTCTATTTTTTTGAGTGAAAAATAATATTTTTTACAATCTGTAAGTGGAAATATTATTTTTGAAGTAAATTGTAGTGTTTTATTAAAGGTGGTTCAATGTAGACACAGATTCTTCAAAATAAGAAAAGTGTAACTTGTTAGAAAAAAATTAAATTTAATTATTTAATTATAATAACTTGTGTTTGTAACGTGTATATTAACTAAGGAGTACTTCAGCTTAATGTTGATACAAAAACCAGATCAAAATTTGTAAAATTTAATTAGTTCTTGGACTTTAAAAAATACCCGGTTCAATGTAGCCTACCCTTCCCTAAACAAAAAATAGTATATGCAAACAGATTAAAACTATCACGAATAAAACAAGAATAATAGAATAATTTCAATAATACATATGGTATAATGTTGCAATAAGGGACTTCTAATAGAAAAAAAAGATTTAAATTCTTTTCAAAGCATTAAACTTTTCTATATATACAAATTTTTATTAAGTTTTTTTCACTGTAAAAATAATCTCATTAGAAAAATTATTTTATTTAAATGTTCGCAAGTTTGAATTATATTTTTCGATTTTGTTAATTTTTTGATTTTGTAATGATTTTATTTTAAACCTTAAACACTATTCTATATAATTGTTTATAACTAAAAGAAATGAAACCTAATTTTTATCAAAAATTTAAATAAACCCTATAACTGATTCAATATCATTTTATCGAAGAAGACTCTAAAATGACATTGTTCAAATTTCTAATAACAAACATTTCTACTTACAAATTGTACCTTATTATTGAATAAATTGTATAATTTTAAAATTACTTCAGAAGATTCATGTAAAAATATTACTTGAGTATGAAAGAAATGTGTATGAATAAAATAACTAAAAATTAAGTTATTAATTATATAAGTAATAAAAAAAGGTTTAAAAATTTATATGCTTAATAAAGAAAGAAATATTTTCTGTCTGTAAAATTTAAAGTAGTATACTTTCAAATTCTTAAATTCATAGAACTATTTTAAAAAAAATTTTTTCTTTAATAATTTCCAAGCAAACTAAAAAAAAAATTTTAAATCGTAAACATCGATACAAAAATTATACGCAAACTCAATCCTTTGTGTAAAACAATTTTGTTCTGTAAAAAATGTTAACCCTTTGCCGTGCATAAGCTTTCCCCACCTTAGAAAAAATCAGTTTGACAGTGGAATCACGTGAATAATATCAGGGCCGGAAATTAGTTTGATTTTAAGGTTATGTTTACATAGGTTATGTACATTTGATAAAAGTCTTTAATAATCAAATATAGCTAAGTTTAAAAAGTAATAAATTGCAAATACACTTCCAGTTTATACAAAAAACCAGATTTTTAGGTATTAAATATTATTTTTAAATATAATTTATTTTAAATTATAAATGGATTCATTTTTTAATTAGGTACGTTCCTGCAAATACAGAACACTTACATTCTCACACATAACTAATTTATCAATACAAGCATACCGCCTTTTCTTATTGGTTGTTCCCCCAGAAAAGACTCTAAATGACATTTCGTAACACAAGAACGACAAAGGGTTAAGCATCAAATTGTATCACAAATAATTACTAAAATTGTGACACACAAATTAATTGTATAGATGATTAAAAATCATAAATTAATAACTGAAAGAATTATTATAATTTGGATAAAAGATGAGTGAAATAATATAAGTTTGAATAAATTTTTTTTGAATACAAAGAATAAACAGAATGCATGTATGAACAATAATAACATCTTCTCTATAAAAATAAGTGTTTGAAAAGTTTAACCATGCTTTGATTCTCTCCCATGCTCAATCTAAGGGAGTAGGTGTTACGTCTGTAACTTCTGGTTATTTTATCTAATTTCAATATAATATTTATGCATGTATTTTCTTATTGTATTCTACTTATTATTATTGTATTTTATGTATTTTATATTATTGTATTCTGCATACTTTTTGCCAATGGTTATTATATATTTTAAAACAAAATACAAATTGTAACAACTATACGAGAAAAGAGTAATATTTTAGTTCATGTAAAAAGAATAATGATACCGCATGATACCGTTTACATGATTATGTAAACAAGCGACGGACAAAAATTCAAACAAGAGGAAAATCACCTGTTCCCCCTTCAGCCTAACAGTTCTTCTACACAATTTCCAAATCTACGAGGGACAATAGTCGCCCGTTACCGCCACTTACATTAACAAATATTGATACGTGCATGTTTCCTAGAAAGTAACCGCACAGTAAACGGGAGGAAAATCATCAGTAAACCTTTAAACATTATTAAAAGTGAAAAGTCATCCAGTATACCTTTGAACATTATTTAAAAGTGTCGTCCAAGTATAATTTAAACATACTTCATTACATGTGAATTATTCCCTAAGTATTAATTTAAAATCAGTTTCAAATCAACACCTCATTCATCGATCTTCGAATATAACTTTTATCAATTTCCAAAAATATAAATTTGGAAATTCTTTTGAGTGTCTACAAAACTTTAATATTGAAAGATCACATTCCAAATTTCGAAACATCGAAATTTGCTTAAGAGGCGACAACTGTCTGGGACTAGCAGATATTTTTCGGAATACAATACACTGTCTTATTAGTGTAAACACCAGCACAAATACTCTACCATTAAGGACAACCATTAGGCGGTCCCTTTTCGTCTAGTGCTCATCACCACTCAAGATTGGATTACAAGATATTTATCACACCACAAGTAATCGTTATTCTTTAAGAAAGATTTATAATTTTGTACTCATTGTATTTTTGTCAACTCTTTTCTTTCTTGTTGGTTTTTTAATAAATTACTCTCTCACAACATTTAGTAGGCTCATTGACTTATCATCATCCCAAATTAGATTCATTTATGAAACTAATTTAAAACGAGGAACGTTAGGTATATTTAAAAAGGTTTCTTGTTTTGACGTAACAATATACATTCTTTTTTATTATATTTAAACGAAAATTATTTATATTATCTTAAGTCTTATATTTTAAAATTCATTAATTACTTTATATAAAATTCAAGAATATCATTTTAAAAAATAATTAAAGACGTGTCACTTATTTTTATATTTTATATTCTGCCAAAATGTATTCATTTTTGCACACTCACTACGAATAGATTACGTGCTTACACTTATAGTTTTATCGACGCTACAATAATAAATGAATTATCTCAAAACGTCAAAGCAATAAGAATGTTTTAGTCTCTATCATGCAAATTATGTAGTGAAGCAGAAAAATAATAGATTAACGGTTGTAACATAGTTGTCCGCTACTGTCCCTTCTGTAAAATGGTAATAAAATACTTTATATATCTTATAAGTCAATTATTGTCAAAAAGTTTCAGTTCTTTAAGAAAGCTGACACTTTGCGTTGCTTTCTAAATAACATATTTATGTTGTGAATAACAAAAATAGCAAAATGCCCTCTACTGTCCCGTATATTAGCTTTATTCTTATTATGTGGGTACAAATTTTTAAATTCAATGTATAAAAAACAAAAACTTAGTTTTATTTCATAAGAAGTTATTTATATGAATATAATATAGATATTCTTAATATCTCAGTAAACAAAAAGTAATTGAAATAAATTAAAAAGAATTCACAAAGAGCTTTAGTGAAACCCGCTTTGTGATAAATACGAATTGGAGCCATGTTGCAATTTTTATGAATTTGGCAAACTGTATTGAACTTCCAAACCTTCTATTCTTGCCAATTCAGTGGACAAGTTTTAAAGCCTTTAAATTTTTTTAATTTTAACTTTCCTGTAAACTAATTGTATCCTTTAAATGAAATGAGCCATATATTTTTTCTTATTTTTTATCTTGTTTTCCTTTAATACATTTTTTCCTTCTGTTTTTTTATTGATACTATGTACCAGAAGTTTGTCATCATGGGAAAGTTAGATTTTATAATTTTGTTAAACTCAAAACTTCACTTGTTTGGCTGAAAACAGGGGGTGAAAGTACCCCCTGTCTAAGGCATGAAATGAACATTTCAGTGCTTTTAGCCAAATAAACCATTATTTTTGATAAGTTTAATGTCAGAAGTCACCAATATACATAAAGAGAGAACTCTTAATGTTAAACAAATAAAAATGTAAAATATCAACCCTCAAAAACTACCCCTTGTACAGTTAAAACCATATAGAAAAGGAAAAAACTATTTTAATCACAGAAAATATTTTTATAAATAAAATATTGACTTTTCATTTACTAATATGTATGAGATGTCATATTTACCCTTACAAACAACCCCAACAACAACAACAACAAAAAGCAACCCCTTTTATATTTTAAATAAATCCAGTAAACCAGATAAATGAACAGTTTAAACAGAGAAAGACTTTTGAAAATCGACTGGAAGTAATTATTTAATCTTCCGTGATTTTCAGTGCAATGTTCAAAATAAAAAAGTACCCTTATGAAAAAAACAACCCCTTAAGATTTAAAGTGAAAAAAGTAAAAAATCCATTTCAACCAAAGAAAACTATTAAAAATAGTAAACAGTTTATTATGTTTGTAGTTGTTAAAGAAACTACCTCCTACATGTAACAAAAATAAAATATAATTTTAAATATTCGACGCTATTTATAATAAACATCCCTCTAAGTATTAGGCTCATAGAAAGAAAATAACTCATTGAAGATATTGCATGTCTTTAGGCTTGTGAAAACTCTCAAATGTTTTGTTTCAATCTTATTATATTGTTCAAAAACATGCCTGCATTCGCTACAAAAACATTTTCTACCCAGAGTACGCCACGTGGAGGCTGCAGGTACAAGATTTTGTACTCCTTTTCTTGTTAAAAAAAAAATCTCACCTATTTACATATCTCACCTATTTACATATATACAAGTTGCACTTAGTAGCAAATCTTATTTTAAGGACTTTGCTGCAATGCATCCAAAAAAACTATTCATTGACAGGGTTGTTTCTGTTTCCTGCATCTAACACGCTGTCCAAAAGATCCGTCCAAGGGTATTTCACGTGTTCTTCGTGACGAGCATATCCGAAGTACCATAAAACACTTGCAACGTGAGCACAAGTACCTAAAGTTCTTGCACCCGACTTACAAGTGCAATAGTAACCACGGATAGGTTGCTGCTGTTCACCTCTATTTTCTTCAAGATCATAAAGTATCCATAGCTGATGTCGCGTAGCATTTCGAAATCTGGAATAAATGCGCATTCTTATTAAACCAGGTTCATTCATCAAAGCATCTAGTTGTAATTCTTCATTACCATCTGTATGGACTTTATCCTGAATATAAGATGGTGCCAAGTTTACTTGGTATACCCCGAATGTCAAGTGACGCAAATACTCCATAGAAAGATGAGGAAAATATGGAAGATCGTTTTCGTTTAAATGCACCCACTGTGCGTTTCTTCGGAAAAGTTCCTCTTCTTCAACCCTTGTTTTTAATTCATTTGCTGTTTCAGCTTTTAATAACATTTCTGTTGCTAATTCAACTGTAGCTACTTCCATTTCTATTAAACCACGATATTTATTTATTATCGCGACAGCAATGCGATAAAAATCACCAAGATGAGGAACATGTGTCATTGATATGGGTTTACCAAATATTTTAAAAATAGATTGCAAGTGCCCGTTTCGCGATTCTACTAACCATCTTATTTTTGTGATTAACCGAGCTTCGTTCGCATCCTCAGTAGAGAATTGTGGTTCATTACGACCCAACAACGGTGGCATTTTGGGTATTAAACCCATCCGTTCAAGAAAAGGAATCGCATCGCGATACCCTCTATCAACAATAATTATATCGCCTTCGTCTAACCATTCTCTGATTTGAGCACCATCTCTTTCACATTCTTGTATTAAAATGTTGGCGTCGTTATTTCGTGCGTCTAAAAATTATGGTCCGTGAATGTCAAGAATGTATCCATTCGTTGACACCAAAAGAATGGGCTTAACAAGATGACAACTCTTGTGAAGATTAAACGATTGTCGTAAAGCTTGAAAATTGCTAGATTTCCCAATTTTTGCGTAAGTACCGTCGATGATGACAATTGCTTTACGATTTTCTGGTGTCGGATTGTATAATATATTTGCAAAATCAGGTACATATCTCTCTATGAATTCTTGTCTCGTTATTGCGTTAAGTCCAATGTTTTGAGGAACAAATGATTCCATTAAAAATATTCTTACTTTACTAACAGCCATACTAACACTTTGTCTGCTGGGATAATTAAAAACAACTGAAAGAAATTCATCTGGTAGACCTTGCCGCATTTTGCATAAAAATACTAAAAGGTTTTTCTTTGAAATATATCTCTGACCTGGTACCAGTTGCGCTGGATCGAATAGAGAATATAAATCTCGAAATTGTTCCTTAGTTATTGGAGAAAATGATTTGAACTGATCGTCCGAAAAATCGCTTTCATCTACGAATCTTTTTTTCGAATTTTTTTTCACAGAACCGCTGAGACCATTTAAAAACTTTAATAACTGAGGACCTTTAATACAATAAAATCTATTCATAAAACGAAGATGTTGCATGAGATCTGCAGGGATGAAACCGTGTTCATCTGAATGCTCTGGACAACACCTAACATTTTCTTAAACGTAAATGTCTTTTAGGACAAAAATGTTAACACGACATTCGTCTGAAAGTCGTACTACATTATCTATCCAATTGCAAATAAGGCACGTATGTCTCGATGTTTGCGTTAAGACATTAAGTCTTAAACAAGATGGATTATTTTCATTTTCATTAACTTCAATATTAATAAGTCGCTTGCATGTTATGCATACACGTGTATTAATACCAATTGCAAGCTGTGGAAAGCCTCTTTCTTCTCGCTAACGAATTGCAATTTCGCTCTTATCAACATTTTCTTCTCCTTCAATAGATGACATTTGTCTAGGTTGAAAAACTGCATTACAAACATAGCAACGCATTTTGTTTATATTATTATTTACTTCAAGGTAGGAACACCAGTGCAATAATCGAAATGTACAATAGTATAAAGTAAGTATTGCAAAATACCCGCAATCTGAAACAACGATGCTATGCTAATATCTTTGAAAAATCAATCAAACTCTAAAAATGTGTTTAAATAATGTACTCTACAATATTTTAAACAATGATTAACATATTCTTAATCCAGATATTGTAGGATATACAGTAAGCTGGTAACAAATGTTGCCTTTCAAGCGATGTCATGAGCTGATGAAAGAAATCATATATGTGACGCTCCAAAGCGAAAGGGACCGTCTTCAAAATAATATCAGGCGCAGTCTTCCGTGCGCAGAACACAACACAAAGACGGAGCCATATGATCAGTGTTGCCGTTTCCAACAGCGAATAATTCCCGTGAGTTCTGTTGAAATTTCCCAATTTTTCTCTGGACAAATTTTAATTTTTCCATAAAATTTCCCAACACGAAATTAGTAATATAATGAGTTATTAAAAGAATTTTTTTGATAAATATAAACAATTTTGTATTGTATTTAAAATATTTTGGGAAAAAAGGAAATTTTTATTAAAAGAATATGTATATTTTTGTTCACATAGATCTTTTATTTTTTAGTTGCAACATTATAGAATTAAGACCATTAGGTCAAACAAACGAACAAATAATCATATTTATTAAAATCTATTAAAATATATTATATATTTATTAAAATATTTAATAAAACATCGCGCTCATAAAACTGTCATATTTTACAGTTTTCTTTGAAGCATGTTTCTTGTTGGATTGAATTTTATTAATCCTCCAGCATCTTGAATCCCTTCTCTTGTAAGCATAATAGCATTTAGGGTTTCATTTCCAAGTTTATTTCTGTGCAGGGTTTTAGTGAGATTTACTTGACTAAATAGTCTTTCAACAGAGACATTTGAAAATGTCAGAACGAGTAAAAGACCAATATCTTTTTCTAACTTCTTAAAAACAGGTGTGCCTGCTGCATTTTTTAGCTGAAAAACTTGACGCCAATAATCTTCAGGAGGCAGAGCAGAATCCAAATCATAATCCTCGTGATTTAGACAATGTGCGCGCCATTCTTTAACTAATTTTTGCTGATCTACAAACTGCTTTAAAATTGAGAATCTTCTTAACACACATTGCAAAGAATTTATTTTGAATGAATGAGGGTCAATAATTTTAATAACATCAAAAACTGGATCTATAAATTGATATCGTTCTTTCATTTCGGTAACTAATGTTATATAAAACTGACGAATGCTGTTGTAGAAGAAGTCTATGTCTTTTTGCGGAACATTACCATCAGTTATCATGTCATGCAAATTTTCAGACGCCAGAACACCTAAATACATACTTTTGTCTGCGAGGAACATTGAAGTATTCAGGTGATCCAGTTCAAATATATTTGCAGCATTTTTAACATAGTGTATTTCAAGGTAGTTACTGCAAATTGTTTTCATAAATTTTTCTACCTCTGGCTGTAATTTGCATAATAAAGGTGTAGCGGACTGAAAAGTAAATTGAAATCAGTCATTAGGCCCAGCGCATAGGATAGAAATTCCAGATAGATAACTGTAAATTTGTTGTTCATTGTGGCCAGGATTTCATCCGTTGTTTTTGACGGATCTCTACTTGTAAAAACCAATTCCGCAAAATAAGCTTTCAAGGCAGGAAACTGATTTAAAATCCTGTCCACATACTGCTTCAAAGAGAGCCATCGGGTATAACTGACAGTCAGTATCTCGTAGATTCCAGTTTGAAAAAATTCTTGAAATTCTTTTAAATTATCCCGTCGTAGAGCGCTTCTACTAAAATGAGACCCAATGTTTCTGACCATATCTTATACAGAGCGTGGAAGTTTTGTGCAGGCGTTGCAAACAGCTAAATTTGCACTATGACAGGTACATTTAATAAATGCAACATCCGGTAAAAGCTGCTTTAACAATTGAACTACCGAGTGGTTTGATCCAAACATCACGTTGGTTGTGTCTGAGGAATAGCCCACTAAATTTTGAAGGGGTATGTTTTTCTCTTCTACAACTTTTTTTAAACCATTAAACAATTGTTCTGCAGTTCCACTTGGCATTTCTATCATGTCAAAGAATTTTGATTTCACTTTATATTCAACGTTGTCATAAAAAGTAATCGTGAATGCGCATTGTTTTGCTGAACCTTGATCTGTATGTTCATCAATCACGATAGAGAAGAAACATCCAGGCTTTTGAAATTTTTCATAAAGTGTTTCACCAAAATCTTTGCCCAAAGATTTGGTCATTAACATTGTTGCTTTAGTTCGCCTTACAGATAGTTGCTGTGCAATTTTGGAATCATGAAACAAATCTGCACATAAAGGAGTTAAGGTGTCCATGATCAAAAAAGGTAAATGGTTCGTCGCCAAAAGACCTGTTAACTTAATTTCGGCCCTCCTTGTAGCTGTTTCCAATTTGATTCCAGATACATTTTCGATTTTCTTATTTTTCGCAAACTTTGCAAATAGCCATTTCATCTCCGGACTTGCTTTTTACGTCAGATTTTTGCAGCCAATTTCCTACGAATTCCTGTAACCAGGAATTAGAAAATAACTGTGGATAATGACGTTTTTTATTTTTTATTTTCGTTGAACTTGATGCTGGTTCTACACACGTTTTTTCATTTTCGCAGTCTACCTTTAACCATTTTCTAGGCCGTTCTATATGCAATGATTCATCTGAAAAATGCTGATCTACATCTGACGAATTATCAGCAGAATTATCGCTTTGCAGTTGTGCTCGTGAGATAGACTTTAAATTAGAACCTGATTGTTGTCGAATATCCTAATTAAAAAAAACGTAACCTTATAGGTTGATAAACGTTCAAATTATACTCTCTAAAACTGAATCAGTGAAATTTTACTGAAGATCAGTTAAAAACATTAACAAATAAGTAGAAAATCATTAAATATTTAATTCTAATTATATTTATAATATAATTTTCTCATTAACCAACAGTGGAGCCAAAAATGTTTTGAAAACTTGATTTTTTTACTTACCATAACCTCACTTTTTCGAATTTTTTCTTGCTTTGAAGTCTTATAATTAAAGATTAATTATGTTTAAACTAAATATTTTTTTAAAAATGTGTTGAGGAGGAAACCGTCGAAAGGTATAGAAACTGATTTTATTTTGCAATGAGGAAAACAAAAGTTATTTAAAAAGTTCTGATTTTCAGTGGAATTTCGCTGATTCAGATTTAGTGGGTATTGCAAAGTTGATAATAAAAATACTTACAAAACAATCAGACGATTGCACATTTGGTTGCTCTGCTGGCGAGATAGATTCTAAATTAGAACCTGATGGTTGTTGATTGTCCTAAATAAAGAGACCATAACCTTATAGGTAACTGCTTATATACGTTCAAATTACATTGCAAAGTTGATAATGTATATACTCACAAAATAATTAGAAGATTGCACATTTGGTTGTTTTATCACCGATTTATCCATATCGAAACTTACGTTTGATTTAAAATTCTTTCTCGAAATGAATTCAATTTCTTGGGACAAAATGAATGAAACCAATAGATAGAGTATATAGGATATCTGTATAAAGGCGCGATCACAGTTTCGCAATACCAAGGTTGAGTAGTTAGACGCAACTCTCGCAATGTTTGAAATAGAAAACATAAAAAATTTTTAAAATTTAATAAAATTTTATCTTGTTATTAAATTTTGTTTAATTTCCAGGAAAATTTCCCTAAATTATTAAAAATTCCTGGAAATTCCAAGACATTTTCTATTTCCATGTAAATTTCCCATGCCTGTTAAAATTTCCCGGATTCCGGGAAATTTCCATGAAAACGGCAACACTGCATATGATATTAGGAAGATTGTATGTACTGCTTATGCTATACTTACTTTATACTATTGTACATATCGATATTCGCACTGGTGTTCCTACCCTTTCACCATTTGGCGTCATTCACACGAAAACACATATATAGTCAATACAGTTTAAAGGCAAGAATTACATACTATAAGATTTTTAAACATAATAAACTGTTTACTATTTTTAATAGTTTTCTTTGGTTGAAATGGATTTTTTACTTTTTTCACTTTAAATCTTAAGGGGTTGTTTTTTTCATAAGGGTACTTTTTTATTTTGAACATTGCACTGAAAATCACGGAAGATTAAATAATTACTTCCAGTCGATTTTCAAAAGTCTTTCTCTGTTTAAACTGTTCATTTATCTGGTTTACTGGATTTATTTAAAATATAAAAGGGGTTGCTTTTTGTTGTTGTTGTTGGGGTTGTTTGTAAGGGTAAATATGACATCTCATATGTATTAGTAAATGAAAAGTCAATATTTTATTTATAAAAATATTTTCTGTGATTAAAATAGTTTTTTCCTTTTCTATATGGTTTTAACTGTACAAGGGGTAGTTTTTGAGGGTTGATATTTTACATTTTTATTCGTTTAACATTAAGAGTTCTCTCTTTATGTATATTGGTGACTTCTGACATTAAACTTACCAAAAATAATGGTTTATTTGGCTAAAAGCACTGAAATGTTCATTTCATGCCTTAGACAGGGGGTACTTTCACCCCCTGTTTTCAGCCAAACAAGTGAAGTTTTGAGTTTAACAAAATTATATCTTTAATTAGGACACTTAGAACTACTAATTCTGAAAATTTGAACAAAATTAACGGTAAGCCAATTCCAATGCATTTTGTGCGGGGTCCTTTAGTAAATTAGATACAGAAATAATTCTTATTAGGGATGCACATCATCGACTAGCCAGAACTTTCATTATTACAGTGTTTTCAATCTTCGCATTCTTCTTCATTGTTTATTTTACGTTTTAAATTTTGTAATTTTGTATTAATATGTTTGTAGAAACAATATATTACCAAAATTTATTTTAATAAATAAATTATATTTTAAACAAATTCTAAATCCGTTTTTTGTACTTTAGAATTTTAATTTTTTTTGTTAATTTCGGATAAAACTAGTTTTACCAGAGCTTAAGTTTTAAATAATCTCAAGTTAAAAAAAGAGTACGAAGCCTTTTATCTGTTTCCAAAACCCCCAGAAGTCCTGTGAAAAAATAGTTCGCGTGACGCTTCTAAAGATTTAAAAGATACTGTTTTAGAAATAAGCGATAACGAAGAAGATCCATTTAATCTGAATAATAGTATCGAGCTACAAATAATATTCCTCCTGAAAATAATTAACATAACACTGTTAGAACTATGGCGAACGAAAATAATATTTCTCTTAGAGACATCCTTTGATAACACCGGAGTTTGATGGAAATATTTATAATTTTAATTTACACTACCGTCCGAAATTGTGCGAACGCTAACATCTCGAGCTATTAAAAAACACACCCGCACAGAAACAGTGATAACTCGGTTAAAAATGAAGCTAGATGCTTTTTTTAAATTGCATTGGAAAGCTTATTAAATTTCCAATGAAATGACACTATTTTAAGATGTATTGTATAAATAGGAAGCGAGATATCATGTTATAAAGACAAAAAAATAATTCTATTTTTTTTGGAATTTCTTACTCTGACTTTGACTCTTGGCACAGTTTAGCAAAGTTTATGAAAAAAATTGTTACTTTTTCAGACTATTCCTTGTAACCTAAGCTTTAAATAGAGACCAAGAACAGCAAAAAATATTTACGGGTTCCCGAGATATTACAAAAAGAATCGGACCGTGCCAAGCAGAATTTTCAATCATCGATTTCTCTAATTCGCCGTTGAGTTAATTACTTGTCTGTGAAAAAAGTGTCGAAAATTAATTTTACCAAGTACATTCTTACTGGGATCCACTTTTTAATTTAATTTATTATATATCGATATTTAAAAAGTGGATTTCAGTAAAAATGTACTTGGTAAAATTAATTTTCGACACTTTTTTCACAGACATGTAATTGACTCAACGGCGAATTAGAGAAATCGATGATTGAAAATTCTGCTTGGCAGGGTCCGACTCTTTTTGTAATATCTCGGGAACCCGTAAATATTTTTTGCTGTTGTTGGTCTCTATTTAAAGATTAGGTTACAAGGAATAGTCTGTAAAAGTAACAATTTTTTTCATAAACTTTGCTAAACTGTGCCAGGAGTCAAAGTCAGAGTAAGAAATTCCGAAAAAAGTAGAATTATATTTTTGTCTTCATAACATGATATCTCGCTTCCTATTTATACAATACAACTTAAAATAGTGGCATTTCATTGGAAATTTAATAAGCTTTTCAATGCAATTTAAAAAGAGCATCTAACTTCATTTTCAACCGAGTTATCACTGTTTCTGTGCGGGTGTGTTTTTTAATAGCTCGAGATGTTAGCGTTCGCACAATTTCGGACGGTAGTGTATTTATTGAATGTTGCAAAGAAGCTAATTATAAGTTAATGATAAAGCAGAATCAAATTTAACAAAATTAATCAGAAGTAAAGTAAGGAGTGAAGCAAGACAGGCAATACAGGGTATGGTATTTGATAATATAGATTCTTTAACTAATTACTTAAAAACTGTCTATGCTCCTTTAAAATCAGTAAATTAACTTTTAGGCGAATTAGGAAATGATTTTCAACGCGATAATGAAAGTGTTCTCGCTTTCCCTAATAGAATAATATTGTAAAAAAATCTGTCCGCCCTCCGGCGTATCTGTATGGAAAATCCTATTAGCAATGTCATTTAAAGAAATTAAGATAACATATATTGATTTCTCGCAAAATAATATTTCGCTATGGTATGAGTACAATATCTTGTACAAGAACTTGTTTCAATTTCTTATGCTGAGAATGGTATATTTCTTGTTCAAGATCTTGTACAATTTCCTGTACAAGATATTGTACGGGGATTTTTAGTAGGGTATTGTGGTCTAGACCTAAATTCAGTCAACTAAGATACGTGTTAGAAACAAAATATATTTATCAAGTCGCTAAAATATTTGCTTGTCTTAAAGTTACTACGACTTTAAGGTTTACATTCTCATCAAATATGTTTTAATTTAAAGCTTCTCTATTCTGGACTCTCCTTAAGGGGCTTTCTACAACAGGTTTTTTTCAACGACACGAGCAAAATGCACCATGCAAAATAGTTGCGCGCGCAACGTTTTCACACTGATTTCGATGGAAAAAAGCTGTTGTAGAAGCAGCCTCAGGCTGAAATATTTTAATATTTGCCTCAGGCAAATATTATGAGAAACATTCTAAAAAATTACAATTGTGCCTATAAAGTGAAGGTGGTTTATAGGCCTTAATGCATCTGCATGATGCATGCATGCAGAAACATTTGATCGTTCACACCACATTTTTGCTTTCGATAAATCATTATTCTAGTGAGATATTTAAAATTGATTAAAATTTAAAAATAACGTAGGGGAAAGGGCCCCAAGATGGACATTTCCTATAAAATTTTTGTTTAAAGTGCGTCTTCTCAATTTTTTTATTTTTGTTGTTTGTATAGACAAAGATTTTTATACATATTTGAAAAATAAAACCAGTTTTTTTCTACTGCGCATATCACCTGAATTTTTTCTCAAAAAAAGTTTTATTTCCGATTTTTCTCAAGTAGATAAAGTTATTTAAATCTTTGATTTTAGATAGGTTTTTATCATTATAATATTATTTACTTATCATATAATAATATTTTAAAATGATTTTATTAATATTTTGTTTGTATATAATTTTTTTCTGGGTTTCAACATATGGTGTCATTTACCCTAAGATGGACACTTTCGAGACCCTAAGATGGACACCACATTTCAATGTATTTATTTTCATGCATTCGTCAAGAAATAAAATTAAACTCGTTTAATATCGTTACCAATGTCCGAATTTAGACTACGACGATTCTGCTTAGAATTGCAGATTTTATTACTTTGTTACTCTTAACTTGTCAAATTAAAGTTAAATATGTTATATTTTTATTCTCAAGTTAAAAAATTAAGATTTTTAATAATGTTATTCCTAGTAAATAGAATAAAATGATTAAACATTAGTTTAAAAATTAATACAGGATGTTCATTCTTAGGCTGGAGTCCCATGGTAGCGATTTGCGTTGCGTTTTGTAACTAGGCCATGACTGTGAGAGAGATACAGATATGTATTTGCTCTATTTGCACTTATTGTCTAGTTACAAAACGCAAAGCAAGATGCTGCCATCGGAAACCACCCTTAAGCTCATGATTACGGTTCCGGTTAAAGATCCTATCATGCCTAAGAATTTACTTTAATACTGTGAAGAATTTATGACTAGAAAATTTTTTACCGTTTGGCTGCGTAAGGCTACAGTCCCATGTTGAGCAGAAAACACAACGCAAAGCAGCATTTAGTGAGAGTAAAAAGGGTAGTGATATCTGACTATCATTCTTGTACTCACAAAATTCTGTGTTGCATTGTGTTTTCTGCTCAGCATGGGACTGCACCCTAAGGCCCAAAAACTTATAAAAAAAAATTATAATTGTTTTTTGTTGTACAAAAAAGTGTTCAACAGAAAAGTTGTTTGTTTTTGCTCATATTTTAAGGAAAAAAATAAAAAAATTTTTTTTTTGAAAATTGTCAAAAAAAAATTTTTTTTGAAAATTTGCAAATTTTTCAAAAAATCATAACTTTTTTGTTTTTTGTTGTACAAAAAAGTGTCGAAAGGAAAAGTTGTTTGTTTTTGCGCATATTTTAAGGAAAAAAATAAAAAAAAATATTTTTTTTAAAAATGTCAAAAAAACAAAATTTTGAAAATTTCAAAATTTTGTATTTTTGTTGTTTTTTGACGAAATGGGCTACCCAACGAACTTAGGCTTCATTTTTACGGACTAAGAAAGTGTGCCAAATTTCAAGTCGATTCATAAAAATTTATTCGAGTTATCGTGGAGACAAATTTTTCTTCAGACAGACTACAGACAGACAGACGACAGACAGACAGACACTTTTCTAAAAACCATTTTTTTGGAATCAGGGGGTCATGAAACGTAAAGATTTAGCAAAATTAGACAATGCTCAAACTCGCACAAATCCAAGACTTTCTCATTTTTGATGAGAATGTAAAAAGCAAATTTTACGGAAAAATTTAAAAAGAGCAACATTTTTGCAAATTATGAGTTCGTTTTTGTTCCTAGTTTCGTATATTTACCTAACTTTGGCATCTAAAAGAAAAAACCGAGTGTTTTTATATATTTCTAATGTTTCGGCTAATGCTTCACTCACTATAAATCTCAATTTTTTGCACTTTTTTGAGAATAACTTTTTTGTTTTTTGTTGTACAAAAAAGTGTCGAAAGGAAAAGTTGTTTGTTTTTGCGCATATTTTAAGGAAAAAAATAAAAAAAATATTTTTTTGAAAAATGTCAAAAAAACAAAATTTTGAAAATTTCAAAATTTTGTATTTTTGTTGTTTTTTGACGAAATGGGCTGCCCAACGAACTTAGGCTTCGTTTTTACGGACTAAGAAAGTGTGCCAAATTTCAAGTCGATTCATAAAAATTTATTCGAGTTATCGTGGAGACAAGTTTTTCTACAGACAGACTACAGACAGACAGACAGACACTTTTCTAAAAACCATTTTTTTGGAATTAGGGGGTCATGAAACGTAAAGATTTAGCAAAATTAGACAATGCTCAAAATCGCACAAATCCAAGACTTTCTCATTTTTGATGAGAATGTAAAAAACTATTACAATATAGAAGCATTTATTAGCTCAAAAAGCATTACGAAATTAAGGGATATTAGGGAGGAAATTAATACTCGTAACACTGGTTTTGCTATATGTCAGTTATGTAATAAACGTGGACATGAAGCAAAGGTTTGTTGAAGTTTGTTACATTGTAAAATATGTACAAAAACCGGTCATTCAGAAGATAAATGATGTAGTAGGACAAAACTTCAATTTTATCAGTCAGTGTGTCAGATTTGTGACAAATCTGGCCAAACTGCCGATAAATGTTTTAAAATCATTAATAGCATAAATTCAATCCAAACAGAGTGTCAATTATGTAAAAAGGTAGGACATTTAGCAAAGGCATTCCTTTGCTAAATCTTTAACAATCAATCTTTTACAGAAATGCCAATTGTGTGATAGTTTACGGAATTAAAAAAAGATTGTCATCGTTTAAAACCCAAAGACCTAATGTGAGATCAAAAAGGCATACAGCTGATAGGTGTTTTGAATTAGGAAAACGCATTAGCGGTCCTAGAGGCGACTTTCTTTATGGCGTAAAATACAATAGATCAGGCCATTTAAAACTCCATTGTAAAGCACACCTTACCTGCAGTTATTGCAATAATACAGGTTATTCAATTGAAGACTGCAGAAAAAGAATGTATAACAATAAACAAAAATTAGGGAAACGGGATGAATCTCCAGACATCAAGTGCGATCAAGGAGATCAAAAATTTGTTGGAGCACTCGAGGAAAGAAGTGACCAATTATAAATCAGAATTACTTCCTTAAACTCAAATAAAACAGCTAGCGTCATACCTTTTGTAAAACTAACACATACATTTAGTAATAAACGTTTTTCTTTAATGGTAGATACAGGATCGGAACTCATTGTAATTAAATTTAGTTTAATCCCTATAAAGATCAAATTGATAATACTAAAATAACTTTCATAAAAGGAATAGATAAGGACATTTTACCCTCTTTTTGAATAACGTACATAAAGGTATTAGGTTTTAATGTTCGATTTAATGTTGTAAAAGATAATTTCGGAATCCCCCATGGTGGTATTTTAGGTTCTGATTTCTTTAAAGGTGCGAAGGTAAAACTTGATTTTAAACAACATTTATTATTTAATAATTGCGGTTTCATTAAATTTTAAGAATCGGATGCTATTTCTTCTACTCCTAGTATTTCTTCTACAATGTCTAAATTGTCAGTTAAAGAAATTGTTAAGGTTGAAGACCAAACAACCTTTAGTTATAACCGATACTCCCGGTACTATTTTTGACAAAGTAGCTCTAGATGTTGTTGGACCTCTACCTAAAACTATAAATGATTATGCATACATTTCAACAATGCAGGTTCAATTGTCTAAATTCTGTATTGCTGCCCCCCTTAAACATACTTTAGCTAGTACTATTGCCGATACATTTGTAAAAAAAAATGTATCTGTCAATTTGGAGCACCAACAGTAGTTTTAACTTATCAACGTCAGAATTTTCTTAGTAAACTCATGAACAGAGCTGCTTAAAGAGTTTTAAAATTAAAAAAATTCGTACAACAGCATTTCTTCCCCAATCAAATGGATCGCTTGAAAGATCACATCACGCTTTATGCTAGTTTCTAACACAATATACAACAATTGATCAAAAATGAGATGATTGGTTGGAAATTGTAATTTTAAATTTCAATACTTGTGTTTCCGAAAGTACGAAATATACTCCAAATGAAGTAGTTTGTGGAAGATTAGCTCGCCTTCCATCAGGAGAACCCCTTCAAGAAAATGATGTAGTTCCTACCTATAAAGAATAGATCTAGTTACTAGACTCAATAGAATAACGACTCTTGTTTACGATAATTTAGTTAATTCTAAACTTAAATCAAAAAAATGCTATGATCGTACGATCAACCCTAGAAATTTTAAAGTAGGTGATTACGTTTTCTTATTAAAGGGACCTAATCAAAGTAAATTTGGATCACATTACACTGGTCCGCACAAAATTTTTGAAATATTCAACAATGTTAATGTTCGAATAACATGGAATAAATTGTTTTAAAGTCAGAAACTATTTGTAGATTATTAGGAGAAAAATGTATAGATCAGGAAGGAGGATATACATTTTGGAACACGGTTCAACCTCACATTTGTAAATTCGACCGATACAGTATTTTGTAAGAAGGTAGAGCAAATAAAATGGTAGGACCTTGACATGTCAAATCCCTAAACTATTTATTCAGTTAGTAAAGGAAAACTTACTTTTGCTCTTAATTCTAAATCAAGCGAACTTGTTTGCGGATATAAAATAACGAAGACCGAGCACCCCAAATTGTTTACTTTTAAAACTCAATTCAAAATTTATTTACGTCGAAAATCATATTAGGAAGCAAATGAAGCAATTGTACGTCGATATTATAACACAAAGGTGTAATTTGGAACAGCAAGTTATAAAAAATGCATTGTCTTTGAATACTCAAGCACCTGATCAATTCGTTTATTATATAATAAAAGGTCCAGAGTATATGGTATTACTTTCCGGGGAAGCAATTCACATAATCAAATGCACACCAATGGAAGTGAAAATCCAGCAGGGAGAAAATTGTTATATGGAATTACAAGTATCTGTGAATAATTAAACATATTTTCTTTCTCCGAAGACCCATATACTTAAAACATGAGGAACCCAGATTCAGTGTAACACCCTTCTACCGTCATACTGTCTTGTCAATGAACATTGGTACAAAATTTTTCCAATGGCCATCGAAGCAATTCCACCTGCAATAATTCAAGCCGCTAAGGCCAACACATGGAAATATACTCACCCCTAACATTTAGCCACCAGTGTCATTTATACTAAAAGGGAAATCAAACAACTTGAGGATAAAATCATGTTTCCAGTAAAGAAAAAAGCAGTTTTAACCATTTTTCAACTGCTGAAACCCATAGTCAACACCCTGGTGCATAGCTACACTCTTCATTCAATCTACGGTTGGTCCATACACCTATTGGGCGCAGTTTGTGGACCAATAGCTCATTTCTTGGTTCACCTCGGAACCCGATCACCACCAACATCTAAGAATGTTCCATTACAGGAAGATTAATCCCATAAGACTTCATAACAAACCCAAGCAACAGAGGTTCCATCATCACCACCAATTTACCCTACCAACGAAGTACAACAACAGAGAGGATTTTATCACATACAGTGAGCATTTGATTGTGGAAATGTAATCTTCAGAAGAGGAAACCCACCTTAAGATCTCAATAATTACTAAAAATTAATTAAAAACTTCAAACCATGTGTATTCTGAGGTCACTTCTCCAATATCACTTTGTTACTATCTATAAGCAACCATTTAACTATGGGGGTGTGACGTCGAAATAAATTTCTTCCTTCTTTTTATTTTATACTCTTACATTTTTTTCTCCACAAATTTCAAATATTGATTTTTCTCGAGAAAGAATTTTATTTTTTTTAAATGTGTCACGCTCCGAAAAAAGGTACCTAAGAAGCAAAAAATTTGAGGTTATGTTTTTAATTTTTCAAGTAAAAATACAGAAATAAAATCAAATATTAAATAAAAATTATTTATCTTTAAGTCTTCATTATATCCAAAATATTCAATAAAGATTAGTTTTAAATTCAAACAATTAAAAATAAACTTTTAATCAAAAGAAATCTAACACGACATTAACTTATAATTCGTTTGCTTCTTAGGTACCTTTCTTTGGAGGGCGTCACAAATATAATCTTGAGATTTTTCTGGACGAGAAAAATCAATATTTGCTTGAAACTACTTTTCTATGGAGAACAATATCTCAATAGAAAAATGAAGGCTTCTTTTTGGTCTAAATTTGCGTAGGCAAATAAATATCCATTTAAATGTAAATAAAATTATTTTACTTCAATTTAATTAGTTTCAATAATTTTTAAGTTTAAAATTTAGTATTTAAAATTTAGTTATAAGCATTTAAAACTTTATATTTTTAAGTTTATTATGTAAACAAAATTTCTAACTATATTATAAGAATGTATCAATTTTTATACAAGATTTTTAATTCCTTGTTATGTTAAAAATCTTTGATAATTTCTCCTAACATCGAATTCCTTAAACTTTAATAAAAGGGTGAAAAAACCTAAAAATGACTCCATCTTTTTGGAAAAGTTAGAACTAGTACCGCACTCTAAAAATTTTCAATTTTGAAACGTCTCCTAAATTTTTTGCAATTTTTGGAAGGACGTAACGGAGGGTCCCAATCGCAAGGGCCTCACTAATTAGTCTTCCGCCTTTTTTTCTTTTATTCGTTCAAAACGGAATTTGTCCAGCTCTACTCCTCCACTGGCATATTACACTCCCAACTTGAAAATTTTCAGAGGGGACAAAGGTATAAAAATTAAAACACTTTGGCAATCATAAAATCACTTTTTTAGTTTCTTCATTTTTACGAGTACAACTGAAAACTCAAACTCTTTTAGTTTCTTCATTTTTCACGTGCAACTGAAAACTCCCAAACTCTTAAATTGTCCATTTTTTCTAAAAAAACGTTTTTTATGTTTAAATAAGTTCTACAAGTTTCAAAAAATGTTCAAATTAGTTTTTTAAAAGTTTTTTTTGCCCAGTTTCAAAAAGTTTGAAGAAGTTTAACCGTTAAACCACTTTTTGACACGTTTTTGACAGTCGAACCAGTTTCCATCGAGATTTTGATAAGTTCTCCCATTTACCAAATTTTAAGGAGAAATTATCAAGGATTTCAACAATGATACGTTCGCTGCCAATTGTATCTGCCAGACCGGAAAACTTTCTGCTAAAAGTAAGTTTTGTAAACAAATTTTTACATTGTACTCATATGTTTTCCATTTAATTTCACATACATTTTTTTATCTTCTATATAATCTACCTTTTCTCGTCAGAAATAAAAAGTTGTTAATCCGAGTTTTATGATGACAATTTTTTTTAAATAGGAAAAACGCGCGGTTTTGATATATGTAATTGCTAACCTTTTTTATAAAGCGCGTAGGTTACACATATCGATTCTCTTTCGTTTAGCTTCTTTTTCTTCTTTTTTTTAAACTTTATTTTTTTATTTTATTACACAAAGTAAGGACAACTTTAATTAATTAAAACTTCGACTAATAGTTTCCCGAACTATTTGACTTTGTTGTCTTGATTCAAATATCTAGTTAATAATTTAATATTAACTATTTTTACACTATGTTATATCTGTGAACGAACAAGATACTTTTTTACCACTTTTTTTTAGTTTAAAAGATACTTTTTGCTACTTTTTAAAAATTAATTATCGTCTGCGAATAGCGTTTTTCCGAAAACCTTAATTCTTTTAATGTGGAAAAAAATTAGTGTTGCTTTTATTATTCGAAAAGTTAAAAATAAAAAATTTAATTAAAATAAATTTAAAAAAACAAAAAAAATTTTTAATTATTAATTTTTTGACGATATTTACAAATTTTTCAAAACACAAATAAGAAATTTGAATTCCTGGGAAAAATTTAACCCAGTTTTAAAACAAGTTGTAAATCCAGATGTTCATTACATTAACATTTTGCTTCCTCTATACGATCAGCAAAAAAATTTGCTTCCTCGTAGAGGAAGCACTAACTTATTGTTAGTTAAATCCGAATTTTTCTGCTTTAATTGTGATTAACTCTATAAATTCTCATACAATTTATTATTTTTATATACCAATCGATTCATCTTGATGCAAAGAATAAGATTTTATTATATATTAACTTCAATAACCAACTTAAAAAAAAATTTTTTAGAAAAAAATCAAAAAAAAATTTTTTTCTGAGAATTTTTTAAAGTCTATCAACTTTTACTTTGAATTCAACTTTAGCGCGAGCGACTGATGATTTCCCCCACTATGCCGCCTAGAACAGTTTCAAAAGTTGCAAACTTCTTACGATTTTTTTTACGAACAAGAAGTACATAGATCATTAGATTGATTTTTTTATAATTAGTATGACTAATCAACTAAAAAAATAAGATAAAAAAATAAAAAATATTAATAATTAAAGGCTCAGGAATTTTTTGTAAAAAATATTTTCTTCCCCCCCCCCCCTTTTAACCTAGATCAAAAATTCTTTTTGCAAAATTTGCAGGAAAGAATAAGTAATCAAATGACGGTTATGCCAAATTGCTAAAGTAAAAATTGTTGATGTAGTGTTCATTTGTTTATAAGCCAAAAAATTCTCCCTCCCAAACCAGTTTTTTTGTAAAAATTTAATTCGCTATAAATTGTGATTGATAGATTGGCATTTTATAAAGAAAACCTATAAAAAAATATTGATTTTCATTCAGCCAAAAATGTAGAAATTCTATTTTAAGAAGTCATAGTTTTAGTTAATAAATGGAAGTTCTCATAAACTATTTATTGAATCGGATTCAGATTTGGCACACATCTTGAGGGTCATGAGAGATATATTTTTGAAGAATATCAAAAGAATTTGTTAACTTTTGTTCAAGTTATTTAACAAATAAGAATGTGACATATTTAGTGGTTTAAATTCATTTCCAAGTAATCAAATAAATCAATTTTAACATATGACCCATCATTTTAAAAGTATATCCGAGTTCCATAACTTTTATAAACAACATACGTTATAAAAAAAATATGTTTTATATTGACATCCTAGTCTTTGACGGGATTTAGTTTTTACTATGAAACATTTAACAAAGTGTCTACCAATTGCGCGGGGAAACTAATAAATAGCCGCGAAAATTCAATTTGGCCAGGAAAAATCGGTAATTTTCTTACCAAAAAATATTAATAATAAAAAAAAGTTAAAAAAGTTTTATTAAATTAATTTGATTTCAAAAACTGCTTTATACTTTTAATATTTATTGATGTAATGTTTATAATAATAGTCTTGAGTCAAAATTTAAGCCCTTACTTTTAGCTTAAACATATAGAATTTATTCATGTTTTAGCAATCGTAACGTAGGGTCTAATTGTGACACAATTATTTATAATTAGACTCTACTTTGACTCCAAATGCTGGTTTAAATTTAGAATTAAAATTCAAAAAATTAATTGCAATACTACAAACATATAAAGTACTAGAAGTTGAAATATACTTTTCCTGAAAAACAAATTTGGTGGAATAAAATCTGTCATCGATTCAAATTGTAATATTTTCCTTACGAAATAGATAATGGTTACTAATTATTAGTTTTTCGCAGTAAAATTTAATTCTCGGTGGGTAGACACCCTATCAAATATTTTTAACAGTTTTATATATATATATATGGGTGATTCCACGTGAGATTTTAGTCGACCTCTTAAAATCGGCCAAAAATTTTTTTTTCTATTCTGTATCAAAAATAAACAGATACGTATTTTTTAATTTTTGTTTAATTGTCAAAATTTTCGAGTAATGAATTTTCGAAATTTTGCACATTTAACCGTAGACTTATATTCAGTAGCTTATAAGTCCGAAAATATTGAGCTTAGAAAAAAGTTGTCAAAGAACGAAAGTTTTAGTTCTCTTTCGACTTTTAGGAAATGAAAACAAAAAATTTTTTTTTCATTTTTTATTAAAAAAAATAAAAAAAATTTATAAACAAATTAATTTTTTTTAACTTTGGGTATGATAAATTTTTAATTTTCTTTTTTCAAAAGATACCTGTAAATGCAGTGTTGCCGTTTTCATGGAAATTTCCCGGAATCCGGGAAATTTTAACAGGCATGGGAAATTTACATGGAAATAGAAAATGTCTTGGAATTTCCAGGAATTTTTAATAATTTAGGGAAATTTTCCTGGAAATTAAACAAAATTTAATAACAAGATAAAATTTTATTAAATTTTAAAAATTTTTTATGTTTTCTATTTCAAACATTGCGAGAGTTGCGTCTAACTACTCAACCTTGGTATTGCGAAACTGTGATCGCGCCTTTATACAGATATCCTATATACTCTATCTATTGGTTTCATTCATTTTGTCCCAAGAAATTGAATTCATTTCGAGAAAGAATTTTAAATCAAACGTAAGTTTCGATATGGATAAATCGGTGATAAAACAACCAAATGTGCAATCTTCTAATTATTTTGTGAGTATATACATTATCAACTTTGCAATGTAATTTGAACGTATATAAGCAGTTACCTATAAGGTTATGGTCTCTTTATTTAGGACAATCAACAACCATCAGGTTCTAATTTAGAATCTATCTCGCCAGCAGAGCAACCAAATGTGCAATCGTCTGATTGTTTTGTAAGTATTTTTATTATCAACTTTGCAATACCCACTAAATCTGAATCAGCGAAATTCCACTGAAAATCAGAACTTTTTAAATAACTTTTGTTTTCCTCATTGCAAAATAAAATCAGTTTCTATACCTTTCGACGGTTTCCTCCTCAACACATTTTTAAAAAAATATTTAGTTTAAACATAATTAATCTTTAATTATAAGACTTCAAAGCAAGAAAAAATTCGAAAAAGTGAGGTTATGGTAAGTAAAAAAATCAAGTTTTCAAAACATTTTTGGCTCCACTGTTGGTTAATGAGAAAATTATATTATAAATATAATTAGAATTAAATATTTAATGATTTTCTACTTATTTGTTAATGTTTTTAACTGATCTTCAGTAAAATTTCACTGATTCAGTTTTAGAGAGTATAATTTGAACGTTTATCAACCTATAAGGTTACGTTTTTTTTAATTAGGATATTCGACAACAATCAGGTTCTAATTTAAAGTCTATCTCACGAGCACAACTGCAAAGCGATAATTCTGCTGATAATTCGTCAGATGTAGATCAGCATTTTTCAGATGAATCATTGCATATAGAACGGCCTAGAAAATGGTTAAAGGTAGACTGCGAAAATGAAAAAACGTGTGTAGAACCAGCATCAAGTTCAACGAAAATAAAAAATAAAAAACGTCATTATCCACAGTTATTTTCTAATTCCTGGTTACAGGAATTCGTAGGAAATTGGCTGCAAAAATCTGACGTAAAAAGCAAGTCCGGAGATGAAATGGCTATTTGCAAAGTTTGCGAAAAATAAGAAAATCGAAAATGTATCTGGAATCAAATTGGAAACAGCTACAAGGAGGGCCGAAATTAAGTTAACAGGTCTTTTGGCGACGAACCATTTACCTTTTTTGATCATGGACACCTTAACTCCTTTATGTGCAGATTTGTTTCATGATTCCAAAATTGCACAGCAACTATCTGTAAGGCGAACTAAAGCAACAATGTTAATGACCAAATCTTTGGGCAAAGATTTTGGTGAAACACTTTATGAAAAATTTCAAAAGCCTGGATGTTTCTTCTCTATCGTGATTGATGAACATACAGATCAAGGTTCAGCAAAACAATGCGCATTCACGATTACTTTTTATGACAACGTTGAATATAAAGTGAAATCAAAATTCTTTGACATGATAGAAATGCCAAGTGGAACTGCAGAACAATTGTTTAATGGTTTAAAAAAAGTTGTAGAAGAGAAAAACATACCCCTTCAAAATTTAGTGGGCTATTCCTCAGACACAACCAACGTGATGTTTGGATCAAACCACTCGGTAGTTCAATTGTTAAAGCAGCTTTTACCGGATGTTGCATTTATTAAATGTACCTGTCATAGTGCAAATTTAGCTGTTTGCAACGCCTGCACAAAACTTCCACGCTCTGTATAAGATATGGTCAGAAACATTGGGTCTCATTTTAGTAGAAGCGCTCTACGACGGGATAATTTAAAAGAATTTCAAGAATTTTTTCAAACTGGAATCTACGAGATACTGACTGTCAGTTATACCCGATGGCTCTCTTTGAAGCAGTATGTGGACAGGATTTTAAATCAGTTTCCTGCCTTGAAAGCTTATTTTGCGGAATTGGTTTTTACAAGTAGAGATCCGTCAAAAACAACGGATGAAATCCTGGCCACAATGAACAACAAATTTACAGTTATCTATCTGGAATTTCTATCCTATGCGCTGGGCCTAATGACTGATTTCAATTTACTTTTCAGTCCGCTACACCTTTATTATGCAAATTACAGCCAGAGGTAGAAAAATTTATGAAAACAATTTGCAGTAACTACCTTGAAATACACTATGTTAAAAATGCTGCAAATATATTTGAACTGGATCACCTGAATACTTCAATGTTCCTCGCAGACAAAAGTATGTATTTAGGTGTTCTGGCGTCTGAAAATTTGCATGACATGATAACTGATGGTAATGTTCCGCAAAAAGACATAGACTTCTTCTACAACAGCATTCGTCAGTTTTATATAACATTAGTTACCGAAATGAAAGAACGATATCAATTTATAGATCCAGTTTTTGATGTTATTAAAATTATTGACCCTCATTCATTCAAAATAAATTCTTTGCAATGTGTGTTAAGAAGATTCTCAATTTTAAAGCAGTTTGTAGATCAGCAAAAATTAGTTAAAGAATGGCGCGCACATTGTCTAAATCACGAGGATTATGATTTGGATTCTGCTCTGCCTCCTGAAGATTATTGGCGTCAAGTTTTTCAGCTAAAAAATGCAGCAGGCACACCTGTTTTTAAGAAGTTAGAAAAAGATATTGGTCTTTTACTCGTTCTGACATTTTCAAATGTCTCTGTTGAAAGACTATTTAGTCAAGTAAATCTCACTAAAACCCTGCACAGAAATAAACTTGGAAATGAAACCCTAAATGCTATTATGCTTACAAGAGAAGGGATTCAAGATGCTGGAGGATTAATAAAATTCAATCCAACAAGAAACATGCTTCAAAGAAAACTGTAAAATATGACAGTTTTATGAGCGCGATGTTTTATTAAATATTTTAATAAATATATAATATATTTTAATAGATTTTAATAAATATGATTATTTGTTCGTTTGTTTGACCTAATGGTCTTAATTCTATAATGTTGCAACTAAAAAATAAAAGATCTATGTGAACAAAAATATACATATTCTTTTAATAAAAATTTCCTTTTTTCCCAAAATATTTTAAATACAATACAAAATTGTTTATATTTATCAAAAAAATTCTTTTAATAACTCATTATATTACTAATTTCGTGTTGGGAAATTTTATGGAAAAATTAAAATTTGTCCAGAGAAAAATTGGGAAATTTCAACAGAACTCACGGGAATTATTCGCTGTTGGAAACGGCAACACTGTGTAAATGATAAGAAGGTTTTGAAAAAAGTTTCAGAGTGGGCCTGACAAGTTTAATGGGTTAAAAAAGATAATTAAGCTGCCCGTGCAGGTCGCACGCCCGCGGCGCAATATGATTTTTTTACAATTTACTATTAAAAATTGTCTA
This sequence comes from Leptopilina drosophilae, assembly GCA_032873175.1. NCBI lineage: Eukaryota > Metazoa > Arthropoda > Insecta > Hymenoptera > Figitidae > Leptopilina > Leptopilina drosophilae. Next base: position 42,743,136 of record CM065478.1, on the reverse strand, counting down.
GAGCCTGCAAATTTAATAATAATCAAAATCCGATAAAATTTGTAGGGTCTAGACAATTTTTAATAGTAAATTGTAAAAAAATCATATTGCGCCGCGGGCGTGCGACCTTCACGGGCAGCTTAATTATCTTTTTTAATCCATTAAACTTGTCAGGCCCATTCTGAAACTTTTTGCAAAACCTTCTTATCATTTACAGGTATGTTTTGAAAAAAGAAAATTAAAAATTTATCATTCCCAAAGTTAAAAAAAATTAATTTGTTTATAAATTTTTTTTATTTTTTTAATAAAAAATGAAAAAAAAATTTTTTGTTTTCATTTCCTAAAAGTCGAAAGAGAACTGAAACTTTCGTTCTTTGACAACTTTTTTCTAAACTCAATATTTTCGGACTTATAAGCTACTGAATATAGGTCTACGGTTAAAAGTGCAAAATTTCGAAAATTCATTACTGGAAAATTTTGATAATTAAACAAAAATAAAAAAATACGTATCTGTTTTTTTTCGATACAGAATAGAAAAAAATATTTTTTGCCGATTTTAAAAGGTCGACTAAGATCTCACGTGGAATCGCCCATATATATATATATATATATATATATATATCTATATATATATATATATATATATATATATATATATATATATATATATATATATATATATCACATTAACGAAATTCATAGTGGTCGCGCAATTAAAGTGATATATTCCATATAAGAGACGTTTTTCGTCAGAAATAGTAAAAAAAAAAATTTTCTGCAAATCTTCCATTTAATGATGATTAATTTCTTAGGGACAAGTATTGTTTCGTTACTCTTACAATTATGAAACTCAAACAAACCATAAATTTCACTATAAGGTCATGTTTGATAAAGAAAAAATGTTTAAATTAAGCAAAACACAGAGAAAAGTGAGAAAAAATGACATTTTCATTTCGTCAAGAAAATAAGAATTTGCTAATAATATATTATTTTATGACTGTTCTAACTGTTAATGCACTATTAAAGATGAGAAAAATAGTTTTTTGTTTATTTATTTAACATATTAGAATTGTTCGAAGGTAAAACTTGGGCTAAAGGTTTGGGACACTCATGACATAATACAACACTCATTACATTCGTTAGGAAAAAAATAGTCAACCCATTCAAATTAAATTGTTACAATTAATTCTCCAACAAAGTTTATGTGGTGAAAATTTTTTATACATGTTTGTGTGCATTTTTATTTTTATAAAGAGTAAGAATCTAAACTGGGCTTTAGGGACTTTCATAAATAAACAAAAAAAATTTTAATTCTAATGAAATTAACATAAAACTTGTTACTCTGCAGTTTTTGGGAAACTGATTACGAAACTGAAGTCAGATTTTAAAAATTCAAAATGACGAATCCAATATGGCGAACGAATGTTCTAAAACTCATAGAATTCAGTTCAAACTCGTTACTCGGGGGTTTTCGGGATCGCTGATTACGAATTTAAACTTGAATTTCAAAATGTCGGAATCCGACTAACGAGTTTGAACTGAATTCCATAAGTTTTTAAAAAACTCGTACGCCATATTGGATCCAACATTTTGAATTTTTGAACGCCGACTTCAGATTCGTAATCCGCAACCCCGAAAACCTCCGAGTAACGAGTTTCAATTTATTTCTATGAGTTCTACAAAATTCATTCGTCATATTAGATCCGCCATTTTTAATTTTTAATATCCGACTTCAAATTCGAAATCAGCGAGTCCAAAAACTCCCGAGTAAAATGTTTTAAGTCAATTGCATTATAATTTAGTAATTTTGTTGTGCCTTTTCCACATCTTTTTAAAAAAAAATTAGTATCAAAAGGCTAATCTGGTCAGAACACCCCCGTTTCGACTAAAATCGACAGAAATGTAATTCTTATTTATGAAAATATACATTTTTTTTGTCGTTTATACTCCTGTCCTATTGGCCTTACGCTCTCGACAAGAGTCCCTGCTGATACTTTTTGTGGATTAAGCATAACCATTCTACAAATATTAGCAAATTTTATCTAACCTAATGCGCCTACAGTGCGACTTTCGAAGATAGGAGTACTAGCATTTTGCCTGGACCACCCGTAATTGGGTTTTCTCGCCAGAGAAGAGGGAAACTGTAGAAAAACCTCTTCTGAGTACAACCGGTTTATCGACAGTCTAGTTTCGGAGGTAGGCATCGGACAATAATCAACAATGCATACCGTCGCACCTAGACGTCAAACCTCCCGCTCGAAATATCTCACCTGTCGGAAAAAATCCCCGGCTGACGGGGGGCGCGAACCTCGCTCGCACCACCCGCAAAGCCGGAGCTCCAATCAACTGAGCTATTCCGTCGGTATGAAAATATACATTTTAATTATTTAAATCAAAATTCTAAATAGTCGAAATATAAGCCTTAGGGGACCTCCTCAATTGTCGAACACTCATGACATGGACACTCATGACATTTTGCTCGTTTTTGCTTATATTTATGAACAGGTTATATTCATATCAACAATTCTGGTCTCATTCGAAAGAGAATAGAAAACTATTATTAATTTTATTCTGATATTGAATATTAAATATTAATTTACCAATTTTTAAGACGGGACACTCATGACAGTTTTCTAATTACATTAAAATCTTTTTGTTTCTGCTACAACGTAAAACTTTCACATTTTGAAACACGGCATTCAATTTTTTTGAAGTTGATTCGTGATTATGTTCTGCTGCGGATTCGTTAGTAAAACATCACTTTTGCTCCCTGGATAAATTTTTAAACACGCATAAATACAAAATTTTGCATTTCAAGTAAAATAATGTAAAAGTGAGGGACACGTCATTCTTATTTTTTTAGAAGGGTTAAACAATAAAATAAAGTTATTAGAAGTTAATTTTCCTGACATATGTAAGTTATAGTTCACTGCAAAATTTTTGTTTACTTGTGATAAATTAATATAACGAAAATACGTGCACTTGAAAACTAATAATTCACTCCTGGACATGGGACACTCATAACATTTTGCCTGTATTTCGTTCTGACATTATTATACATAGCATCTTTACATGCTTGTAAGTTGAAAAAATGTTAATAGAGATTGTATTCCACGACATTGGAAAATAAATTTTATTAAAAACTATAACGAAAAGTTTTTTGGCAAAGGACACGATTATGACAATTTAAATGAAATGACCCATATATATATATATATATATATATATATATATATATATATATATATATATATCCTATAACTAATAATAACTAAGATGTAAGTATAAATATGGTTTTAAAAAAATTTTTAAAATCGCACAGATCCAAATTTTTTATTTTTTAATGAATTGCTTTTGAATGATCTATAATTGATTGTTACATGTCATTTAGTCAAATTTTAGCATAATTTTTCCAAAAATTGAGTCCTATAACTAAGATGTAAAGTTAAAATGTTTTCAAAAAATAGGAATTTTTAAAATTTTAGATTTTTAATGCATTGCTTTTAAATGATCTATAATTGAGTATAACATGTTATTTAGTTACATTCTCACATAATTTAGCAAAAAAAACACTTTTTAATATTTCAGATGTAAGTATAAAAATGTTTTCGAAAAATAAAAAATACAAAAAATTATCTATTTATAAGAGACAATTTTTGGAAAAATTGTGCTAAAATTTGACCAAATAACATGTAACAATGAATTATAGATCTTTTAAAAGCAATACATTAAATAATATAAAATTTGAAAAATTTTGATTTTTTAAATTTTTTGAAAACATTTTTATATTTACATCTTCGTTATAGAACATTATTTTTTGCAAACAATTTTTACATTTTAATAGATTAAAGTAAATTAATCAGTTATGACTTTTGTGATATATATATATATATATAAACAATAAATTTACAGTTTTTAAACATATTAATTATAACGAGAGGAATTCATTTTTTTCAAAAAGTTTAAAAAATGGAAAAATTCTAATTTATTAAAAGATTCTGATCGTTTGTTCTGTTGATAGTTTTAAGTTGTGATTTGATTTATTTTTCTCCTTTATTTTAGAAGGTAAGTGTACTATTATTTTAGCGACTGAAGGGGTTAAAAAAACAAAGGGTGATTACACAGCCACACAAAAAAAGTACCCGAGTTGGGGAATGAGACTACCCATTCCTTACGTATTTTGATGCGCTGAACATGAATCTGAAGTCTGTTTTGCTCCATCAGGTCTCAGTTTTGACATAACCTCAAAAAACATGGCGGATTTTATGTGACAAACAAACTTTTTTAAATAACGAGGGATTTGCTTGAATCTTGTTACTCGGGGGTTTTTGGGGTCGCTGATTACAAATTTCAAGTCAGACTTTTAAAATTCAAAATGGCGGATCCAGTATGGCGGACAAACTTTTGAAATTTTTTTGTATTTTTACGAAACTTGGTAAATAACCCTCGTTATTTAAAAAAGTTTGTTTGTCACATAAAATCCTCCATGTTTTTGAGGTTATGTCAAAACTGAGACCTGATGGATCAAAACAGATTTTAGATTCGTGTTCAGCGCATCAAAACCCTGGCAAAAGTGATTTACCAAATGTCTCCCCACGTGGGTATACATTTGGGATACATTTGGGAAACATTTGGTAAACGGCTTTATAAGTCTGTTAATAGACAGAATTTGATGAAAAAAATTATTGGATATTGAAAACGAATAATCAGGATTAAATTGATATAATTTTTAGGATAAATTAACGTTAAATTAATGAGAAATTAATGTTTAACGGAGGAAATGTCAGTTTTAGTGTAGGATGAATGTGTGTGTAAGATCAATATTGGAATAAACTGTTGATATGTCGCCGCGCATTTTGCGCGACAGATGGCGATGTTGACATTTGTCCATGGCTTTATATTACATGCTCCTTCATAATAAAAGCAATTTTTTTAATTGTTGGTTAAGATACACAAAATACAAAAAAATTATATTTAAAAAATAAAATATATAATTTTAACCCTCAAAAGAAATAAAGGATATTTTAGACCAATAAAAAAATAAACATATACTCCCCCTACATTTAAAATCATTTTTTTTATTTGTTAATAGATTTAAACAAAATGGGAAAAAAAATTAAAGTAAAATAAAACATATAATTCCAACCCCCAAAAGAAATAATGGATATTTTAGACCAATAAAAAAATAAACAAATTCCTCCTACTTTTAAAATCAATTTTTCTATTAGTTGGCAGATTTAAACAAAATGGAGAAAAAATTTATATTTAAAAAATAAAATATATAATTTCAACCCTCAAAAGAAATAATGGATGTTTTAAACCAATAAAAACTAAGTTTAAACTCCTCCTTTATTAAAAAAGATATTTTTTTTATTCGTTGGTCAAGTTACACAAAATGGAAAAAAAATTAAATTTAAAAAAAATATATAGTTCCAACCCCCGAAAAGAAATAATGGATATTTTAGACCAATAGAAAAATAAACAAATTTCTCCTACTTTTAAAATCAATTTTTCTATTAGTTGGCAGATTTAAACAAAATGGAGAAAAAAATTTATATTTAAAAAATAAAATATATAATTTCAACCCACAAAAGAAATAAAGGATGTTTTAGTCCAATAAAAATAAAGTTTAAACTCCTCCTACATTTAAAATCAATTTTTCTATTTCTTGGTAGATTTAAACAAAATTGAGAAAAAAAATTAAATTAAAAAAAACATATATAATTCCAACCCTTAAAAGAAATAATGGATGTTTTAGACTAATAAAAATAAAGTTGAAACTCCTCCTTCATAAAGAAATAAATTTTTCTATTTGTTGGTCAAGTTACACAAAATAGAACTAAAATTTATATTAAAAATAACATACATAGTACCAACACCCCAAAAGAAAAAATGGATATTTTAGACCAATAAAAAAATATACAAACTCCTCCTACTTTTAAAATTAATTTTTCTATTTATTGGTAGGATTAACCAAAATTAAGAAAAAATGTTAAATTTGAAAAATAAAACATACAATTCCATCCCCCAAAAGAAATAATGTATGCTTTAGACCAACAGAAATAAAGTAGAAACTCCTCTTTCAATAAGATAGCTATTTTTTTATTTGTTGGTAGAGTTAAACAAATTGGAGAAAAAAATTTTTATTTAAAAAAACATAATTCCAACCTCACAAAGAAAAATTTAGTGACGTATAAGTCATCCATTTTTTCTTTTATATGTTTTATTTTTTAAATATAAATTTTTTTCTCCATTTTCTGTATTTTAACCAACAAAAAAAATAGTTTTCTTAATGAAGGAGGAGTTTCAACTTTATTTTCATTGGTCTACAATATCCATTGTTTCTTTTCGGGGGTTGGAACTATATATGTTTTTTTTAAATATAATTTTTATTCTATTTTGTGTAACTTGACCAACAAATAAAAAAATTGATTTCTTAATGAAAGAGGAGTTTAAACTTAGTTTTTATTGGTCTAAAACATCCATTATTTCTTTTGGGGGTTGGAATTATATGTTTTATTTTACTTTAACTTTTTTCCCATTTTGTTTAAATCTATTAACAAATAAAAAAAATTGATTTTAAATGTAGGAGGAGTATGTTTATTTTTTTATTGTTCTAAAATATCCTTTATTTCTTTTGAGGGTTAAAATTATATGTTTTATTTTTTAAATATAATTTTTTTTCCATTTTGTTTAAATCTACCAACAAATAGAAAAATTGATTTTAAATGTAGGAGGAGTTAAAACTTTATTTTTATTGGTCTAAAACATCCTTAATTTCTTTTTAGGGTTGAAATTATCAGTTTTATTTTTTAAATATAATTTTTTTCCATGTTGTGTATTTTAACCACCAAAAAAATAGTTTTCTTAATGAAGGAGGAGTTTCAACTTTATTTTCATTGGTCTAAAATATCCATTATTTCTTTTCAGGGGTTGGAACTATATATTTTTTTTTAAATTTAATTTTTTTTCCATTTCGTGTAACTTGACCAACAAATAAAAAATATCTTTCTTAATAAAGGAGGAGTTTAAACTTAGTTTTTATTGGTTTAAAACATCCATTATTTCTTTTGAGGGTTGAAATTATATATTTTATTTTTTAAATATAAATTTTTTCTCCATTTTGTTTAAATCTGCCAACTAATAGAAAAATTGATTTTAAAAGTAGGTGGAATTTGTTTATTTTTCTATTGGTCTAAAATATCCATTATTTCTTTTCGGGGGTTGGAACTATATATTTTTTTTAAATTTAATTTTTTTTCCATTTCGTGTAACTTGACCAACGAATAAAGAATATCTTTCTTAATGAAGGAGGAGTTTAAACTTAGTTTTTATTGGTCTAAAACATCTATTATTTCTTTTGAGGATTGAAATTATATATTTTATTTTTTAAATATAAATTTTTTCTCCATTTTGTTTAAATCTGCCAACTAATAGAAAAATTGATTTTAAAAGTAGGAGGAATTTGTTTATTTTTTTATTGGTCTAAAATATCTATTATTTCTTTTCGGGGGTTGGAACTATATATGTTTTTTTTTAATTTAAATTTTTTTTTCATTTCGTGTAACTTGACCAACGAATAAAAAATATCTTTCTTAATAAAGGAGGAGTTTAAACTTAGTTTTTATTGGTCTAAAACATCCATTATTTCTTTTGAGGGTTGAAATTATATGTTTTATTTTTTAAATATAAATTTTTTCTCCATTTTGTTTAAATCTGCCAACTAATAGAAAAATTGATTTTAAAAGTAGGAGGAATTTGTTTATTTTTTTATTGGTCTAAAATATCTATTATTTCTTTTCGGGGGTTGGAACTATATATGTTTTTTTTTAATTTAAATTTTTTTTCATTTCGTGTAACTTGACCAACGAATAAAAAATATCTTTCTTAATAAAGGAGGAGTTTAAACTTAGTTTTTATTGGTCTAAAACATCCATTATTTCTTTTGAGGGTTGAAATTATATGTTTTATTTTTTAAATATAAATTTTTTCTCCATTTTGTTTAAATCTGCCAACTAATAGAAAAATTGATTTTAAAAGTAGGAGGAATTTGTTTATTTTTTTATTGGTCTAAAATATCTATTATTTCTTTTCGGGGGTTGGAACTATATATGTTTTTTTTAATTTAAATTTTTTTTCCATTTCGTGTAACTTGACCAACGAATAAAAAATATCTTTCTTAATGAAGGAGGTGATTAAACCTAGTTTTTATTGGTCTAAAACATCCATTATTTCTTTTGAGGGTTGAAATTATATGTTTTATTTTTCAAATATAATTTTTTTGTATTTTGTGTATCTTAACCAACAATTAAAAATATTGCTTTTATTATGAAGGAGCATGTAATATAAAGCCATGGACAAATGTCACCATCGCCATCTGTCGCGCAAAATGCGCGGCGACATATCAACAGTTTATTCCAATATTGATCTTACACACACATTCATCCTACACTAAAACTGACATTTCCTCCGTTAAACATTAATTTTTCATTAATTTAACGTTAATTTATTCTAAAAAATATATCAATTCCATCATGATTGTTCCTTTTCAATTTCCAATAACTTTTTTCATTAAATTCTGTCTATTAACAGACTTATAAAGCCGTTTACCAAATGTTTCCCAAATGTGTCCCAAATGTATACCCACGTGGGGAGACATTTGGTAAATCACTTTTGCCAGGGAATAGGTAAGGAATGGGTAGTCTCATTCCCCAACTCAGGTACTTTTTTTGTGTAGCTGTGTTATCCAATCCAATCCAATCAGATTCGTAATCAGCCACCTCGAAAACCCCCGAGTAACAAAAGTTATCAAAGCCTATGGATTATTTTGTAAGCAATTGTTAATTTTCTTTTCATAACCTGGGTCACGCGGTTAAATTATTTATAAATAGCAGTAAAATTTGCAATTTGTAATTTTTCGACTAGCTACTTTTAGGTATCTTCGATAATACTCTTAAATTTTATTTAAATTACTTTTTAAGACCTAACCGTATAAAAATTGTTATGCCAAAATTTTCTCCATTTTCTTCTTTCGTTTATAGAACGACTCATATTATTATCTGGATAAATGAAATACGTAATCAGAAAGCTCTTGATGAAGAAATAATCTCATGGCTTTTATTAGTGATTGAAGATTCTTGGTATATATATATATATATATATATATATATATATATATATATAAATGGTCCAAGAAAAACAGGATTCTTTTTCCAATGCAAAATAACCCCAACCACGTCTCAACTCGACTTCCACGAGAATTTATGGCTCCACTGCCAGAAGCTCTGCGCGCCTAGATAGAGTCAAAGATAATCGAGTTTCGCGGAAACAAGACAAAGACGAACGGACGTTTCTTCGGCGAAGGGCCAAGCTTGTAGACATTTTCAAGATGATCGGAAAAAAGAAGAAAAATTCGATCACTCCACAATCTTCATCCCAGGCCACCTCTTCACCTATCTTTTTTTCTTTTTTCCACGTAGCTTTAACTTAAAGAAATTTATTTTAAATTCCTCTTCCACCAACTAAAATAACATCACATTCTTGAGGTCAGTCTTGAACAAAAAAAGAAAAACAAAATCAACTATAATTTTCCTTTTTAAATGTTTAATTCGGAAAAGCACTTCCTCTTCGCTAAAAGACACTTGTTGACAGTTTTTTGATTTCTTTTTCTTTCTTAAAAATTAACAAAAATTGCTAATCAACATAAAATTTAATAAAGCAAAAAATTATAATTATCACTCCTTATTATTTTGCCGCTGCCTCTGAGTCAGGACTTTAACCCGGCGATCGTAAGGTAGGGTAAAATTTACCCTGTAGAATATTCATTTCTCCATAATTCAAATTTGAATTGATGAATTTACCTGTAACTTTTAATAGCTGCACTGAATACGGTGAGAAATCAATGGAGAATAAAAATTTTTTTTTTCATTTCTCATTATTTATTTATAATTATTGTCAACACATGTACCCTGAATATAAAACAAACTACGAGTACTGTTTTTGTATAATTTAAAAAATGGTTGAAATCATGAATGAACTTCACTATTATTGTTTACTAAGGATAAATAATGCATTTTACTATTATTACAATTAAATTTTTATTTGTTCAAACAAATTATTATTGTTATTTTATAACAATTCGAAAAAAAGCAAAGCAAATTTCTAAAAATTTGGCAGCTGATATCGGTATTATTAATGCTAAATTAATGGATTATATAAAACATTGAATTAAATTTGCTGTAGTTCTTAATTAACAGTGTTTAAACAATTAATTGTTGTTATTTATAAACTTTTATTCTATTGCACCCAGGAAGATGCAGTTTTTTTTCTAATTTTGCAATTTTTGACCTAAGATGCTAAATTAGAAATTTTTTAAACAAATAATTGTTATTTTTTTTGCTTAGGGAATTTGGGAAATCTGCCTACAGATACCTTAGATTCAGCACTCCAAGGTTATGTGCGGTTGGTATAATAAAACAAATCAAAATAAAGGAAAACTAAAGAAAAAATAAATAATATAGCAAATTTAGAATACTGGCGACCTACTGTCAGCCCGACCCACTAAAACCCGTAACCCTTCTTTTGGAGCCCTTTACCCTCCCTCAGAACTGTCTTAAGACTTTACCTGCGGTTCTCCTGCGTCAATAATTAAAAAATTTAAAACCATTTCAATATAAAAGCGGAATTAACAGCACAACAAAAAATTAAAAAAAAAAAACAAATGATAAAATAGTTTGAAATGTCAATAGATAAAATACTAAACGGGACTAAAACAGAAACATATAAAACCAACAGATATATAATGTCAAAAAGTAAAAATTCTATAAGGACAAATAAATAACAGAATAAATTAAAATAAATAAGGACGAATAAATCACAGAATAAATTAAAATTGTATAAGGACAAATAAAACACAAAATAAATTAAAAGTGTATAAGGACAATAAATCACAAAATAAATTAATGCAAAAAAAACGAACAGACAAATTAAAAGCTGTTTAAATTACGCTTTTTGGCGGCCGTCGAGATCCTTTCTCGACATGACCGAGATTATGAGGTTCTCGACTTGCCGCCAATTTTCTTCTGACTGGGTCATCAGCGATACCATGTTCTCCGGTGTAACTTGACTGTTTACACGTTCGAACATGACCCGCCTCTCCAAGTCCCACTTCTTGCATAAAAAGAGGGTGTGCTCTGCGTTGTCCACGGGGAACTGACAGTGCGCACACACCTCATTTTCGCGTAATTTAAAGCGATACAGGTACGCGTTAAAACACCCATGGCCTGTAAACGCTTTCGTCAAATAATAGGAGACTTCTCCATGCTTTCGGTTTATCCAGGTGGTGAGCGTTGGAATAAGCCGATAAGTCCATCGGCCTTTTTCCTCTCTATTCCATCTGTCTTGCCAAGTCTCGACGAGTCTGCTCTTCGCATTCTTGCGGATGCAGGCCTTACTGAGTCTTCCCGACTCTGGGTTCTGGGGATTATTTCTTTCTTTAAAAAGAACAAACAATTCCTCCCTTTCCCTCGCCATAAGATCGGCCGGCGGGACACTTGCAAGGACCTGCACAGCACTTGTCGAGACCGTAGAATACGCAGATACTATTCTGGCATTGATACCTCTCTGGGCCGACAGCATGCTCTCGCAAATTGTTTTGCCTCTGAACTTGAGCGAAGGAGCCCATGCTGCTGCTGTTGCTATGTGGTGATGGAAGTTTAACCTTCCATCGAGCTCCACACCGAGATACTTTATATACTTGCTCCACTTGACCTCGAATTCTTCTATCACGATTCGTGGGACTGTATAACCACGTCTGTCTGTGACGAGCAGAGCTTCGGTCTTTTCCAGGGCCATTTGAAGACCTCTGGTATCCAGACAGCTTTGGACTCGCCACAAACATTCGTTCACCAATGTCCCAAGGGCTTCATCGCTTTCGGCTGTGCACACAACCAACGCGTCGTCCGCAAAGCCGATGATAACCGCGACTTCGGGCAGATCCATTCGCAAGAAGTCATTGTAAGATACATTCCATACAAATGGTCCCACCCTCGAGTCTTGAGGGGCACCACTTTGCATCTCCTCCTTCAGAGTCCAGGTGTCCCCCTCATATACCACCCACCTGTCGCGAAGGTAATTACCCATTATACGCAACAAGTAAGGCGGTATTCCTTTGCTCATCATCGACTCGATGAGATCTTTCCATCTCGCGGAGTTAAACGCGTTGCGTATGTCTATGGCCACTAAAGCAAAGAAGCCCTTTTTCTTCTGTGGTCCCAACCTGTTCTTTCCGGCTTTGGCTATGTCCACAACTGCCTGGATGGCATCAACTGTAGACTTACCTTTACGGAAACCAAATTGGTGATCCGATAGACTATTCTCTCCGGTCAAGTGGCTTTGCATTCTCTGCAGAACCATATCCTCTAGAAGTTTACCCATCGTATCCAGCAAGCATATGGGCCTGTACGACGAGACTTTATCTAGAGATTTTTCACCTTTCCTTAGGAGGACTAACCTTTGTCGCTTCCAGTCGCGGAAGAACTCTCGTCTTTCAAGGCAAAGATTAAAGCATCGAAGCAGAATCTGGGGTGAAGTTTCGATTACCAGTTCTAGGATCTCGTTATTTATCCCATCGATTCCAGGCGCCTTGCCTGTTTTCAATCTTTTACCTGCATTTCGTAGATCAGTAAGAGTGAAGAGATCATCCTCACCGACTTAACAGCCGTTCCAGACCATCCTATGCCATGGCTCCGCGGAAGGAAAGAGAGCTTGTATTATCTCTTTGATCCAATCGGGACTGTCCAGGCCGGGGGTCTTTTGCCTCGTTCCTAATTTCTTAGTAACGATTTCAAAAGCCAGACCCTATGGGTCCTTATCGACATCCTCGATTAAGTCTTTCCAGCAATGGCGTTGCGACGCACGAATCTCTTTCTTGAGGTTTTTCTTGGCCTCCTTGAATGCTTCCTTCAGCAAAGGATCTCCCTTAGAACGGGTATAATTCCTTCTAGCTTTGAAGCACGCTTTCCGCAAGGAGGCCAGCGCATCCGACCATCAGTGCACCGAGCTTTTACGTGAAGCGGTACATCTGCGACGCGGCATAGATGCATCGCAGGCCGCGGTGATGGTTTTCCTCACCGCTCGTACCTCTGCATCCAGGGTATTTGGCCTCTGCACCCAACCCAATTCCTCAATGAGGTGGGATTCTTCCAGGGATCGGACAAATTTCTCCTTATCGATTTTCTTCACATTCCAGGAGAGGCGTTTTCGACACATTCGTTTATGCGTTTGAATAGAGGACATGATGCAATCGTAAGATCAATGATAGATCCAATTGCACCCCTCCTAAACGTCCAAGTCCTTCCCCGGTTCACAATCGTTAAATTGCTTCTGGAGACCATTTCTCCGATCATTCTGCCTCTTTCATCAAGCCTTGACTCACCCCACTCCGGCGATAAATAATTGTTATTTATTAACTATTGGTAAATATGATATTACTATTATTATTAATAATATTATTATAATAATAATATTACTATAATTTTATAATATTATTATTGGTAAATATAATGTTTCTAATTGAAGAAATATTCAAATTAAATATAAAAAAATTAATTTAGAAACTATTAGTTTTATTTTTGTATTTAAAAACTTGTTTAAATTTTTTTCTTTCAATCGTTGATAATAAACATTGTAAACCTTACCAACGTTTTTGTTGGTTAGAAAAAACTCCATCTTTCTAGGTGCAATAGAAAAAAGTTAATAAATAACAACCATTAATTGTTTAAACAATTTTTAACAAATCGAACTGACATTTAATAATTATCGGTTATTATCTTAGTTCTAGAATTGCAAAACTAGTTTTCAAAAATTTAAAATGGCGAATCCAATATGGCGGACGAAAAATTAAAAATTGATCGGATTGGCTTGAAACTTGTTACTCGGGGGTTTTTGAAGTCGCTAATTACAAATTTGGTGGCATATTTATAAAATTCAAAGTGTCCGATACAATATGTCAGACACAGAAATCAAAATCTGTCGGCTTGTCTTGAAACTTGTCATTCGGAGGTTTTTGAGGACTCTGATAACGAATCTGGCCTCGGGGGGCCTGCGGCGCCCTCTACCTCCACTCGTGTCACAAAAATCATCGTAAACAAATAGTTGCCTTTACACCCTTGTTGCTTAATATACTATTTTAAATTGCTGGAAAACAAAAAATTATAATTGTTATTATGTTAAAAAAAATTTTCCACAAACGATTTTTTTTATAAAATCAGCATTTTTTCACTTTCTTTGTTTATAATTATTTATTTATGCATAATTAAACAGTAATAATAACTTTGATCGTTAGATACATGCCTGCTATGTAGGAAAATGTGAAAATTTAAAAATAATATCTTAAATTACTTTATTTATAATACATATACTGTACTGTTACAGGTGTTACTTTTACGTAACACTGTGACGCAAAGGGTTAATTGTTTAAACAATTGTTAACAAATCGAACTGACATTTAATAATTATCGGTTATTATCTTGGATCCAAAATTGCAAAATTAGAAAAAAACTGCATCTTCCTAGGTGCAATAGAGAAAAAGTTAATAAATAAGAACAATTAATTATTTAAACATTTGTTAACATATTGAATTGACATTTAATAATTATAGGTTACTATCTTAGGTCTAAAATTGGAAAATTAGAAAAAAACTGTATCTTCTTAGGTGCAATAGAAAAAAGTTAATAAATAACAACAATTAATTGTTTAAACAATGTTAAATAGTTATTATAGCAAATTTAATTTAACGTTTTATCTAATTCATTAATTGAGCATTAAATAGTACCGATATCATGCTGCTAATTATTTATAAATTTGCTTTTCTCTATTTTGTTTTTGGAAATGTTATAAATTATTAATAATAATTTGTTTAAACAAATAAAAAATTTATCGTAACATTAATAAATTAGATTACTATGCAACATAAAACATTTATAGAAAGAAATTTAATGATTTTAAGCTTTTTTAATTTATAAATAGTATTACATTACAGGGTAAAAAATATCCTACCTTACGCTCGGTGTTGTAAAATAAGTCCGCCCTCCCAATAGAACGTTACATTAAATTACTTGCAAGTTCTACTACGTTACGTCAAAATTTCGGTCAAATTTGTACCATTATTGACCTTCAGGGGATTATTTAATTATTTCTTGTAAGCCCTAAGTTGTTTAAATATATAAATTAATAAATATTATATAGTCTGTAAGATATTGCTTAATAAATCGATAATAATTCATATTGTAAATAAAATCAGACTTTTGTCTATATATTGCTAAGAATTTGTAAATTCATGTTTAGTTTTTCTACTTAAGTAGTAAGAATTCCAAACATGACAATTAAAAAAATTATGTATGTATGTATGTATGTATATATGTGTTTCTGTCCACAATATTTTGTCCGTTAATAACTCAAAGACGGCTTGACCGATTAGAACGAAACTTGGCAGTCTTTCAGGTATTAGTCTAAGTTAAAATTTTAGCCAAATCCTATTGGTTGGTATTTTAAAAACTTATCTTATGTTTATTATATTTAGTTATTAACAAGATTAGTCATGAATTTGGCGTCTAATATAAATTTTGTAAAATCAATTAACGTGATTTTACAAACAAGTTATGTACTGATATTTTAAAGTTTACAGTTTGGGATTTTTTTTCTTGAATTTTATAAATATTTCAGTATGTTGTTACTCTCCAAAATACTATGCGGGTATTACACAAAAACGGGTGAATCGATTCACGAGTTTTGAATAGTTTACTATTAAAAATCTCTACATGGAAACCCATCTAGAATTCTATATCAAAAACCATGTAAAATCTGACTTCTATAAAAGAAACCATATGACCATATGATACATTCATATTATACTACTTGATCAGGTAATTTACGTCAAATCTCTTCTTAAAGTGGAAAAAAATCTACATAACATCACTTTTCCAATAAATTATAATGTTGATATGAAACTAAATATTGTAAATATATTTTTAATATAAATCACCTTAAGAGAACATGATATTCAGCCTTTTAAAAGGGCTTTTACATGGTTTCTGATATATATTCCGATATTAAATCGAAGCACACAAAAAAACCTAAGTTAATTTTTGTTGTAACCCAAAATGAGCACATGTTAAACGCCATATAACGTGGCGCCACCTACGAGCTTCATTTTCGTTGCGTTTTAAATTGAGTAGCATACGCTACTCAATTTGAAACAAGGTTTTTTGATTGAGACTGGTTTTCGTTGCTACTAATAGAATACCAATCACGTGGGAAAACTGAAAAGTATCAGGGAATTTAATTTGACCAGGAAAAAGACGGGAAATTTTTGCAAAAAGAGGGATATTCTTATCAAATCAAAAAAAAGTTTTTATATCAATTTGTTTTTAAAAAATTTACTTTTTTTAAAATTTTTATTGATATAATATTTATGTAAACACAACCGAGTCAAAATTTAAACTCTACTTTCGGCCGGCAATACACTGAAAAACTTTTTTTAAGAGTTATTACTGAATTTATTCAAGAACTCAGGATATGGAAAAAATTTAGAACTCCTTTTAGAAAAATTCAACATTCATTAAAGAATTTTCAGGTGTTTTTCTAATGGCTTAGAAATAATTGAGCTGCCGGATCAAAGAAGGGCACATAACTCATTTGAATTACATTGGTCACTGTGCGCTGAAAAAGTCTCGAACTATTTAAGAAAGAAGACGCAGCGTAACCAATAGGTATACAGCACCACTTGGCTTTAAACGCTTTAAATACAATCTAAAACTAAAGTATCGTAACGCGTCCCTGCAGCCGAGTGGCATAAGGCGGAGCGATCTTGAGTCTCGAGGTCTCAAGTTCGACTACTCACGCGGGTAAATTTTTTTCGTTAATTTTACAATTTTCTACTCTTAAACCAGTTCAGGACTTTTTCAAGAAAATTCAACAAATAGTCCACAAATTTACCACAGTTATTCCCGAACAACTTAAAATAATATTTCAATCTATAGTTTCGTAGCATTTCTTGTTTTACTTCCATATCCTGAATTCTTGAATAAGTTTCTATATAACTCTTAAACAAAGTTTTTCCGTGTATAGGTGATATTTTAAATTTTAGAAGTCGTAACGCAGGGGCTACTTGCGATACAATTAGTTCGAATTAGAATCCGTATAACTCCAAAATCTGGTTGAAATTTGAATTAATTTTTAATGAATTATAATTAAAGTACTGCGAACGCATAAAGTACATCAATTTGACAAATACTGTTCTCTTAAAATGAATTAGTTAAAAATAGTATTTGACAAAAAAAGTGATTTACGAATTCAAATAGTAATAATCATAATAAAAAGCAAAGTGAAAATCATTAGTGAAGGTAAACTTTGGTCAGACGAAATTGAATTTTTGAAAATTGCAAATGTCAATGTCTATCTTATAATAACTTTCTTCTTTCGCTTCCCTCTTTAATTCCTCTTTCCTTTTTTACGAAGAGAAATTTACTTTGAATTCCTTGCCCGTAAAATAAAATCCCACTCTAGAGTCTAAGAATTCTCAATTCTCTGAGTTTCAATAATTAAATTCCAGTTTCTATAGACCATTCTCAACAGTGGGTCTTACTTAACAACGCTGTATCTACTTTATATTTCATCCAATATTTGTCTGACAAAAAACAAGAACTTAATAATTCAGTTGAAAAAGAAAATCTCTCTTATTATATTAAGTTAGAGAACGACCGACCGACTCACACCAAGTATATATATATATATATATATATATATATATATATATATATATATATATATATGTGACGCGCTTTCAAGAAGGTACCTGAGAAGCAAATAAATTATAGGTTAAGTTCGTCTTACATTTATCTTGATTAAAAGTTTATTTTTAATTATTTGAATTTGAAATCAATTGTCATTGAATATTTTGGATGTAATGAAGACCGGAAGATCAATAATTTTTAATTAATAATAGATTATCTTTCTGTATTTTCAATCAAAATATTAAAAACCTTACCTTAAATTTTTTTTTCTTAGGTACCTTTCTTCGGAGCATGACATATATATATCACTCCCACATATGCACAAATCACGTACACAAGTATACTCACACATATAGATTCAATACTTACTCATGTATACTCACACATACACATGCACTGCAAACTCAAATGTCTCCTTTTGAGACGTTCGGTTTAAATTGTTTTTATATTAATTTTAACTTAAAATATACTTAAAACCAAAGAAATACTTTTTTCAAATCCAAAATCGGTTAATAAGAACCAAAGTTATAGCACTTTCAAAAAAAGACAAAAAATTTGAAAATTACATATTTTTGGTAATTTTAAAAATTTTGAAATAATATTTGGTGGAGTTGTTTATCACTATAATTCCTTTGCTTCTTAGGTACCTTTCTTCAGAGCGCGTCACATATAAGAACACTGACTTATTTTGTCAATATAAATTGTATATGCGTTCAGTCGATTAAAGTGTGCGTTTCTTTACCTATATATTAGGTGATTAGATTGATTAGGTTGCGTTAAAATTAAGTTATCAATCGACATAGGGAAAATAGATTATTCCCTTACTCTTATTAGCATGCGACATTCTATATATCTGCCTGACACTGATATTCGACAATGTTTTTTAGTAAAATCATGAATTTTAGAGTTTGATCAACTGACTACTAAATTTTCAAACTCTCTTTCTAGGTTTTAATAGTCACACTACACTAGTAGACCCTAAATAAGTCTTTCTTCGTTTGCAAACAAATTTTACTTTTTTAAAAAAGTATAATTTACTTCAAGGAATCTAAGTTATTTATGTTAAGGGGATATTCCAGTTCAAAACAGGCAAAAAGAGGGCTTTTGTAATAAATATTATTAAAATAACCTATGACATTTATTTAAAAAATTTCTTTTGCATGTAATAGATAATTTATTTATGAATTTGTAAAAAAAATATTTTTCATTTTTATTTCAAAATGGCGGCGATATAAGCCATTTTCGAAAATGCCTATTTTCGGTGGTAAGATCGATTTCAATCTTTCTAAAACAGATAAAACCAAAAACGAAGCAAGATTCTCTTTGTTAGATATTTCTTTAGGTGTGGAACCTCAAAAAAGAGGAATTTTCTTTCCCCCTTTTTTTAGAGTACTTTTTCCCCAAAATATGCAAAAAGGTGTTTTTATTCAGAATTTCTCTTATAAAAAAGGGGAGTTAGAAATTTTCCAGTTTTTGAGATTTCACTTATAGGCATTATGACGCTGAATCAAAAGCCGTTTGATTTTTTAAAACCGCTTCAGAAGACCTCGAGATATCAGTCTTACCAAATCAAAAAAGACATTTTGAGAAAAACGAATTTAAAGTTTTTGTTAATAAGTATCGACAATTTAAAAAAAATCATCGGATTTGCTTGAAAATCGTTACTCGGGGGTTTTTGAGGCCGCTAGTTACGAATATAGAATCAGATTTTCAAATTTCAAAATGGCGGACATTTTATTTTTCGAAATTATTGGATACGCCATTTTGAGATTTGAAAATTTCATATCTAACTTATGATCAGCAAAACCAAATACATGTTTGTTTCTCTTTTTTAAAAAATGCAAATAAGGAAACATTTAAATCATTCGATTGCTTATCCGCATACAAAAACATCTTTGACATGGCAAAGAATAAAAATATAAAACTTTTGTTTTACTTCAAATTTTGCAATAATATTTTAAGAGAGTATTCTTGACACTAGAAGAAATCCGAAAATAAAATTAAAAAAATCGATTTTTTTAACATTTTGAACTGAAATGTCCCCTTAACCCATTACCGCCCAAATGACCACAATTTTAACTTAAACTTCAACACACGGTTTAAAGTGTTTTCAGGTAATAAATTATAGCAGCAATGAGGTATAGGGGGTTTTGGGGGTCGCTTTTCAAATGTAAAATAGAGAAACTTTGATTTCAAGATGACGGAATCGAAATTTTGAAAAAGAGAATGCATTAGAATAAAAAAACATTTTTCACAGCAATATTCAGAAAGTATCCAAATTCGATTCAAAATTTATACTCGGGGGTTTTCGGGGTCGCTGATAACGAATCCCATGTCAGTTATTCAAAATTTCGGATCCAATACGCCGGACATTTTTTTGAAAAATTTCTTGGATTCACTTGAAACTTGTCACTCGGGAGTTTTCGAGGTCGCTGATAACGAATCCCATGTCAGTTTATCAAAATTCAAAATGGCGGATGCAAAATGGAGGACATTTTTTTGAAAAATTTCTTGGATTCGCTTGAAACTTGTCACTCGGGGGTTTTTGAGGTCGCTGATGACGTATACAATTACAGATTTTCAAAATTCAAAATGTCGGATCCAATATGGCGGACTTTTTTTGAAAAATTTTTTGGATTCGTTTGAAACATTTTACTTGAGAGTTTTGAGTGTCGCTGATGACAAATTCGATGTCAGTTTTTGTAAATTTACAATGAAGCATCTAATATGTCTACCGCTTTTTTAAAAAAAAATTTTTCTTTCTATTTTAATGGTGTTTCTAAATTTTACCACGCGGAGGTGTACGAACGGAAGAATCTTATTTTTTTGTTTTTAATTTAAAGAATAGTTTTTAATTTTCAATTTTTAAAAATTTTTTGTAAGAAATTTAAAACATCTTTTGCAAAAATATTTATTTTTGAACATTGCTGAATTTTCTGGCTCTCAGCGGATAATTGTCAGAACAACTTTTGTTTTTGTTTATGTCAAGCTTCGTGACTTTCTTTTGGGTAAGAAAAGTACGAGATCCTGTTGCAATTTCTTGAATTTATACTTTATGTGCAGTTCCTTTGGTTCGTCCACCTCCACGTGGTAAGAGCTGGAAATGTCATTAAAATAGCGGCTAAGAGACATCATTAAATTTGCTGATAGTAAAAAGTTTCAAACGAATCCAAGAAATTTTTCAAAAAAGTCCGCCATTTTGAATTTTTAAAAACTGTAATTGGATTCGTCATCAGCGACCTCGAAAACCCCCGAGTGACAAGTTTTAAGCGAATCCAAGAAATTTTTCAAAAAAATGTCCGCCATATTGGATCCGCCATTTTGAATTTTGAAAAACTGACATAGGATTCGATATCAGCGACCTCAAAAACCCCCGAGTTACAAGTTTCAAGTGAATCCAATAAATTTTTCAAAAAAATTCCGCCATATTGGATCCGCTATTTTGAATTTTTAAAAACTATAATTGGATTCGTCATCAGCGACCTCGAAAACCCCCGAGTGACAAGTTTTAAGTGAATCCAAGAAATTTTTCAAAAAATTTTTATTACCTGAAAGTAGTTTAAATTGTGTGTTGAAGTTTAAATTAAAATTGTGGTCATTTGGGCGTTAATAGGTTAAATGAAAGCAATTTCTTAAAAAAATTTTTTGTTGTTTATAAATAAATAAAATATTTATTCAAACTATACATATGTAGTTTCAGCACTTTGGGTTTTTATTAAACGTAAATATCAAATATCTGCAGTGATGTGACAAAATATTCCTGGTTCTGCCGGACCAATTATTTTTTATAAATATTTTGCTTCAGTGGGTACCCGTGTGTTCCGGGTGTGAGACAACGTAGAATATGATGGGTATGGACGCAAAGGTTAAGCGTTGTTTTTCAATTTTTTAGACGAAAGATGACCAAATTTTTTGTTTTCTGGCGGATACTGACAGGATATACTTTTACCATTTCTTGTACTGAAAATTATACTAACAGTAATTATTGCAGTATTTACTTTTAAAAATTGCTTTAAGAATTTTAATTTTTTTATATCGTCATTGTAATATTCATTAAATTTTGTATTACTTTTTATATTCAATATATTGTAAATATTGCTCGACAAAAATTAAATATTTAATACTCGGAAACTTTCATTAAAAGTTATAACATTTAAAAAAATGAATAGGGGAGACTGGAGTAAATCCGCGCACAGGGTAAACTTGCTCACTAGCGATTTAACGCTATAAACTCAACTTATGATGGAGATATTTGTACTGTGAATAGTACTTAACATACAACTAATGTTAACGATCTTTCGTTTAGTTTCATGAATTCGTCATAGAATCTGAGGAGGTTAATTGTTTTTAGAAGTGCAAAAAAAGAAAAATGGTCTTCGGATTTTTAAGTTTTCCGATTTTTATTTTTGAGACTTAATTTATTCGACAAATTTTTTTTATGCTATTGGATGTCCTTTTTCGAAATATATGTGTAGTTTTGTTTGATTTCAAAAAGATTTATTTCAATTCATTCTGAAATTTGAGAAATACATTCGGGGTAAAGCCGCTTACTTATTAAATTTGTGTGGAAAGCCGAATGAGTATAAACAGTATTTCTTTTTTTGTCAATTTAAAATTTTTTAATATTAAAAATATTTATTAAAAGATAAATAATATTCATTTTCTAACAATATTATTGAATTATTGGGTAATTAGTTGAATTTTTAACAGTTTAAGGAGGTTTATCCCATCAAAGGGTACTCATTCATTCGGTCTGTTTTGTAATTTTATCACTGTTGGCTCTAGTGGACAAAAGTTGGGCTCCACTGCCCGACTAACACATAGAGCAGCGTATATGTATATAGTAACACACAGTCACAATAGATTGAGATTGAGATTTGGCAACCGCGCATCAGTGTAGTGTTTTGTGTCAAAATGACTGATCGACAATTTCGAAGTGCAAATGGAAGATTTGGAATAAAAATTAGGGATGAAAGCAAAAGAAAAAAGCTCGAAGCTATGAGTGAAGCCAGAAGAAAATTATTGAAAAATAAAGTAGAAAATAGTAATCAAGTATCATCCAATTCTGTATTAGACGGATGTCGAATTGTCGATTTAAAAGAATTTGCAAGAACTTCAAAATGCCTTTGGTGTATGCAAATTCTGGATTTAGAAACAGCACAAAAAGAAAATCGGTCTGGATTTTCCAGTACTTTTTTAGTTGTTTGTCAAAAATGCCACAAATGGAATTCTGTGTCAACAGGAAAGACGCATCAACATTTAGATAAGGAACACTCAGACATAAATTCATCAGCTGTCCTGGGTAAGTTGCAAAAATCAGTTATAATTAAAAATTGGTTTTAATTTAATTTTCCACACGTTAAAAATATCTTTATTTAAAACGGACGCGTCCTATTTTAATAGAAGATTGCTTTTTGAAACATAATTAATATTATATAAACACAAATTTTTTGACAAATTTTAGGTTATAAATTTGCAACTTTTATTTCGATCATCGATCAAAAATAATTCAGAGAATTCAATTATGAATAATATTTAGGATAAATAAATAGATAAATATAATTTAACAATTTTGCATTTTTAGAATTTTATAAATAATTTTGGAAAATTTCATTTTGTTTACAATATATAACGTAAAGACGATTTTATGTTTCGTAGAATTATATGTATGATTATTAATTAGTTAAAAATATTCATCATGTTTAAGGATAATAATATAATTAATAAATAATTTATAAAACAATATTATAATTTTATAATTCAGCAAAAATGAGTAACTGAAATTGAATAATATGCACAAAATAAACAAATTAGTTACGTTTTTAAAATAAAAGTATGTATCACTTGTTTGACTTACAGGGACTATTCACAGTGGCATGGGTCACACAGCTTTGCAAAAATTGTTTGCTTTTCTAAACGTTCCAGTGATGACACCAAAATTGTATAAAAAATACGAAAAAGAAGTTGGCAATTCCATTGAAACATCTGCACGAGAAAGTTGCAAGCGGGCAGCTGAGGATGAAAGATCATCGGTTTTACAGAAAGCAGAGGATTTGGCTAAGCATTTGTAATTATTATATTAAGAATTATGTTCAGAAAAGAATACAGGTAGAATCATTTTATGTAATAATTAATTTCGACACAAAATATCAATCAGGATGAAGTGTGGTCGAGGAAATGATAGGGATTTTCAAAATTGATTAGGAAAATAACCAAGAAAATGAATTTTAAAACTAATGCACTGAAAAAAATCGACAGAATGTGCTTTTTACTTAGTAAAATTTTCGCTTTTAAAAAAGTCAAAAATTGCTTTTCTTTAAAAGAAATAATTTCTTTGCGTGTATTGCTTTTGTTCTTAGACACAAGTTGCGTGAGTAAAAAGCACATTCTGTACAATTCTTTTTCAGTGTGTTTTGTAAAATACAATTTACTAACGAATTAGCAATGTACTATTGACTCAACTTATAATTTTAATCACAATGAATGAATTATGCGTAATCAATTGCATTGTTTACTTTATAATAAGTAATATGTATGATTATTTTAAAAATAGATTTATTTTAGTTCATTAAAAATATTGTTTTAAAAAAGCATTATTTATAGCATCCAATTTCATAGTTTACGCACTGTCATCGAATTTTTTACTATTGACTCAATTTATAAATTAGCATTGTTTACTTTGTAACAAGTCATATGTATATTTATTTTGAAAATAAATTAATTTCAGTGGAAAAATTTTAGATTACGCTACTCGTAATCGGAAATGTTCGATGTGTGATCGAGGTCATAAAGAAGATCACGATTGTCGCAAAAATTTCGTTGGCAGTGCGAAAGCTATGGAATCGGATGCTGGGGCAGCACTAATTAATAATAGTTCCATTTTGCAAGAAGTAGGACTGAAAGTGCGAGTTGTAATTGGAGATGATGATAGTAGTACAATGTGTGCAGTAAGAAAAGGTAATTTTGATACTGTACATAAGCTTTCGGATAAAAATCACTTGAATAAAAATTTTGGTAAAGATTTGTACGAGCTGTCAAATTCCTGTACTGAGTTGAAACGAAAAGGTGTTATCGAGCATTTGAAAAAATGTTTTTCATATGCTGTTGCACAAAATAAAGGACAGAGCAAAGAGTTGGGCAACGTTTTACGCAGTATTCCTGATCATGTATTCGGTGACCACGAGAATTGTGGTGCTTGGTGTTCACGCAGTGATAAAACAAATGATCAGACAATTAAACTGACAGGAGAAACACTGAAAAATAAATTAAAGACTCTCTTTTGTAAATATGCTAGTAACTCAAGTAAATTCTCCGTTGCTGCATCAAGCCAAAGTAATGAAAGTGTTAATAATATTATTGCACATAAATTGCCAAAAAACATTTGTTACAGCAAAAGTGCTTCGGCTGATTACCGTGTTGCTAGTGCAGTTTCTGTTAAAAATGGTGGAGAGTCAAGTATCTTACATATTTCTAATAATCTTAGTATTAATCCTGGTATATTCACAAAGATGTATGCTTCAAGAGCTGATAGAACTAGGAGAATGCGAGTTGAAAGAGCGTTAGATTTGAGCCGAAAATTACGTAGAAAAGAATTAGTTAAAGAAAGTTTATTTCGATTTGGAAACATCAGGGTTAGCTAAAACCGATGAGATTTTGCAAATAGGAGCAATTTTTGACAAATTTAAATTTTGTGAGTACATAACACCAACAAAAAACATATCCTATTCCGCATCACAAGTAACTGGATTGACTACATTTGAAAGATGCTTTATTATCATTTCATCAATTCCTCTGTTTATCAGATAAACCTGCATTGCTTGTAGCACATAACGTCAAATTCGATTCTTCTCACTTAATTCGAGCTATTGTTAATTGTAATTTACAAAAGCAATTTAGTAATGTGATTGGATTTACAGATAGTATTGCTGTTTTGAAAAAACATTTCCCTGAAAGAAAAGGAGAGGGTATGTTTAAGTTAGGGACATTAGCTAATGATCTTTTAGGTTTGACATCAGATACAACGAGTTTTCATGACGCATTATTTGACGTTGAAATTTAAAAAAAAATAATAAATGTGATCTACAAGGAAAATGAGCTTTTACATTTGAGGAAAAATTATAATACTTATTTACAAGAATATTTAGAATGTAACAAACTAAAAGAAAACTTGGAGAAATTGGTTATTCTAAAAAGTGTTGTATCGCAATCTTTAATAAAAAAATGGCTAGGGCTTCTTTAACTATGGATAGTTTAAAAGAATGTTATAAACAAAAAGGCGAGGACGCTTTGTTACAAATATTGTCGGAAAAATTAGAAGATGGTAAACCCACAGTTACCAACAATAAAAAGGCTCAGAGAAAAATTGTTGACAAGATTAAACATTCTGTCATTGATAAAAAAAACTTTAAAGAAATTACGATAAATTTTGTATATTTTGTGTTTCAATGAAAAGAGAAAAAAGACTTTAAAAAAGTTACGATAAATGTTGGCGTAGTATTGTTGATTACTGAAAAGACAAAAATTTATATTAAACCAAAAATTGATATTTATCTATTACTATTTTGTTATATTAAAATATTAAAAGTAAAATTTAAAAAAGTTGAAAATGATCAATATATTTAAATAAATAAATCGAAAAGTTTAATTTTTTAAATGTTTAAAACATTTAAAAGAGACTTCAAAGAAATTACGATAAGTATTCGTATAATATATGTTGTTTATTGAAAAAACAAAAAATATGAAACTAGAAAATTGATTTATATTACTATTTTAAAAAAAGTTACCAGAGTTGAAAATGGTCAGTATATCTAAATAAATAAAGTATTTGTAATTGTTATAATAAATAAGTTTAATTGATTTGCATTTAATTTATTTAAAATTTGTCCAATGCTTTATATTTTCCTTTAAAACATCGTTATTTTTATTCGTTTATTTAAATTTTAAAACATTTACAAAAAATATACTTTCTAAATCTAAATTAGCGAAATTACACTAATTAGCAGTGATAAGTATACACTACATAATTATAATTATTTATATTTTTATAATAATGATGCCAAAATAGATATTTCATCTATTTATTTCCAATTCTGTTCTTTACTTTTAATTAAATTTTCGTCATTTATTCTTTTTCATTTAGAAAGATTTTATTGGTTATTAATTAATAATTAAATATTATTATTTTATTCATTGAAATGGTAATAAATACTGTTTAAAAATTAAATACTTAAATTTAGCAAAGAATAACTGTTCTTAAATTTTTCGAAATTTTCTCCATGTTTATTTATATTCAATAATAATTTAATTATTTTTCATTATTATTAAAACTTATTATTCTACAAAACTTGCATGTCGATGGCTCTTAAATGAAAACATATTATTCGCGAGAGCGTTTATAAAACACGTAACTCACGAAAACAAATAGAAAATATGCTTATTTAAAATGACAGTTTTTTGAAGGCTATGTAATAATTTTTGAAATTTATTATTTTTAAAGTGTAAAAAAATTGCAAACAAATAAGTCAATAAAATTGTTTTATTACAGCTAAATTAACTTTGAATATTAAAAATTCTTTATTTGGTATTTTATATTGGATGAAAATAAATGACAAAATTTTTAAAAATTAACCTAAAAATCATTTTAGATGAATAACGCTTCTTTTATTTTTTTTTCGTGAGTTACTTGTTTTACAGTTTCTCTCGCGAATAATTTGTTTTTATTTAGGAGCCATCGATGTATATCATATATTCAAAAATTATTAGAAGCGCATGCGTTCCGTGCAAACCTATCTTTTTCTCTTTCTCGAAATTCATTCTATTTCCCCTAGAGATTTCAGGCGCTGTTGCCGCTTCTTTCCTTTTCTTTTTCGCTAACGACAAATAGTCATAAAAGTTGCTAACTTTAAATATTATTTTCTTAACAACTCAACGGTAAATCAATTCTATATTTTAGAAAAAGCTCTATTATACTATCGTTTAAAACATATTAATTTTTTTCAAAGATCTGTAAAGTCGTTTTCTTTTAATCAATAAAAACATAGTCATTTTGCATGTTTTTTCACTGTTCCCATTGGAAATTTCAAACTTTATAAATAAATATCTTGAAAACGGTACGGTTAAATTAAATAAAATTTTAACCACACATGTAAAATAAAGCTAGGAATATGTCTTTAAAATTTTATAAGAATCTGTAGAAATTCGATTTTGGGATAAACCTCCTTAAATGTCCCGCATTTCGCGATTTTTTTCAACAGATGACGCCGAACTATCAGTATTGGTTGGCAACATTGAGCGGAATTATGTCTATATTAGTCATTATTAGTGATTATTAGGTTATAACGGTTATAACAAACAACGCAAACAAATAATCAAGATTTGTCGCTGTCTTTTTCGGCTTAAAAAATACATAAATCTAATTTTGTTGTCTTCGATCAGTTCACGTTTTATCATTGTTTATTTTTAAATTTTTAATTTCGAATTTCATTTGTTATATTACATCAATAATAAAACCTATAATTTGTTAAATCAAAAATTGTAACTATATTTTAATTTTCTCCTAATAAAATATTATTTAAATTCCCAGTTGCAATTCATGAAACCTATACTTATTATTTAATAAACAAATATTTATTGCTTAAAGAACTCATAATTTATCATTAATAAATCATAATGAAGACGGAAATAAGGAGAAATTTAATAGATACAAAATAAAACTGTCGGGATGACCTTTAATTCTTAAAAAAATCAAGTGATTGGGTTTACCCCGAGGGGTGAGCGGATTTACCCTGGATAATTGTGATTTTGAAATTTGGTATACGTGTATTAAAAATTTTTCCTAAGGAAAACTAAGAAAGATAAATAAAAAATTCTTTTTCATTTTGTTAGTAGAAATCATATGCTTTCAAATTATATAAATTAACCTGGATTTAGAGAATAATTTTCTAGCTTTTTATCGTTCTGAGAAAAAGTGAGCGGGTTTACCCCAGTCTCCCCTACAATTTTTTACAGTTTAGCTGGCCTGGCCCATAAACTTAAAAAAAGTTAACTTTCAATTAAAAAATGATGAAGAGAAAAGTTGTTCATATGTTTCTAATTGAAAGTAACATAAAGTTAAAATTATTAAAATTTAAAAACATTGAATTTTTAAAATTTTGAAACTACTGTAGTTTGTTTAGTTTTCGACGAAAATGGCTGTCTGACGAAATTGATCTGTATTTTAACACTATCTTCGTACATGCAAAGTTGCAAATTGATGGAATAAGTATTTCGAGAGTTATCGTAGAAAAACCATTGAGACTACAGACAGACACGAAGACACACACTTTTTCTAGACAATGTTTTTCGGATCTAGGGGACTCCAAAACGATAAAATTACATGAAATTAGTGAAAGGCAATTTTCGAGCAAAACACAGGTTTATAAGGTTTTCTTAAGATATGGAAGTGGTTTCCCATGTATTTTTGTGCGCTGAATACGATCCCGGTCTCCAAAATTGCGTATCATGTTAGGATTTAGAGAATAGTGGAAGTAAACACCCAAAAACGTGTTTTTTTTGGACAGTTTTCAGTATTTTTTTCTCATAAACCTGATGTGCTAAAGACTTCTATTTAGCCTCAAATTAAAACATTATTCGTGCACTTTTAGACCCAAATGCGTAAGATAAAAAAAATGTAAAATATGTTAAGGAAAGTGGGGGTTTTCCGAAATTTAAATATTTGAAAAAGTTATTAAAGGTCAAAGTTATATGTAGCATTTCAGTAAATAGCGAATTACTCGCGATCAGAGGAACCGATTTTAATAAAATTTTAAAAAGAACTTTAAGTTCTCCATCTTTAAAAATTTTTTTTTAATAATCAAATTGAGAATATTTTTAAGATTCTATTTAAACAATAAAAAAGTGGGGCCTCAAAAAATTTATTTTGTTATTTTTGCTTATTGGAGTGGTTTTCAATGTATTTTTATGCGCTGTACACGATTTTGGACTTCAAAGTGACCTAGCATGTAAATATTCAAGCTTTAATTTAAGACTATAATAAAGTTTCCAGCACGTCAGGTTAATGAGAAAAATACTCAAATACCTCAAAAGTACATTTTTGGGGGCCGTTTCCCCACTTTTCTCAAAATCCTAACGTGACACGAAATTTTGGAGATAGGGATAGGTTTGAGCTCAAGGAGCAGGCTCAGAAAACAAATACTTCAGATAAGATAATGTGTCATTTTATATATTTTTCACAGTACATACAACTCTCGTCGAAATTATCAGGTTCATTTGATACGAACAATCGTAACGTTAATAATTTTTGCAATTCATAAATTTAAAATAAAAGTTAATTAATTAAATTAAATTTAAAGGTGAAAAAGTGTCAATGTTAAAATTCAATTACACATAGACACTTAACTACTAAAACCCCCAGCAGCCACGTGCGTTGTTAGACGTAAGCAGATACACATTTATGTCTCGAAGATAAAAAATATATCAGGGTGGTCTTTAACCCCTTCCGTGTGGAGCTTAAATATTATAAACTGGTCCAAAAATGTGTAAGACCTTTTCATCAATTAAATCACTTGAAACATGTTACTCGGGGGTTTTTGGGGTCGCTGATTACGAATCTGAAGTCTGATTCTCAAAATTCAAAATGGCGGTTCCAATATGGTGGATGACAAATTTAAAAACTATTTAGATTGGCTCAAAACTTGTTACTTGGGAGTTTTTGGGGTCGCTGATTACGAATCTGAAGTCTGATTCTCAAAATTCAAAATGGCGGATGCAATGTGGCGGATGACAAATTAAAAAACTATTTAGATTGGCTCAAAACTTGTTACTCGTGAATTTTTAGGGTCGCTAATTACGAATCTGAAGTCAGATATTCAAAATGGCGGATCTAATATGGCGGATGACAAATTAAAAAACTATTTAGAAATATGAAGATTTCGACTATATCAGCATATAGTGACATCTATTAGATGTCAATTGAACTCTTTGGTTTAGAGTTAGGTGTTACTTATGATAATTACTTTCGATATGGTTGTCGATAAGTAATTAATTTTTTAAATTAATTTTGATCTGAAAAAATAAGCTGCGTTAACGAATGCACTGTGCATCTGTGAGGACTCGAACCCCAGTTCATAGCTGCCTATCGCGGGACCTACGCCTATCAATGCACCTTGCCAACACAGCCTGGACGATCACGCTTCTTATATTCTCAGATCAAGCCCATCACTAGTCGAGAGCTATATAGTTAATGTTAGAAATTTATTCGCTGACAGAATATTTTGAAATATGAAGATTTCGACTATATCAGCATATAGTGACATCTATTAGATGTCAATTGAACTCTTTGGTTTAGAGTTAGGTGTTACTTATGATAATTACTTTCGATATGGTTGTCGATAAGTAATTAATTTTTTAAATTAATTTTGATCTGAAAAAATAAGCTGCGTGAACGAATGCACTGTGCATCTGTGAGGACTCGAACCCCAGTTCATAGCTGCCTGTCGCGGGACCTACGCCTATCAATGCACCTTGCCAACACAGCCTGGACGATCACGCTTCTTATATTCTCAGATCAAGCCCATCACTAGTCGAGAGCTATATAGTTAATGTTAGAAATTTATTCGCTGACAGAATATTTTGAAATATGAAGATTTCGACTATATCAGCATATAGTGACATCTATTAGATGTCAATTGAACTCTTTGGTTTAGAGTTAGGTGTTACTTATGATAATTACTTTCGATATGGTTGTCGATAAGTAATTAATTTTTTAAATTAATTTTGATCTGAAAAAATAAGCTGCGTGAACGAATGCACTGTGCATCTGTGAGGACTCGAACCCCAGTTCATAGCTGCCTGTCGCGGGACCTACGCCTATCAATGCACCTTGCCAACACAGCCTGGACGATCACGCTTCTTATATTCTCAGATCAAGCCCATCACTAGTCGAGAGCTATATAGTTAATGTTAGAAATTTATTCGCTGACAGAATATTTTGAAATATGAAGATTTCGACTATATCAGCATATAGTGACATCTATTAGATGTCAATTGAACTCTTTGGTTTAGAGTTAGGTGTTACTTATGATAATTACTTTCGATATGGTTGTCGATAAGTAATTAATTTTTTAAATTAATTTTGATCTGAAAAAATAAGCTGCGTGAACGAATGCACTGTGCATCTGTGAGGACTCGAACCCCAGTTCATAGCTGCCTGTCGCGGGACCTACGCCTATCAATGCACCTTGCCAACACAGCCTGGACGATCACGCTTCTTATATTCTCAGATCAAGCCCATCACTAGTCGAGAGCTATATAGTTAATGTTAGAAATTTATTCGCTGACAGAATATTTTGAAATATGAAGATTTCGACTATATCAGCATATAGTGACATCTATTAGATGTCAATTGAACTCTTTGGTTTAGAGTTAGGTGTTACTTATGATAATTACTTTCGATATGGTTGTCGATAAGTAATTAATTTTTTAAATTAATTTTGATCTGAAAAAATAAGCTGCGTGAACGAATGCACTGTGCATCTGTGAGGACTCGAACCCCAGTTCATAGCTGCCTGTCGCGGGACCTACGCCTATCAATGCACCTTGCCAACACAGCCTGGACGATCACGCTTCTTATATTCTCAGATCAAGCCCATCACTAGTCGAGAGCTATATAGTTAATGTTAGAAATTTATTCGCTGACAGAATATTTTGAAATATGAAGATTTCGACTATATCAGCATATAGTGACATCTATTAGATGTCAATTGAACTCTTTGGTTTTACTCTTTGGTCACTATATGCTGATATAGTCGAAATCTTCATATTTCAAAATATTCTGTCAGCGAATAAATTTCTAACATTAACTATACAGCTCTCGACTAGTGATGGGCTTGATCTGAGAATATAAGAAGCGTGATCGTCCAGGCTGTGTTGGCAAGGTGCATTGATAGGCGTAGGTCCCGCGACAGGCAGCTATGAACTGGGGTTCAAGTCCTCACAGATGCACAGTGCATTCGTTCACGCAGCTTATTTTTTCAGATCAAAATTAATTTAAAAAATTAATTACTTATCGACAACCATATCGAAAGTAATTATCATAAGTAACACCTAACTCTAAACCAAAGAGTTCAATTGACATCTAATAGATGTCACTATATGCTGATATAGTCGAAATCTTCATATTTCAAAATATTCTGTCAGCGAATAAATTTCTAACATTAACTATATAGCTCTCGACTAGTGATGGGCTTGATCTGAGAATATAAGAAGCGTGATCGTCCAGGCTGTGTTGGCAAGGTGCATTGATAGGCGTAGGTCCCGCGACAGGCAGCTATGAACTGGGGTTCGAGTCCTCACAGATGCACAGTGCATTCGTTCACGCAGCTTATTTTTTCAGATCAAAATTAATTTAAAAAATTAATTACTTATCGACAACCATATCGAAAGTAATTATCATAAGTAACACCTAACTCTAAACCAAAGAGTTCAATTGACATCTAATAGATGTCACTATATGCTGAAATAGTCGAAATCTTCATATTTCAAAATATTCTGTCAGCGAATAAATTTCTAACATTAAAAAACTATTTAGATTGACTCAAAACTTGTTACTCGTGAATTTTTAGGGTCGCTAATTACGAATCTGAAGTCATATTTTCAAAATTCAAAATGGCGGATCTAATATGGCGGATGACAAATTTAAAAAACTATTTAGATTAGCTCAAAACTTGTTACTCGTGGGTTTTTGGGGTCGCCGATTACGAATCTGAAGTCAAGTTTTCAAAATCCAAATCTATTTAGATTGGATCAAAACTTGTTACTCGTGAGTTTTTAGCGTCGCTGATTACGAATCTGAAGTCAGGTTTTCAAAATTCAAAATGGCGGATCCAATATGTCGGATAACAAATTTAACAATTAATTGGATTCACTTAAACATCGTTACTACCTGTTTTTGGGATCACGCATTGAGAATAAAAAGTCGGATTTAAAAAATTTTAAATACCGAATCTAACATTGCAATAAATTTTATTGTTGTGATATAAAAATTAAATTTTTTAAACAGAAGATTTTGAAAAACAATGTATACTTCCATTTTTAGCTGATAAATATGTGTCTAATATTTAGGACCCTAGAGTCAAAATGAATAGTTTCTTAAAATACTTTTATTAACATAAAAATGAGCTTAAAAATATAAGTAATATTTAATTTAACCATAAATATAATTTTCAATTAATAATATTAAAAATAAGTAAGTATATTTAAAATTAAATATTCCAGAAGGTGGAACTTTTAAATTCTGACATTTATGTAAATAAAATGCAAAATTATTAATAATAAGGTTATGTAACATATATTTTTTTTTATTTTATTATTCAAAAAATTATATTTAACTTTTGTTATACATGCATTTTTAAGATTATATACCTATTAAAGCAAAAGTATTTTAAGCATAAACTATTTATATTAAAATGTATACTTTATAATATTTTATATATGTGACGCGACACGAGAAAAGGGACCTATCGCCGCAAAAGAGAATTTTACAGGGGGAGTATTTAAAGCGACGCCATGCGCAGAAAACACGTGTATCTACGCGCACATGCTTAACTTTCTGGCTTAATATTATTAAAACTATTTAAGTTTTTCAGCTTTTGATTTTTCACGTCAAAGAGCAAGTTTGTATGTTCTTTGTGCGAAGAGTTGGTAAAAAACAACAATTATTTATTTCAACAATTGCTGAAATGTTAAATTTATCAAATTTCTTCATGTTATACTATTTTACTTAGTTAACTGCAAAATTAGAAAAAAATTGCAAGTTTTTAGGTGTTTTGTTTCATGAGTTCGCAAGTAGCAGCAGAGTCGAAATACGTGAAGTGTACCAGCAAATTTGAAATTTACTGAATTGTATTGAAAGCACATAAAATGCAAGCTTCATTATGAGTTTATTAAACAGTTCAAAGGATTTTTTAAAAAATTAAAATTTCTCTGAGTTATAAACAATTATAGTTTTTTACAATGCTTAATTAAAAAATTCATATCTCGTGATAGAATTAATGGGTTTTAATGAACGTTGCATTATTGTAAACCCTAAATATTAGGTATAGATTTATTTGAAAAAATTTAAAAAAAAACTTATTGTTAAAAATTACTAAATGTTATTACAAAATTAATTGTTTAATTGCAAAGTAAATAATGTTCTCAACGTTTTAGAATGTTCGTTCAAATTCTATTGGAAAGAGAATTTTATAAAGATTCAATAACCATTTCCAAATTTTGTGAGCCGTAATTAGGAAAGAAGTAATTACATTTTTTTAAAATTGTATTAATTAGTTAACTTTGTTTAAATAAAAAATTATAAACAATTAAAAACTAAAAAATTGGCCTTGAGAGATGTCTTAACAGTTTATTCCCCTTTAATTTAAAACAAAGAACACTCAAATCGGTTAAAAATTGTAGTCTGTAGACAATTTTCAACAGTAAATTGTAAAAGCACTGTGACACTGTGGACGCGCTGTCAGTTAACGTGCCGCGCGGTAAAAAGACGTACCACCCGCCAGAAAAAATGTAGCTACTTCTTTCCTAATTGCGGCTCATGAAATTTGGAAACGGGTATTGAATCTTTATAAAATTCTCTTTCCAATAGAATTTGAAAGAACTTTCTAAACCGTTGAGAACATTGTTTATTTTGTGCTGGTACACTTCACGTATTTCGACTCAGCAATTATTTGTTTAAATTTAAACAATTGTAAAATCGATAAATTTTTGTTTAATATTTGTTCGTTATTATAATAAGGTCGATAAATTGGAAAATTGCGAGAAAACTTTATTTCTATAAGCGTAGAAAGAAACATGTTAGTAATTAACAATAATAAATTGTTTAAACAAATAAATTGTGTAGTTTAACATTAGTTAAATATATTATGTAACATAAGATTCTCACAGTAAACATTATTAATTATTTAAAGCTTGTTGGCATGATTTTAATAATAAAACATTAAAATAAACAATAATAATATAGACTGACTAACTCAGAGTGGGATTCCGTCTAATAAAAGTTAAAATCCATCAAGGATAAAATTTTTTTAAATTCTTGGCGTCCATATTGCGTAAAAAACTTTAAATTTTGTATATCTGACTTCAAATTTGTAATCCATGACAAAAAAATCTCGGAATTAAAATTTCGTTTAAATCCATTGACAACATAAAATTTTTCAAAATTTTTGGCAGCCATATTGGGTAAAAACTCAATTTTTTTAAAATCTGACATCAGATTCGTGTTCAGCGACCTAAAATACCCCTTACTGCTAAATTGTGGAAAGATACATTCACTCGTTTACTTAAATTGTCCATGACGTGTATACACGTCACACACACTTTGGGCCGTTTTTTTATGATGTGTATACACGTCATCCACACGCAAGGGGTTAAGAAGGTTTTTTTTAATTTTTTAAGCTCCCAGGGGCTTAAATGCTTCCAAATTAATAAAAAAAAATTCCCTCAAAATTTGAGCTCTTAATATTAACTTTTAGATAGTCCGCACTCCAACTTAAGTATAAAAAATTTAAAAAAATTTTTTTATTTTACATTAAATTATTTTATTATAATTTTGAAGGTAAATTAATACTGAGGTGTATAACGGTCACAAACACTTAAAATTAGACAAAAGGATCTTCAAAAATATCAAAAAAAAATTTCCTAGGAAATTTTCTAATTGTTAAAAAGAATCGATTTTTGTATTTTTAAAAAACTTTTTTATTTATCAATATTTTAATTAATTCTTCTTAAAATTATATTTCTGACATGATATCGGTAACAAGTTGCCATCAAAATTGCAAGTGCTAAAATTTTTTTTTATCACATCCGTATTCTTAAATTAAAATTACGTGAAAGTGCTGAAATTTGTGTAGATGAAGTAAAAATATTTTGGCAAAAAGCACAGATACCAACTAAAATAAAAGATCATTGCGTAGATCAGTTGTTAAAATTGTATAAACTCTATCAGCTTCTTTAAAAATGTAAAAACAGAGACTCAATTAAAATTTAAGAGGTCGAATTTAAATCTTCATTGCTAAATTTATTCGACATTGCGCATTCAAATGCAGCTCAAATGGTCAATAAAAATATATTACATTTTTTGACTCAACAACAACAAGATGGTAGAGTTGGCTACATAGCTAATATTGAGTCTGATGATTATGAGCAAATACAAAAAATGAAGGATGAACTACTACAACTACGTCATGAAAAATCAAAAAAGGAAAAAGCTCAATATGATAAAATTGATGTTAAAATAATTAATGTAATTTAATCTATTAAGGAGCGTTCACAAATGATGTCACGTTTTTGGGGGTAGGGGGGGTCTCTACTAAACGTGACACAATGAATTTTTACATGGGAAATTGCGTGACAGGGCGGGTCTAAAATCCCAAAAATTGCGTGACATCATTTGTGAACGCTCCCTTTATTATAAATGATTGTATAATAATTTCAGTGAAAAACTTTTATTTATATGTCTTTGATGTTTATTGTATAGGTGAATTTGTTTTCATGTTAGAAATGCAATTTTTGAAAATAATTAATATAAACATTGATAAATGAAAAAGTTATTTAAAAAAATACATAAATCGATTCTTTTCAAAAATTAGAAAATTGCCTAAGAAATTTTTTTTGATATTTTTGAAGATGCTTTTGTCTAATTTTAAGAGTTTGTGACCGTTATACACCTCAGTATTAATTTACCTTCAAAATTATAGCAAAATAAATTAATTGAAAATAAAAAAATTAAAAAAAATTTTTTATACTTAAGTTGGAGTGCGGACTATCTAAAAGTTAATATTAAGAGCTCAAATTTTTAGGAAATTTTTTTTATTAATTTGGAAGCATTTAAGCCCCTACGAGCTTAAAAAAGGACCCCGCACAAAATGCATTGGAATTGGCTTACCGTTAATTTTGTTCAAATTTTCAGAATTAGTAGTTCTAAGTGTCCTAATTAAAGATATAATTTTGTTAAACTCAAAACTTCACTTGTTTGGCTGAAAACAGGGGGTGCAACTACCCCCTCTCTAAGGCATGAAATGAACATTTCAGTGCTTTTAGCCAAATAAACCATTATTTTTGGTAAGTTTAATGTCAGAAGTCACCAATATACATAAAGAGAGAACTCTTAATGTTAAACAAATAAAAATGTAAAATATCAACCCTCAAAAACTACCCCTTGTACAGTTAAAACCATATAGAAAAGGAAAAAACTATTTTAATCACAGAAAATATTTTTATAAATAAAATATTGACTTTTCATTTACTAATACATATGAGATGTCATATTTACCCTTACAAACAACTCCAACAACAACAACAACAAAAAACAACCCCTTTTATATTTTAAATAAATCCAGTAAACCAGATAAATGAACAGTTTAAACAGAGAAAGACTTTTAAAAATCGACTGGAAGTAATTATTTAATCTTCCGTGATTTTCAGTGCAATGTTCAAAATAAAAAAGTACCCTTATGAAAAAAACAACCCCTTAAGATTTAAAGTGAAAAAAGTAAAAAATCCATTTTAACCAAAGAAAACTATTAAAAATAGTAAACAGTTTATTATGTTTAAAAATCTTATAGTATGTAATTCTTGCCTTTAAACTGTATTGACTATATATGTGTTTTCGTGTGAATGACGCCAAATGGTGAAAGGGTAGGAACACCAGTGCGAATATCGATATGTACAATAGTATAAAGTAAGTATAGCATAAGCAGTACATACAATCTTCCTAATATCATATGGCTCCGTCTTTGTGTTGTGTTCTGCGCACGGAAGACTGCGCCTGATATTATTTTGAAGACGGTCCCTTTCGCTTTGGAGCGTCACATATATGATTTCTTTCATCAGCTCATGACATCGCTTGAAAGGCAACATTTGTTACCAGCTTACTGTATATCCTACAATATCTGGATTAAGAATATGTTAATCATTGTTTAAAATATTGTAGAGTACATTATTTAAACACATTTTTAGAGTTTGATTGATTTTTCAAAGATATTAGCATAGCATCGTTGTTTCAGATTGCGGGTATTTTGCAATACTTACTTTATACTATTGTACATTTCGATAATTGCACTGGTGTTCCTACCTTGAAGTAAATAATAATATAAACAAAATGCGTTGCTATGTTTGTAATGCAGTTTTTCAACCTAGACAAATGTCATCTATTGAAGGAGAAGAAAATGTTGATAAGAGCGAAATTGCAATTCGTTGGCGAGAAGAAAGAGGCTTTCCACCGCTTGCAATTGGTATTAATACACGTGTATGCATAACATGCAAGCGACTTATTAATATTGAAGTTAATGAAAATGAAAATAATCCATCTTGTTTAAGACTTAA
This sequence comes from Leptopilina drosophilae, assembly GCA_032873175.1. Lineage (NCBI taxonomy): Eukaryota > Metazoa > Arthropoda > Insecta > Hymenoptera > Figitidae > Leptopilina > Leptopilina drosophilae. The sequence goes on along the minus strand of CM065478.1, from coordinate 42,703,990 downwards.
TGTCTTAACGCAAACATCGAGCCATACGTGCCTTATTTGCAATCGGATAGATAATGTAGTACGACATTCAGACGAATGTCGTGTTAACATTTTTGTCCTGAAAGACATTTACGTTCAAGAAAATGTTAGGTGTTGTCCAGAGCATTTAGATGAACACGGTTTCATCCCTGCAGATCTCATGCAACATCTTCGTTTTATGAATAGATTTTATTGTATTAAAGGTCCTCAGTTATTAAAGTTTTTAAATGGTCTCAGCGGTTCTGTGAAAAAAAATTCGAAAAAAAAATTCGCAGATGAAAGCGATTTTTCGAACGATCAGTTCAAATCATTTTCTCCAATAACTAAAGAACAATTTCGAGATTTATATTCTCTATTCGATCCAGCGCAACTGGTACCAGGTCAGAGATATATTTCAAAGAAAGACCTTTTAGTATTTTTATGCAAAATGCGGCAAGATCTACCAGATGAATTTCTTTCAGTTGTTTTTAATTATCCAAGCAGACAAAGTGTTAGTATGGCTGTTAGTAAAGTAAGAATATTTTTAATGGAATCATTTGTTCCTCAAAACATTGGACTTAACGCAATAACGAGACAAGAATTCATAGAGAGATATGTACCTGATTTTGCAAATACATTATACAATCCGACACCAGAAAATCGTAAAGCAATTGTCATCATCGACGGTACTTACGCAAAAATTGGGAAATCTAGCAATTTTCAAGCTTTACGACAATCGTTTAATCTTCACAAGAGTTGTCATCTTGTTAAGCCCATTCTTTTGGTGTCAACGAATGGATACATTCTTGACATTCACGGACCATACTTTTCAGACGCACGAAATAACGACGCCAACATTTTAATACAAGAATGTGAAAGAGATGGTGCTCAAATCAGAGAATGGTTAGACGAAGGCGATATAATTATTGTTGATAGAGGGTATCGCGATGCGATTCCTTTTCTTGAACGGATGGGTTTAATACCCAAAATGCCACCGTTGTTGGGTCGTAATGAACGACAATTCTCTACTGAGGATGCGAACGAAGCTCGGTTAATCACAAAAATAAGATGGTTAGTAGAATCGCGAAACGGGCACTTGCAATCTATTTTTAAAATATTTGGTAAACCCATATCAATGACACATGTTCCTCATCTTGGTGATTTTTATCGCATTGCTGGCGCGATAATAAATAAATATCGTGGTTTAATAGAAATGGAAGTAGCTATAGTTGAATTAGCAACAGAAATGTTATTAAAAGCTGAAACAGCAAATGAATTAAAAACAAGGGTTGAAGAAGAGGAACTTTTCCGAAGAAACGCACAGTGGGTGCATTTAAACGAAAACGATCTTCCATATTTTCCTCATCTTTCTATGGAGTATTTGCGTCACTTGACATTCGGGGTATACCAAGTAAACTTGGCACCATCTTATATTCAGGATAAAGTCCATAGAGATGGTAATGAAGAATTACAACTAGATGCTTTGATGAATGAACCTGGTTTAATAAGAATGCGCATTTATTCCAGATTTCGAAATGCTACGCGACATCAGCTATGGATACTTTATGATCTTGAAGAAAATAGAGGTGAACAGCAGCAACCTATCCGTGGTTACTATTGCACTTGTAAGTCGGGTGCAAGAACTTTAGGTACTTGTGCTCACGTTGCAAGTGTTTTATGGTACTTCGGATATGCTCGTCACGAAGAACACGTAAAATACCCTTGGACGGATCTTTTGGACAGCGTGTTAGATGCAGGAAACAGAAACAACCCTGTCAATGAATAGTTTTTTTGGATGCATTGCAGCAAAGTCCTTAAAATAAGATTTGCTAAGTGCAACTTGTATATATGTAAATAGGTGAGATATGTAAATAGGTGAGATTTTTTTTTTAACAAGAAAAGAAGTACAAAATCTTGTACCTGCAGCCTCCACGTGGCGTACTCTGGGTAGAAAATGTTTTTCTAGCGAATGCAGGCATGTTTTTGAACAATATAATAAGATTGAAACAAAACATTTGAGAGTTTTCACAAGCCTAAAGACATGCAATATCTTCAATGAGTTATTTTCTTTCTATGAGCCTAATACTTAGAGGGATGTTTATTATAAATAGCGTCGAATATTTAAAATTATATTTTATTTTTGTTACATGTAGGAGGTAGTTTCTTTAACAACTACAAACATAATAAACTGTTTACTATTTTTAATAGTTTTCTTTGGTTGAAATGGATTTTTTACTTTTTTCACTTTAAATCATAAGGGGTTGTTTTTTTCATAAGGGTACTTTTTTATTTTGAACATTGCACTGAAAATCACGGAAGATTAAATAATTACTTCCAGTCGATTTTCAAAAGTCTTTCTCTGTTTAAACTGTTCATTTATCTGGTTTAATGGATTTATTTAAAATATAAAAGGGGTTGCTTTTTGTTGTTGTTGTTGGAGTTGTTTGTAAGGGTAAATATGACATCTCATATGTATTAGTAAATGAAAAGTCAATATTTTATTTATAAAAATATTTTCTGTGATTAAAATAGTTTTTTCCTTTTCTATATGGTTTTAACTGTACAAGGGGTAGTTTTTGAGGGTTGATATTTTACATTTTTATTTGTTTAACATTAAGAGTTCTCTCTTTATGTATATTGGTGACTTCTGACATTAAACTTACCAAAAATAATGGTTTATTTGGCTAAAAGCACTGAAATGTTCATTTCATGCCTTAGACAGGGGGTACTTTCACCCCCTGTTTTCAGCCAAACAAATGAAGTTTTGAGTTTAACAAAATTATATCTTTAATTAGGACACTTAGAACTACTAATTCTGAAAATTTGAACAAAATTAACGGTAAGCCAATTCCAATGCATTTTGTGCGGGGTCCTTTGCTGAAAAGGAAGATATAAGATGTGAAAGGGGGATGATATTCGCGTAATACAATTCATACTACTTTCTGTTTCTCTTCTTCTTCTTCGTGACCGGGGGCCTTGAGTCGTGCGACGCTGGTACTGTATGCACACAAGCATAATCTGGATCATATTCATGTAAAGAAAAGAGACAAAAGGAAGCTACAGTTGTTCTTTGAGATCGCTATTCACATTTAATTCTTGGAATTAAAAATCGTGGAATAGCTGGTGTGATGAAGTTTAACACGTATAGGGTTAATTTTATATAAGAGAAAGAGAAAAGAAGATGACTATAATTGCACAGGCCTACAAATTTCAGACCCAGAAACCGGAATAGTCATTTCTGACGTAATTTGTCACGCTGAATCCAAAAATGCCAGCGAAATTGCTCTATCACGTCAGCATTTTGAGATATTCTAACCTAAGGCGTGAAAAATGTCGTTTTTGGCAATATTTGACACTCTATAAAATCTCCAAAACATTTTTTTAATCATTGGTCTGAATTTTAAAAGAAAATACTATTATTCCACTTTCAAAATTTTCTTGGCCCGTTCCGATTCAATTTTTTTTCACTGAGATACAGCCATTTGAAATTTACGTTACACGGCCTGAAAACCCTAAAAAAAACAAAAAATTGCAATGTACTTGAACTAATACTCTTTACTCAGAAGTTTTTGAGGTCACTGATTACGTATCCGATGTTATTTTTTCCAAATTCAAAATGTCGGATCCAATATGGCGGACACTTTTTTTAAATTACACCGGATTCGTTTGAAATTCGTTACTCGGGGGTTTTTGATGTCGCTGATTACGAATCCGATGTTATTTTTTCCAAATTCAAAATTCCGGATCCAATGTGGCGGACAATTTTTTTTAACTTCACCGGATTCGTTTGAAATTCGTTACTCGGGGGTTTTTGATGTCGCTGATTACGAATCCGATGTTATTTTTTCCAAATTCAAAGTTCCGGATCCAATATGGCGGACACTTTTTTAAAATTTCACTAGATTCTCTTGAAATTCGTTACTCGGGGATTTTTGAGGTCGCTGATTACGATTCCGATGTTATTTTTTCCAAATTCAAAATTCCGGATCCAATATGGCGGACAATTTTTTTAACTTCACCGGATTCGTTTGAAATTCGTTACTCGGGGGTTTTTTGGGTCGCTGATTACAAATCTCGTGTCAGTTTTGCAAAATTTAAAATGGCGGATCTAATATAGCGAACACTTTTTTTAAAATTTCACTGGATTCTCTTGGAATTCGTTACTCAGGGGGTTTTCAGGTCGCTAATTACAAATTCAATGCCAGATAATGAAAATGGCAATCTTTTTTTTTTTAATGCAAGATTTATATTTGACTCAAGAGTTGTGTTTTATTTACTTAGTTATGGAGATATTATTATCTTACGAAAATTATGCTTTATTATGAAAAATTATACTTACATGAAAATTGGGGTCGCAAGAGATTCTTTGAAATTAATTTTCTTTTTTTTGTGGATTTTCACTCGTTTCTCTTCAAATGATCTTCTCAGTGATTTCCTTTTACGAGAATGTAACGCAGAATCGCTCCTTTTCAATGACCAACAGTAGTCCGCCATCATATGAACATCCCACCTTCCTTGGTAATGTTTTTCCTTGCTTTTTATATCCTGGTGAAATCGCTCACCCTGCTCTTCACTAAAGTCTCCAAGATTTTGTGGAATATAATCCAAATGTGAAAATAAATAGTGCATTTTGATGCTCATCAAGCAACCCAACTCTTTGTAATTTTGCATCATTTCCGAAACAATTTCTGTATAATTTGAAGCCTTCTCGTTGCCCAGAAAATTTTCAATTATCTTTTTAAAACTCAGCCACGCTTTTTTTCCACATTCGTCATTGTTTTAACAAAATCGGGATCATTAATTAATTGCCTTATGTCTGGACCTGTAAATATTCCTTCTTTCAATTTAGCGATCGACAACTTTGGAAATTTTTTCTGCAAATATTGAAAACACTGTCCCTCCTTTTTTAGTCCTTTTATAAATTGCTTCATGACCCCTAACTTAATATGAAGCGCTGGCAATAAAATTTTTTTTCGATCAACGAGATGAGTATGAATCACATTTTTTGATCCAACTTTTAATTCCTTTCGAACGGGCCAAACCTTTTTTATCCAGTGTTGATCGCGATCACGGCTGTCCCATTCGCAGAGAAAACAAGGATATTTTGTGAATCCTGATTGTTGCCCTAATAATAAATTTATCATTTTAAAATCTCCGCAAATCAGCCACTCGTGTTCAACATATTTTATTTTTTCAAGAAGAAATTTGATATTTTCGTACTATTCGTTTAGTGTGGTAGAATGCGCTAATGGAATAGGGGCATATTTATTGCCATTATGCAATAAAACTGCTTTTAAACTTTGTTTACACGAATCTGTAAAAAGTCTAAAATTATTTGGATCATAAACCTCAGATTCGTACTCATTTATAAGTCCTCGTACATCATTACAGTAAACAAGATTCTCGCACTGTGAAAAGTATTTAATGAAAATTTCTTCCCTATTTCTGTAGCTACAAACTTTTGTTCCTGGAGCTAACATGTTTCTTTCTTTCAATCTAGATGCTAATAATTCTGATCCATCTTTTGCAAGGCCTAAATCACGTACAATATCATCTAAAGCATTTTTATCAAAAAGTATGGGATTTCTATTTTCATCTGAACGTTCTGAATAATCAGAATCAAAGTCTGCTTCATTTTCGATAATAATATCATTTTCTTCAATGTCATTATTTGCCATAACGTTTTCATTTTCCATTTTGCCTATTCTAGCTCCAGTAATGGAAGAAACATTCGCATATACTATTTCTTTTTTATTTTTCGTATTGTATCCTGTAATTTCACACGCACAAAAAAAACAATCATTAGAATGATCGGAAGGTTCTCGCTACACAACTGGTTCAATGACAGCTTTTGTGATGCAGTTTTTTTTATTAAAACGGTTAAGCATAACTCTACACGAATTGCATATATTGTCAGGTGTCCACGGTTTATCTAAATGCTTCATAGATTTTCCAAAACATTCGGCATATTTATCTTGCAGTCCATCAGTTATTTGTCTAAGACCTTTTTTGGCTTCATATTTACCACATACGTAACAAAAATGATTGATTTTATTTAGACATGGAAACCTTGAAGCCATTTCAGACGAATGAAATTGAATTGCGAATTTCGAAAAGGGCTCAACTCTGAAAATCGTAAGAGTCATTTTCACTGTCTTTTGTTATATGAAAATGACACTTACGGTTTTTAGAGTTGAGCCCTTTTCGAAATTCGCAATTCAATTAATCTAAACACTTCACGAAACACTATCAATTGGTACTTTTTAGAATTATAACACTTTTTAAGAGAACTACGAAAACCTAATATATCTGGAAATTTGGTCAAATGAGAAAAAAAGACAAACTTGACTTAAACTCATTCATTTGTTTCAAGAAACGTAGAATTTTTTTAAATTCCTTTTTTTATGACACATTTTGTTCAAAACACTTTAGCAAAAATAAGATAAAGCAGTAACTTTAATATACATATTTATTCTATTTAGAAAAAAATTACACCGTAAACCATAAATAACAGTTTTTTCTTAAAATTAAAATTAAAACTAAATTTGTAATACGATTTAGAAACAAATGCAAACAATAAAATTAATTTTCGTGTAACTAAAAAATTAATAATCGCAATTTTGTTTTATTCCTATTTCGAATCCATTAAAAGATTTTAGATATTCATCAAATACTACAGTACAATTAAGTTTTTGTTTCTCATTTAAATCTAATCATATTAATATTCTTTTTTTTACCAACAATAATACTAAGTCATCCGTTACTGAACGCAATTTTTCAATAGGTATTTCACTGTTTCGATTTCATCTGTAATAGCGACAAAATTAATTGCTGTCAATAGCGTAATTCATTTTTAGAATAGCTTCTGCGTTGGGCTGAAATCAACAATCCTAAAAACCCTGGAGTAGTCATTTTCATAAGCTTATACTACAACTTTTTGAAAATTTTTTAGGCCACCTTGGATCGGCCAATATTTATTTCGAAAATCTGGCATCGGATTCGTAAACAGCAATGCCAAAAAACCCCGAGTAATGATTTTCAAGCGAATCCGGTGAAATTAAAAAAAAAATTTCCGACATATTGGATCCGCCATTTTGAATTTTGAAAAAATAACATCGGATTAGTAATCGGCGACCTCAAAAACTCCACAGAAACGAATTTCAAGCAAATCCGGTAAAATTTAAAAGAAAGTGTCCGCCATATTGGATCCGCCTTTTGAATTTTTAAAAAATAACATCGAATCCGTAAACAGCGACCCCAAAAACCTCCAAGTAACAAATTTCAAGCAAATCCTGTGAAATTTTAAAAAAGTGTCCGCCATATTGGATCCGCCATTTTGAGTTTTGAAAAAATAACATCGGATTCGTAATCAGTGACCTCAAAAACCCCTGAGTTACAATTTTTAGGCGAATCCGTTGAAAATTTAAAACAATTTTCCGCCATATTGGAACCGCCATTTTGAATTTCAAAAATCTGACATCGGATTCGTAATCAGTGGTCTCAAAAACCCCTAAATAACGAGTTCCAGTACATTTAGTACTTTGCAATTTTATTTTTCCTTTTTTCAGGGTTTTTAGACCGTGTAATATAAAATTCAAATCTGTATCTCAGCTGTATCTCAGTGAAAAAAAATCGAATCGGAACGGGACAAGAAAATTTCTTTCTTCTAAAATTTGAACTAATGATTAAAAAAGTTTTTTGGAGATTTTATAGAGTGTCAAATATGACCAAAAACGGCATTTTTTACGTCTTTAGGTTAGAATATCTCAAAATGCTGACGTGATAGAGCAATTTTGCTAGCATATTTGGATTCAGCGTGACAAATTACGTCGGAAATGACTATTCCGGTTTCTGGGTCTGACCAAATCCTAAATTTTGTAGGCCTGTGTTATTCTTTAACATTGCAACTCATATTTAATTCTTAGAATTAAAGTTTGTGGAAGATGTGCTATTGAAAATATTTCAGAATCCCATACTGCATGTCTAAATATGGTATTCTCACTTCTGATTCCATATATCCTTTGTATCGCGTTTATGCGTAAGTTATTACTCGTCTAACAAATAAAACGTCTAGAGTTGAATCGCGAGGCGTTCTAGAATTATTATTCTGCTGAATCACGATAGATTTTCGTTGAGACAGATTAATTAATTTATTTTTCTGTCAAATATTAAGTGTTAAATTTTCATCTCAAAGGAAATAAGATACTTTTTGAATTATTCATATTCATTGTTAGTTTCGTCTTCTATCAGCGATCGAATCAATCGAACCCACAAAAATAAACATTATCATTGACATCTTATGCTGTCCGGCAAATTTGTCAATTTAGAGTTCTAAAATTTTAGTCCTTTAGTTCAAATTTAATTATGTTGGACATTAAAAGATTTTCAAATTTAAAAAAAGGAAGAATTTTCATGAGAATAAAACTACAACTACACTGGAGCTTAACTTATTTTAAGTCTCACTTATATAAAGTCGCTCTTATTTTCACTATTTCTGGTCTCACTTATTTTTATCTGAAAGATTCTCCGCGCATTCCCATTTGTTGATGTTCAAGAAGCCACCAATCAAATCAACTCGAATGCTAAGTTTCAGAGTGAAAATAAGTGCGACCTTGCCTTTCAATTTGTGCTGACTTAGTGAAAATAAGTGAAGCTGCAGTGTATAACGAAAAGTAACAAGAACTTTGTGACAAAAAGTATCCGTGGTGGCGATAGTACACAACAACATTGTCAATGTTCAATATAATGTTTGAATACACTTTTGTATTGTATAAAATAATGCTTTCTTACGAATATATAGTTGTTTAGTTAATTGTATACCTGTAAGTGGTAAAAATAAAATCTAAGAATATAGGTATACATACTGTTATTTTTATTGTCAAATTTTATTTAATTTATTTTTTATTTTATTGTCAAATTCGCTCTTTTTTAAAAATTTAATTGTTTGTAGTTCGTCTTAGTGTTTATTTTTACAATTTATAATTTTTAAAATTATAATAAGGTGTATTAATTAACCTGAAATTCGTGGCTAATCTATTAAGAAAATTCTTAATTCCGAGGAAAATAATTAGCAGCAATTCTACCATTGTTATTCACCCCAACATGACTGGAGAGGATAATTTGACAAGTGGTACAGGTGGACCGAATGTCACTTTTCCTCCTGTTGCTGCTGGTGTTAGTGTTGCAATGGCATCTGTCATGGAAAATATGACTGTGCAACAAAGCACTTATTATATTCCAAATTTTGATGCAAAATTTCTCCCATTAAAAGATTTTCTTGAAGATGTAGTGAATGGTGCAGTATTTGTGAGTGAGGCGGGCGAACCAAGTTTCATAAAAGCTATTTTAAGTAAGCTGAAGGGTCCTGCTCGCAAAAGTGTTAGAGATAAAACTTTTAATAGGATAGACGACCTTGTAGCTCATTTAAGAAAACGTTTTGCTTCCACGAAAAAGTACCAATGGTATTTTGAAAGTATAATTAATTTAAGAATGAAAGAAAGCGAAACCGTAAGCGACTATTATGATCGCTTACAAGGATTAACAAGCGGTGCAAAGCATGCTCTTGAGGCGCAGTACACAACTCAATATCGTAATGCTAATGAAGAGGCTTGTAATCAAATTATAACTGTAAGTGAAATTATGATAAAACCGATAATAGATTGTGCTCTTAAAGCATTTATTAGGGGCCTTCCTGAAGAAATGTCAACTTTTGTTGATACTAGAAATCCAAAGGACCTTACAAAAGCTTTTAATCATGCCTTACAGGCAGAGGAAAGACAGGCATATGCTGATAGATATAGGTCCTCGTCTTATCACAAATCCCGTACCGGAAATTTTGAAAAACATCGCTCACCCAGCCCATATTCTCTACAAATAGAAAAAACGAACGATTTTGAAAAGAAAAATCGCGAGTCAGGCCAAACAAACAATTCAAGTTTCAAAGTCCAATACTGATTCAAACAGTTCTAATTAAGTTCAGTTTACACCAAAACAATTAGCTCAATTTTGTAGATCAATATGTGTTCATGCTCCACAATCTGTTTCTTATCAATATCCTTAAGCTATACAATATTCTCAACATGTACAATTCAAATCTCCTAGTCAAAATCAGCCAATACTTAAAGATGGTAATATTTCTCCCAGATCAAACTCACCAGGACCACAGGGAAATTTTAACTTTTAACAGACTCGTCACTCAAACGCGGTGACGAGTCCAATTTCTCAGCGTTCCAGGACAGTACATTTTGCAGACTATTCGGTAAAATACTTCGAGTCGGAAGCAGGAATAAAGATTCCCCAGTAGTCGAATTGACTGCTCTCGAATTTAGATGTTCCAAGGTTAAATTTTTGGTGGATCCTGGTTCCGATATTAATCTGATTAAATTAAATGATTTGAATCCTGAACTAATTCTTTCCATTAAAAACTATGCCATAATAACAGGAATAACAAATCATTCAGTTAAAACATTAGGAATAATAAAAATTACGATTCAAAAGAACCCTGTTCAATTTTACGTAGTTAAAAACAACTTTCCAATTTCAACCTCTGGTATAGAAGGAATACCTTATCTTCGGCAGGAACAGACTCAAATTTTATATAGACATAACGCTCTAGTAACACTTTCAGACTACCATACCTTTTATAGACAAAGAGTCACTAGAAAGTAGAAAAGTGTTAAAACCTGACCTTTAATCATTTGCTCAAATTCTACAAATTAAGGGCAGAACTAGACAGCCAATAGCAATAAACGTCTCCAACGGGAATCTCAATGAATGTTTTTTTTCCCAGAGTAACCACACCTGAGGGTCTTTACATTGGCGACGCAGTTGTTTCTTCAAAGGATGGAGTATGTCATGCTGTAGCTGTTAATACTAGTGAAGAGGATAATAACCTTGAACTTACACCTCAGGCATTAGTTCCATTTAACTTTTGTAAGTTCCCTGTAGAAGAGGTTACAGACTTAGAATTAGAAGATTTCCAAAATAAAAATAGTAACAGTTATCCTTAACGAGTCGTAAAAGTAAAAAATGCTTTCTATATTTCACATTTAACACCAGAAGAAAGAAAGATAATATTCAAGTGGGTGGAAGTCTATGCTGACATTTTTTTTAAATGGAGAAACTCTATGGAGTACACATTTGATTCAGCATAGAATTCCAACTATTGACAACAAAATTATTCACAAAAAACAGTATAGATGCCCCCATGAAGCTCGAGAACAAATGGATACTGCACTTCTTAAACAATTAAACAGTGCTATCTAGATCCTTCAAATTCCCCAGTTTTAATTATACCAAAAAAATTAGACGCATCCGGAGAAAAGAAATGGAGGGTTGTGATTGTTTATAGAAAACTTAACGAGTAGGTAATAGGTGATTCTTTTCCATTACCCCATGTTCACTCCCTACTAGAAAGGCTTGGAACTGCACTATATTTTACAGTGTTTGACCTCGTCATGGGATTCTTTTAAGTCGAATCTCATCCTGATGATAGACATAAAACCGCATTTTCCACTGGAAATAACCATTACGAGTATAATCGTATGCCTATGGGTATAAAGAATTCCCCGCCTACATTTCAACGGTTATTAAAAAATATGTTAAATTCAATGCTTGATAGAAAAGCATTTGTCTATCTAGATGATATTATTATTCACTCCAACACTCGAGAAGAACATGATAGGTGCGCTAGAAGACTTTTCAACCGTTTAGGGAAGTGAACCTGAAATTACAGCCTAATAAATGTGAAATTTTAAAGACAGAAGTAGCATACCTTGGTCACATAATTGGACCACAAAGTGTTAAACCAAACCCAACGAAAATTACAGCGATTAAACAATTTCCTTACCCTACTAACCTTAAGGAACAAAGAGGATTTTTAGGGTTCACGGGTTATTACAGGCGATTTATAAAAGATTACGCAAAAATAGCGAATTCCTTAACAAATCTTTTGCGAAAGGAATCTGTATGGAATTGGACTGATGATCAAAAAAAAAGTTTTTGTAAACTTGGGAATTACCTTTGTAAAGAACCTTTTCTTCAATATCAACTGTTTACAAAATTTTTTTAATTAACTACAAATGAATCGGAGAATGCGATAGGAGCTATGTTAACACAATAATTAAAAGGAATAGATTTACCTATTGCATACTTTTCGAAGGTACTGAATAAAAACGAGCATAAATACCCTCAGGCAGAAAAAGAGTGTCTTGCTATTCTATATGCTGTTGAGAATTTTCGACCTTACCTTTAAGGTCGAGAATCTATATTAGCTTGTAATTTCGAACCCATAAATTAGATGAATTATATCGAAAATCCAGGTGCTAGACAACATAGGTAAAGGCTTCGTCTTCAGGATTATGTATACAAATTTGAATATAAACCAGGCAAGAAAAACAGTGTGTAAAACCCCTTACGCGATCTGCAGCTAATAAAAAAGATAATGATAAAAAAGTGCGCAGAAGGTAAACCTTCAGTTAGCGAGAAACCTTGTACTTCACGCCAGCAACCCCTACAAGCTAAGAAAAATCCAAGATTAATATTAATTAATCCTAAACTTAATAGAAATTTAAGTGACCTAACAGAAATTCGAAAACTGGAAAGAAAAATTTTGAAAGTTCCTACACAAACTTCAAAACCTGAACAACATCCTAGTAAAAGTAAGAAACTAATAAACAAACCTAAAAGTAGTACAAGAAAGAATGACAAAGAAGATAAGACCTTTTTTTCATGACAACTTCTGAACCTCCTACTTTTCTTGAGAAATCATCTTCTTCAGAAGAAAAATTAAGTGAAGATTCACCACCCCTAGTATTTAGAAAAGGACATAGTGTTTTACCCAGTGCAGTGCCTACCATAACCAAAAAACAAGTGAGTTCTAAACTTACAAGTGCTAGTGCAATGGTTAAACAAGAAAATCCCTATTGTTTCCCTTTAAAGGATAATTACACAACTGTTTATGTGGATGGTGCATGCAGTTCGAATGGAAGTGAACAGCCACGGGCAGAAATAGGAGTTTGGTTCGGTCTAAATCACCCACTCAATGTTTCCGAACGAGCAACAGGGCGGCAAACTAACAACGCGGCTGAAATAGAAGCAGCAATGGTAGCTGCTAGCTAATGAATACAATTCATTTTACAAATTTGAAGACTTTAAATGTCTCTTTTTTCAGGTCCGAATTCGATGTGTGCACAAAAAATTTTTTTGTCCCTGAGGAAGTTTCGCCTGAGAAGATTTCCTTAAGGTCAATCGCTACACAGCAATCCAATACGGACGGACAAGGATTTTTCCGATGTCATTGTCAAACGCGTTGTCAAACAAAAAGATGTTTATGCAAGAAGAAAGGCGTACTTTGCAATTCAAAATGTCACAGTAGTTCTTCTTGCTGCAATAAATGATTTCCATCTGTTTTTAAAATAAGGATCCAGAATACACGCAATTAAAATTTTATGTAATATTACTTACAAGACTATATTTCGTCGCTAACTAGATTATTCGTTACGATTTTAGTCCAAATACATAATTGCATTTTACATTTTTAAAAATTTTTCATTATTTCTAATTTGCCAATTTCGACTTTGACAATTCGCGAAATGCCTAGGAAATTCTCGAAATGACTAGGAATAATGAAAATTTGTTTTCAAGATTTTCAACGACTTGTTAGATTTCCAAAATGGAGCAAGACCAAAATTTTTTTTTTTAAATTTGTTATTTATTTTTTAATTATATTATATATTATTTTGTAAAGATTTACCTTATTTAGTAAACTTCCCACAACCTTACAACTTTATAGTAACCTTACCACAACCTTACCATTTAAGCTTACAATAACCTTTACTTGTAAGCTTACAGTAACCTTTACATGTAAGCTTATAATATCCTTTACTTGTAAGCTTACCATAATGGCGGAAAGTTAAGTTTACCACAAGTATACAACCCTATCCTTACAAACTACACGTGTAATCCACACCACAAATTTACAGCAAGATATTTTGCTATGTGAGATATGTATCCTAATGCTAATTTTACCGCCAATACATAGGTGATTTCTTTATTTAATTCCTATTTTTTATCAGTTTTAGGCCTCTGCTTTTAAATTTAGACACATTTATAGGCTATATTTTAGCCGCCATATTGGATTTTTTAAAAGGCCACATATTTTTCGATAGTACTTATATATATATATATATATATATATATATATATATATATATATATATATATATATATATATATATATATATATATATATATATATATGAAAAAATTTTTAAGTATAAGCTATTTTTTGGATGCTTTCAATTTTGTCCATCGGGGTGGCCCGCTTAACGTGAAACGTCCCATATATTTGTACGTTACCCCCTCCCCCTCGGCAAATATTGGACTAGGTTAAAAGAAATATTTTCACGGAAAATTAATATCTATTAGTAGGGGAGACTAGGGTAAACCCGCTCATTTTTTTTAAAATGGTGAAAACCTAGAAAATTATACTCTAAATCCAAGTTAATTTATATAATTTGAATGCTTATGATTTCTACTATCAGAATAAATAGGATTTTTGATTTATCTTTCTTAGTTTTACTTGGGGAAAATTTTTAATACACATATACCAAATTTCTAAATTACATTTTTCCAGGGTAAATCCGCTCACCCCTCGGTTATTGTTTTTTCTATTTAATTTACTAGATGACATATTTCTGTACACTATAGTAAATTATGAAGGAGCACAGGGTCCATTTAAAGTAGATACAGCAGTCGATAGTTGCGCTTTCGAGTTTTAGTTGCGCTGCTCAAGCGTACAGTGCTTACGTGTGCATCCTAAAAAGACTTATATTTTCAAGAAAAGTCCACCGATTTCAATGCAGTAAAATGGAAAATATTCTTGAAGGTATGTATATTAATGTACTGTAATTATATTTAATATAACTATTATTATCTAATTAAAATATTGCATGAAGTAAGTTCATGGTTTCTTAAATTATTTTTCTTGAAAATTTCGAAGACGTATTGAAGAAGTTATCTATCCAAGAAATCCCGTGAAACCATCAATAATAATAATAATTTAGACGCTTAGACTAACATTATCGAAGAGTATGCAAATGTTAATAGGAACAGAAAATGAAAGAGAGTTCTACGGTTTCAGGAATTATGAGAACTCCTCTATCGACGAGTCGACAGATGTGAAGGATAATTTTCAGTTTAAATAACCAAAAATTGTAATTCAATTATTTTGTATAATAAATTTAAAGTTGTGTAATAAATGTGTCGTTTTGAGCAACAAATTTCAGACCATTTAAATTAATTTTTAAAAAAGTTATCTGACATATTGAATCCGTCATTTTGAATTTTTAAAAACTAACATCGGATTCGTAATTAGCGACCCTAAAACCTCTGAGTAATATATTTCAGACCATTTATCAATTTTTAAAAAAGTCATCCGCCATATTGGACCTGCCATTTTGAATTTTGAAAAATTAATTTTAGATTCGTAATCATCGACCTTGAAAACCCCTGAGTAAAAAATTTTAGCTAGTTTTAAACACATCTAGATTTTTGGTCATGTTTTTCGCAATCTGGCCCACTGTGCTCGGGGTAAACCCGATCACTTGATTTTTTAAGAATTTGAGGTAATCTCGACAGTTTTATTTTGTATATATTAAATTTCTCCTTATTTCCGTCTTCAGTATGATTTATTAATGATAAATTATGAGATCTATAAACAATAAATATTGGTTTATTAAATAATAAGCATAGGTTTTATGAATTGCAACTGTGAATTTAAATAATATTTTATTAAGAGAAAATTAAAATGTAGTTACAATTCTGGATGTAACAAGTTATAGATTTTATTATTGATAAAATATAACAAATGAAATTTGAAATTTTAAATTTAAAAATAAACAATGATAAAACGTTAACTGAACGAAGACAACAAACTAGATTTATGTCTCTTTTTTAGCTGAAAAAGACAGCGACAAATTTTGATTATTTGTTTGCATTGTTCATAATAACCATTATAACCTAATAATCACTAATAATGACTGATATAGACATGATTCCGCTCAATGTTGCCAACAAACATTGATAGTTCAGCGCCATCTGTTGAAAAAATAGCCACAAATCATTAAATGCGGGACATTCAAAATGTTAAATATTCAACTAATCAGCCAATACTTCAATAACATTGTTAGAAAATGAATATTATTTATCTTTTAATAAATTTTTTTAATATTAAAAATTTTAAGATCGCCAAAAAGAAGAAATACTGTTTATACTGATTCGGCTTTCTACACAAATTTAATAAGTGAGCGGCTTTATCCCGATTTCATGTGAACGACTTTACCGCAAATGTATTTCTCAAACTTCAGAATAAATTTAAATAAATCTTTTTGTAATCAAACAAAACTACATATATATTTCGAAAAAGGACATCCAATAGCATTAAAAAAAATTTGTCGAATAAATTAAGTCGCAAAAATAATAATCGAAAAACTTAAAAATCCGAAGATCATTTTTCTTTTTTTGCACTTCTAAAAACAATATACCGCCTCAGATTCTATGAAGAATTCATGAAATTAAACGAAACTTCGTTAACATTAGTTGTATGTTAAGTATTATTCACAGTACGAATATCTCCAACTTAAGTTGAGTTTATAGCGTCAAATCGCTAGTTAGCGGGTTTACCCTGTGCGCGGGTTTACCCCAGTCTCCCCTACTACAAAAGCCCCAAGTTTCGCTATGATTGGAAAAAAAATTTTTTCTATCACACGCACCGAAAGTATATTATTTCCTACCTGTCAAGCAGGAGAAAAGTTGATCTTTTCCTTCCGCTGACGTCATTAGCAGGGAGAAAAAGTAACTTACTTTAATGTTATTATTTGGTGCGATGTATAAATCAAAGTATGACCATTAGTTAATTAGTTGCGTGAGTTACGTAACTTAAACGACTTGCGTAACTTACGTATCTGATGTTAGTTATGTAACTTACGTATCTGATGTCAGTTATGTAACTTACGTATGTGATGTTAGATACGTAACTAACGTATGTGACGTTAGTAACGTAACTTACGAATCTGATGTTAGTGAAGTTACTTACGTAACTAACTTTTAGTTTACATTCAACAGTTACGTAATTTAACTTTTATCCCAGAATTTTTCACGAAACAATTGTCAACTCATTAGTAAGAACCTTCACTAAACGTGAAGCGGAAACCTACAATATCGACCAAGTTTCAAATTCTAGAAGAAGTAACGATTTTTAAACCTAGACGTCACCGTCAAACAATATTAATTGAAAAACAAATTTAAAGCTACGAAAAAATGGGGGACTAACTCTGCTGGGGCTCGAAACCCAGGACCTATCAATTGCCGGTTGATTGCTCTTCCACTGAGCTACAGAGGTCCACATCCAACCAATTCTCATAGCTTATCGATCCAGTAATCAAGATGGTTCGCATTCCTCTGCTACAAATTATTTAACTTTTATCCCAGAATTTTTTTTCTTTTTTAATTATTGTAACCCACGTAAGTTACGTAAATTACGCCAGTTGCGTAATTTACGTAACTAACTTTTTTATTTACATTCAACAGTTACGTAACTAACTAACTTTTTTATTTGTATTCAACCGTGGCGTAAATGTATTTAATGTTTCATTCAATATTTGTACTTTCGGTATACTGCCGTACTAACCCATTAACGCCCAACTCGTAAAAATTTGTTGGTCATTTTCAAGCTACGTAATTATAAATAAAACGGTAGACAATTTAAACCAGGGGTATATTTTCTAAAGGTTATGGATGTGCTCTTTCCGATTCCGGTGTCAAAAATAAATTTCGTTTAAACCAAAATTAAATATAGCGGTTTTAATGCCAAGAAACACAACAAAGATTTCATTTTTTTAAGTTTGACATTTTTTTCACCTCGAAAAAGTGTAAGAATAAAATTCTATTTTCAACCATCAGTGCATAAAAATTCAAAAAAAAATTTTAATGGCGGAATTAATATGGCGGACTTTTTAAAATTGATCAAATTCACTTGAAACTTATTACTTGGGGGTTTTTGGGGTCGCTGATTACGAACATACACTTCATTTTTAAAAATTAAAAATGGCGGATTTAACATGGCGGACGAGTTTTACAAAAATTCACCGAATTGACTTTAAACTTGTTACTCGGGGGTTTTCAGGGTCGCTGCTTACGAATATACTTTTTGTTTTTAAAAATTGAAAATGGCGGATTTAATATGGCGGACGAGTTTTACAAATATTCATCGGATTTACTTGAAACTTGTTACTCACAGGTTTTCAGGGTTGTTGATTTCGTATTTTTGTAAAACTCGTTCGTCATATTAAATAAGCCATTTTAAATGTCTAAAAATAGAGTTTATATTCGAAAACAGCGACCCCGAAAACCGCCGAGAAACAAGTTTCAAGTGAATTCCATAAATTTTTGTAAAACTCGTCCGCCATATTAAATCTGTCATTTTTAATTTTTGAAAATGAAGTTTATATTCGTAATGATTGACCCCAAAAACCCCCGAGTAACAAGTTTCAAGTGAATTTGATCAATTTTAAAAAATAAGTCCGCCATATTAATTCGAACATTTTGAATTTTAAAAATCTGATATCAAATTCGTATTCAGCGACCCCGAAAACCCACGAGTAACAAAGTTTCATGTGATATCGATGAAATTTTGTAAAACTCGCCAGCCATATTGGATCCGCCATTTTGAAATTTAAATTCTACTTAACGTTTCTTGAAAGTGTATAATTTTTATGCACCGGTGGTTGAAAATAGAATTTTATTCTTACACTTTTTCGAGGTAAAAAAATGTCAAACTTCAAAAAATGAAATTTTTTTGTGTTTTTTGACATTAAAACCGCCATATTTAATTTTGGTTTAGACGAAATTTATTTTTGACACCGGAATCGGAGAGAGCACATCCAAAACCTTTAGAAAATGTACCACTGGTTTGAATTGTCTACCGTTTTATTTATAATTACGTAGCTTGAAAATGACAAAAAAAATTTACGAGTTGGGCGTTAATAGGATAAGGAAGAACTTAGGTAAGCGCCAATAATTATAATTAGTTTTCATTATGTTAACAGACTTTTCAAGTTAATAATTAAGATGTAGGTAAGATAACAAATAAAAATATACTTTTTATGAGAAGAACAATATTTATTTGTTTAATAAGTATTAATATGAATTAAATACTTAAATCAACAAATAAAGTTTGATTGACAGTCGTGTTGCGCATGAAACGCCGGCCAGCTACTTCGTGCTACAAATCACCTGACCCGAACGCAATCAGAGTTTAGCGGAATTGCGGTTACGTAGTGCGCTCGACTCACTTTATAATAGAAGGACTTAGGTATATCCAAGTAAATTAAATCCGAGGTTTTTATCTCGCAGCCAGCGCTCAGCATTGACCACTTTAGCGGACTTTTTCCTTATTATCTCATATTCGAGCTCAAATTTCTCGTACGATTTTTAGACTACGTCTTTACGGAAGACAGCAAAATTTTTTTTTTAAAATTTTTTCCTTAAGTTTTTGTCATTTATTCTTTTATTTTCTAGAGTTTTTAAGATTTTAATAACAAGTTTTCGGCTCGTGCGCTCGCTGCGCCTCGAACTGCAAACTTCACACTCGTGGAAATCACCCATTTTTCTCCCTAGATGCATAATATACTATTTCTCCACCTTGATTACTTGACATGGAATCGCTCCTATATATAGGGGGGAGGGTCCTAAGGTGGTCACCCTAAGAAAATTTTTGTATATTAGTTAGTACCTTCAAATGTTTTCTGTTATTGTTATTATTTGAGAAGACGAAGATTTTAGTAAAGTTTTGAGGTAAATAGTCGCATGAGTCTCTTTGTAACGTGAACGTTGTAAAATTTCTGTTTTTGAATTATCGAGAATTTTTTTTCTCATGGTGTTAAAATCATCGAAATTAACTATTTTAAATAAATAAAAATCTTTATTATTATCTTTATATATCGTACAATAATATTCCAAATGAATATAATTAATATTGTGCTTTACAAAATTTTTTCATTAACGTTTAAAAAATTGTGTCTTGCCTCTAAGGTGGACACTTTTTTGGCCACAAGGTGGTCATTTTTTATTTTTTATGAAAATGTGTTTATACGCTATATTTATCAACATTTATCACTGTGGATGTGAATTTTATCAACTTTTAAGTTTTATAATGAATAATAATTAAATAGAATTATTTTTAAAATTTTACCTGTCTAATACATACACAAAAAGTATCATTTTTGACGAAAGGACAAAGTACAAAAAAATATGTAATATGTTTCTGTGGTCCTGAAAAATAATTAATATTAAATAAACAACTTAATAATACGATTCTTACATTTTTATATAACTTTTTAGTGAATTTTCGTATGGTGACCACCTTGGGGCCACTTTTTTAAAAGTAGAATTTTCAACTTTTTTTAAAAAGTGACATAACTTTTTTGTTATTAATTAAATGAAAAAACTTTATTATAGGAAGTAAGGTAATAAGACAAAGCTTCAAACGCCGTATTATTGACCTTTATACATAATTCTATTTGAAATCTACAGTCTTTCAAAATATGGGTGACCACCTTAGGGCCCTCTCCTCTATATATATATATATATATATATATATATATATATATATATATATATATATATATATATATATATATATATCATATTGTACATGCATGTACAATAGACTGCCGACTGGTTAAAAGTAACCCTTCAATCAATAGGTCAGGTACTCGAGCATTTTTCTGTCTTCTTCTTTCTAGATAAACAACATAAATCGGTCCCTGTTTATAACGCAGAAAATCTAACGCTTTTGCTTTCTTTCTCTTTCCAAATAGAAATAACATAAATCTGTCACTGTTTATAACGCAAAAAATTTAACGCTATTGATTTCTTCCTCTACTAGTCTCTAAAACAGCGCGCTACGCGCGCCCTATTTTCTCTTCCTTTTTCTATGGCAACTTTGTGAAAATGATTAATTTAAAACGTCATATTCATATTTTTAGTATATAAAAAATTCTACAAAACACAACATACCTATAATTACAAAACTTTACAGTAAACTGATTTATAGACATTTAAAAATAGTTATACTGAAAATCAGCAATGTAATGTAACATAATTAAAAGTACATAAAAATGACATCTATCTTGATAAATATTTATGAAAACTGAACAGTATAATAATACTGAAGTTTGTAAGTACACACTGCAACCCAACCAGTATTAGAGAGTTCGTCAGTGCGCTGATTTAGCTATTTGATCTAATCGCTCAATTATTATAATATTTAAAATAAGTTTAAAACGTGTAATATTCTTTAATAGATTCTATATATATATATATATATATATATATTAAACTATTATTATATTTAGTTTTACAAATGGTTAACTGAGAGAAAAAAATGGTTGGGACTACTATTTTGTTAGTATCCCGCAACTATTTTTTTCCACTGTAGAATTTTTTCACAATTTACTATTCCAAAATGTCCAAATCATACCTGATAATATTTCATTATTTCTAAATTTTATTTTAAATAAAAGATAACAATATTAGTTAAGTACTTTCTTTTAAAAATAAACGTTTGCTTTCCTATTACATTACTACACATATTCTAAGTCAGAATAAATTAATATAACATCACCTCCAAATAAATAATATAATGATAAAATATTTAATCTAAATCTAATTATAAAATTAAAAATTAAACATTTAATATAAATATATATTAAATTGTCTATTTATTAACTGAACAAATTATTTCATATTTAATTTTTTTAACCTATATTCTTTTTAATAAACTTTAATTAAAAAGTAACTATAAAAAATCTTTTATTAGCAGAGAAACCAAAAACCATTATTTTTGCAACTGTTGTTACGTCATCGTAACGTATTTTAAATAATGTTTAAAAACAATAATAATAGCGGTAATAACAATAGCAATAATAACAATAATAATTGATAATAATAAATTAACAACTAATTGTTATTAACATTTTATTAATTTTTAACTATTAATAAATATTAACATTATAATTAATAATAATGAAATAATAACAATAACATTTTAAATAATGAATAGCAATATTTTAAATAATAATTAAGAATAATAACACAAAATTTAACAACAAATAATTGTTATTAACATATTATTATTTTAACTTTATATTATTATTAACAATTATTAAAAATAAACAATAAATATGTATAATTATTAAAAATAATAATAAGAAGATAATTGATACAACTATATCAATAACCATATAATTATAACAAAAATATAATAAACAAAAATGTAATAACAAACAAAATTATAACAACATTTATAAAAAACGAATTGAAATAATATACTAAAAATAATGTACATATGGTGAACACGTGTGATCTAATAGTGAGTCACCACAAGTGTTCCTGCATGGACAGAATTTGGTATAAAAAAGGCCAGACTAGCAAACAGAAGCCAGTCTTAAAAATGTAGTCAACAGAAGAAGTTACCAAATTTAAGTCATAATTTTTTAATCATCACAAGTGGTTCTCTTCGTAATAGTTCTCTTAACACCAGTATAGTAGTTGTCCTGAATCTACACGTGAATTTCTAAATTCAGTGCATCTTAAAGTTAAATTTGGTATTTAGAAATATCGTTCGAGTTGTGACAAAAGCTGAAAGAAACATAATACCTATTCAACTGCCTAATTTACGAGTGTCGTAAATCATCAACCTGCATCACTTAGTAACCCATTAACGGACAATTGCCATTGTATCTCAAAAGTCGCAAGCCAGGACCAAACCCCGCTGTTTTAAGGTAAACAGAGAAACCACTTAAGACTCACGTTTAGAAAGCTAGTGCTCATTTCATCTTTGCATAATTTTGATATTTTTAAAATATACTCTGTTCAAATAAATTTATTCTTGTCATTTATCCAACCTCGTCCCAACTTTAATTTTTCTAAATTAAAGTTAAATCGAGAAAAAATAGGGAATATAATAATAAGGTAAGACATAACACTGTTATTGTAGTATATGGGTGATTTTAAAATATCTGTGACTTTTTTGAATAAGACGTTTTTCTGCTAAAATAGTGAACCAAATTTGACATTTATTACATATTCCAGTACATTTTTGTTATTATAGTATATGTTCAAAAGGAAACTACAAGATTTTAAATATTTCTAAAGTTACGATGGAAAACGCAAAGAAAATGCAAAAGTTATATGCCACGGACCTGACATTTTTCCACGGTCCTGACATGTGTGTCACAGTTAAAAGACGTAAAGAAATAAATAATCGAATAAATATTTTCTTTTCAATGCTCGCATTTCAAAATAATACCAGTAGAAGTCAATTAAACATAAAACTGAGTAATAAAATCACGATGGCGTTAACATGTGTTGGTAGAAAGTAATTAACAATTTAAAACATGAAAAAAGTGCTCATGTACGTAGAATATCATTGTTATAAAAATATTTTTATATGTAAAATATCTGGTTAGATTTGGCCTACTTAGAAGATAGTTTTAATATTTTCTAAAATCGACAACAATCTTTTGTTAAACATTTAATTTTTCATATCTTTCTTTATCCATAACACTTTCTTCTTGACAATTAATAACATGATTCACATGAAATAATTTTTCATTATCTTCTATATCCATTAATCCCTTAAGGAGGTTTATCCCATCAAAGGGTACTCATTCATTCGGTCTGTTTTGTAATTTTATCACTCTTGGCTCTAGTGGACAAAAGTTGGGCTCCACTGCCCGACTAACACATAGAGCAGCGTATATGTATATAGTAACACACAGTCACAATAGATTGAGATTGAGATTTGGCAACCGCGCATCAGTGTAGTGTTTTGTGTCAAAATGACTGATCGACAATTTCGAAGTGCAAATGGAAGATTTGGAATAAAAATTAGGGATGCAAGCAAAAGAAAAAAGCTCGAAGCTATGAGTGAAGCCAGAAGAAAATTATTGAAAAATAAAGTAGAAAATAGTAATCAAGTATCATCCAATTCTGTATTAGACGGATGTCGAATTGTTGATTTAAAAGAATTTGCCAGAACTTCAAAATGCCTTTGGTGTATGCAAATTCTGGATTTAGAAACAGCACAAAAAGAAAAAAGGTCTGGATTTTCTAGTACTTTTTTAGTTGTTTGTAAAAAATGCCACAAATGGAATTCTGTGTCAACAGGAAAGACGCATCAACATTTAGATAAGGAACACTCAGACATAAATTCGGCAGCTGTCCTGGGTAAGTTGCAAAAATCAGTTATAATTAAAAATTGGTTTTAATTTAATTTTCCACACGTTAAAAATATCTTTATTTAAAACGGACGCGTCCTTTTTTAATAGAAGATTGCTTTTTGAAACATAATTAATATTATATAAACACAAATTTTAGGTTACAAATTTGCAACTTTTATTTCGATCATTGATCAAAAATAATTCAGAGAATTCAATTATGAATAATATTTAGGATAAATAAATAGATAAATATAATTTAAAAATTTTGCATTTTTAGAATTTTATAAATAATTTTGGAAAATTTCATTTTGTATACAATATATAACGTAAAGACGATTTTATGTTTCGTAGAATTATATGTATGATTATTAATTAGTTAAAAATATTCATCATGTTTAAAGATAATAATATAATTAATAAATAATTTATAAAACAATATTATAATTTTATAATTCAGCAAAAATGAGTAACTGAAATTGAATAATATGCACAAAATAAACAAATTAGTTACGTTTTTAAAATAAAAGTATGTATCACTTGTTTGACTTACAGGGACTATTCACAGTGGCATGGGTCACACAGCTTTGCAAAAATTGTTTGCTTGTCTAAACGTTCCAGTGACGACACCAAAATTGTATAAAAAATACGAAAAAGAAGTTGGCAATTCCATTGAAACATCTGCACGAGAAAGTTGCAAGCGGGCAGCTGAGGATGAAAGATCATCGGTTTTACAGAAAGCAGAGGATTTGACTAAGCATTTGTAATTATTTTATTAAGAATTATGTTCAGAAAAGAATACAGGTAGAATCATTTTATGTAATAATTAATTTCGACACAAAATATCAATCAGGATGAAGTGTGGTCGAGGAAATGATAGGGATTTTCAAAATTGATTAGGAAAATAACCAAGAAAATGAATTTTAAAACTAATGCACTGAAAAAAATCGACAGAATGTTCTTTTTACTTAGTAAAATTTTCGCTTTTAAAAAAGTCAAAAATTGCTTTTCTTTAAAAGAAATAATTTCTTTGCGTGTATTGCTTTTGTTCTTAGACACAAGTTGGGTGAGTAAAAAGCACATTCTGTACAATTCTTTTTCAGTGTGTTTTGTAAAATAGAATTTACTAACGAATTTGCAATGTACTATTGACTCAACTTATAATTTTAATCACAATGAATGAATTATGCGTAATCAATTGCATTGTTTACTTTATAATAAGTAATATGTATGATTATTTTAAAAATAGATTTATTTTAGTTCATTAAAAGTATTGTTTTAAAAAAGCATTATTTATAGCATCCAATTTCATAGTTTACGCACTGTCATCGAATTTTTTACTATTGACTCAATTTATAAATTAGCATTGTTTACTTTGTAACAAGTCATATGTATATTTATTTTGAAAACAAATTAATTTTATTTAATTTTAGTTCATTAACAATATTTTTTACTTATAGAATTATTATTTCCAGCACCCGATTGCATAGCTTTCGCACTGCCAACAAAATTTATGCTATTATTGACAAAATTTATAATTTTAATTACAAAGAATATATTTATTTCTTTTAAAAATAAATTAACTTTAATTACTTTTAGTTCATTTAAAATATTTTTAGTTAAAGAATTATTTCTATAGTTAAAATTTTTTGTAGGCCTCCCGAGATCGTAAATGATGTTTATCCAAAACTGGAAATATTACATTCCATAACAGATGATATCTCTAATTCACCACTTGGAAATAAGAATCCGGGCCTAGAATTTGATAAAGCTGTTGGAGAAATTGTAAACATAATAATATCATACGATATGGGATAGAGCAAGAGAGGTACCGGGAAATCCTACGATAGTCTCAACGGTTACGGAACGCTTATTGGTTTTTTCAGTGGAAAAATTTTAGATTACGCTACTCGTAATCATAATAATAATAGTTCCATTTTGCAAGAAGTAGGACTGAAAGTGCGAGTTGTAATTGGAGATGATGATAGTAGTACAATGTGTGCAGTAAGAAAAGGTAATTTTGATACTGTACATAAGCTTTCGGATAAAAATCACTTGAATAAAAATTTTGGTAAAGATTTGTACGAGCTGTCAAATTCCTGTACTGAGTTGAAACGAAAAGGTGTTATCGAGCATTTGAAAAAATGTTTTTCATATGCTGTTGCACAAAATAAAGGACAGAGCAAAGAGTTGGGCAACGTTTTACGCAGTATTCCTGATCATGTATTCGGTGACCACGAGAATTGTGGTGCTTGGTGTTCACGCAGTGATAAAACAAATGATCAGACAATTAAACTGACAGGAGAAACACTGAAAAATAAATTAAAGACTCTCTTTTGTAAATATGCTAGTAACTCAAGTAAATTCTCCGTTGCTGCATCAAGCCAAAGTAATGAAAGTGTTAATAATATTATTGCACATAAATTGCCAAAAAACATTTGTTACAGCAAAAGTGCTTCGGCTGATTACCGTGTTGCTAGTGCAGTTTCTGTTAAAAATGATGGAGAGTCAAGTATCTTACATGTTACTAATAATCTTAGTATTAATCCTGGTATATTCACAAAGATGTATGCTTCAAGAGCTGATAGAACTAGGAGAATGCGAGTTGAGAGAGCGTTAGATGTGAGCCGAAAATTACGTAGAAAAGAATTAGTTAAAGAAAGAGAGAAGTTAAGACAATCGATCGAAATTTCCCATTGAAAATACATGGGAAAAATGCACTTTTTAAAAAAAAATCATAACTTTTTTAATTTTTATGCAAAAAATTCTCCAGGTCACATTTGTCTTCATTTTTAGCTGCACTATAAGATAGCACTTTAAAAAAATTCAATTTTCAAAAATTTTCAAAATGGCGGACTTTTAAAATGGGTCATAAAAATCACCACAATGTATCAGTGGTTTTATCACATAAATGTTGTCGGAAATTCAAAAAATTTTTTTAATCGGGGGTATGTCCGACCATTCGCCATGAAACTGATATTAGAAATAAATTTTTCAAAATTTTTTATCCAAAATGGCGGATTCAAAATTTTGATTTTCTACATTTTTGAAAAAAATTTCTAAAACAACGTCAAAAGCGATTTTCGGAATCGCTATTTACGAATCTAATGTCAAAAATTTATTTTTAAAATTACCCGATCCAATATGGCGGATTCAAAATTTTTATTTTCTATATTTTTGAAGTAAATAGTCGGAATATTAATTGATAGATTAATAGTTACAAGAAACAATTATTGGGATATTTTGGGAACTCTCTTTTAGAAATTTAACTTTTCATATTTCCAAGAATAATTAAAACAACTTAAGTAATTTAGAAATAACTCTATTTAATATATTTTAATTGTAGGAACCTTTACATTATTATTCTTTTGAAGACATCAAATTTTGTTTTTTACATCCATTTATGTGATAAAACCACTGATACATTGTGGTGCATTTTTATGACCCATTTTAAAAGTCCGCCATTTTGAAAATTTTTGAAAATTGAATTTTTTTCAAAGTGCTATCTTATAGTGCAGCTAAAAATGAAGACAAATGTGACCTGGAGAATTTTTTGCATAAAAAATAAAAAGTTATGATTTTTTTTTAAAAGTGCATTTTTCCCATGTATTTTCAATGGGAAATTTCGATCGATTACTGGCACGTGTTAATATTCATCAATCGGCTTCAAATTTTGGGAAAATTTTTTTTTATTTTATTGGAACCAAACGGGGGGGTGGCGTAAACAAAATTCGAAAGTCGAATTTTTACGGACACCCTAATATCATATATTCAAAAATTACTAGAAGCGCATGCGTTCCGTGTAAACCTATCTTTTTCTCTTTCTCGAAATTCATTCTATTTCCCCTAGAGATTTCAGGCGCTGTTGCCGCTTCTTTCCTTTTCTTTTTCGCTAACGACAAATAGTCATAAAAGTTACTAACTTTAAATATTATTTTCTTAACAACTCAACGGTAAATCAATTCTATATTTTAGAAAAAGCTCTATTATACTATCGTTTAAAACATATTAATTTTTTTCAAAGATCTGTAAAGTCGTTTTCTTTTAATCAATAAAAACATAGTCATTTTGCATGTTTTTTCACTGTTCCCATTGGAAATTTCAAACTTTATAAATATATATCTTGAAAACGGTACTGTTAAATT
The DNA here is from genome assembly GCA_032873175.1 of Leptopilina drosophilae. NCBI lineage: Eukaryota > Metazoa > Arthropoda > Insecta > Hymenoptera > Figitidae > Leptopilina > Leptopilina drosophilae. Next base: position 42,675,567 of record CM065478.1, on the reverse strand, counting down.
AAATAAAATTTTAACCACACATGTAAAATAAAGCTAGGAATATGTCTTTAAAATTTTATAAGAATCTGTAGAAATTCGATTTTGGGATAAACCTCCTTAAAATCAGTTAATTTGTGTCCATCTCTTGCAATCAAAAATTTTATATTTATATAAGCTTTACGCCAAGCCTCATTTTCTTCACATGTTCTTTTATAATCTTCAGACATTTGTTGCTTGAATTCATCTTAAATTTGGTTAGAGTACACTGAACGACAATGAATTAAAATTCTAACAAATAATTTACGAAGCATTTGTGGCATCATCCAGACAACAGCTTCGCTCAAACAATTTTTCCACTCATTATCATCATCAAAAACCCCTAAAGCTAAACAAGCAGATGTGAATGTCATATGTACTGTTACATCAACTGTTTTCAAAGTGTCAAAAGATTTCCTTTCCTTGTAAGCAATAACAGTCTGAGATGACACAATTCATCATAAAAGGGATTAACAGAATATATTCTTCCCAATTCTTTTTCACTACGTTCTCTAACTTTCCATTGTATAGATTTCTGAACCCATGTGTAGTGTTCTGGTATTGGAGATTAATAATACTGATGTGCATTTCTATCACGCTTGTTTAACTCAAAGTAATCTATTAACTTTGTTTTCTTATCTAAATCAAAAGAAACAATGTCACTTTTTCCTTCACGAAATAATAACATTTTGTTCATTTGGTAAATGTATAGGTACACGGTTAATACTGTGACTTTTTTCCCAAAGATTTACTCAATATTCTCCATACTGCTTCAACAGGTCCAACATATCTATTTTCTTTATAGTGATTTATTTCATCATGATTAATTACAGATTCGCTGTTATTATTAATTATAAGGATCGAAGCAGCATCATGGCCTTTATAAATATATTTGAATAAGTATTTAATAGACTTTATACTGGAAATAACTTTCACATTAATATGACAATTGAATAATTTAGAAAGACTTGGACTATAGGGAACAACATAACGATTATCAACAATGTAGTATTTGGTCCTTCGTAAGTTTTTCCAGTGAATCTTCTACGATATTTCACATAACAATCATCTTCAAATATAGTTTATTCTTCAAAAAATCTAGTTAAGTTTTTAGAATATTTTCCATCAACTAAACACCAGTCGCCACAAGGACCGTGAATATTATGTTGCATTATAATTTTGTGCAACTGATTATCAACATTTTCATGTAGAATCTCGCCTGAAATATAACGATCAACAGTTTCTGATGTTAATAATTACGAATTGTCTTTCAATATAACCAGTAAATGAATGTGAGGCAAACACGTTTTTAAAATTCAATAACATAAACATATGATTTAACTTCACCAAATAATTTATCATTAACAATAGTGTTTATAAGGTGTTTAACTTTCAAGTAAAAAACCCTAACTGCTAAATCAGGTCGATCAGAAGCCGATTGATGAGGTAATAAATTTTCTACAATTTCTTTCCATTTTGTATTGCATGTCATTTTTATGAATAAATCTGGCTTTTTAATCCCTTGATTGTGTAAGTGATCAACTAATCCTTTATACGTTTTACTTCTTAGTTTTATTTGATTATTTTGACAAAAAAATAGTCTATCTTTTTCAATTTTAACGTAGTTATCAACAACTCATTGTTGAAAAAATCTTCCGCCATGTAAGAATTGATTATACTCATGATCTCTTATTGCCATTTTATATTTTATGTAAGCAGATCTTGATATAGTATGATTTCTAGATCGCTTTTTACTGTCATTACGAATCATATCAATACCGTAACCCTTACTTTCTTGTGGATAAAATATTGGATAAATCCAAGGTTCAACATTTGGATCCAAATTACTAACCAATTTTAATTCTTTACTTGATTTGTTATAAATTGTAACAGAAGACTCTGGTATTAAACCTTCTGAATTTGTATTGCAAATTGCGGCTACCTTATTACTTTTTGAAAATTGTACCTTTCTTTATCAAATCCTTTCTTTCAAGTAAATAATAATTGTAGTTCCGGAATTTCGGTATTATTTAGTTTTGATAAAGCAGTCTCTGTCTTAATTACTTCAGACATCATCAACAAAGACTTTGTGAAATTGTTACAATCTCATAATAATTTTTCAATAATTAACAATAACTCTTCATCTAAATTGTCATGTTTTTTTAATCTGTAACTAACAGCATCGTCTGGATCATAAATGAATAATTGACCAAAAGAAGGATCATGATATTTTTTAGGATATAAGACATTATTCATTTGATAATAAATTTAACCTTGAATTTTGTAACAAAACGGCCCTCGCCTATTACCTTTAAAATTGACTACATTAGCATTTAATGAAGCAAAAGCAAATGAATTATTATACATTCTAACATTAGCTGTAAAATGATCACACTTTTTGTGCAATCCATCAAACAAACTTTTTAATTTACAAGGATATTTTACTAAAGGCAATGAAACACCACCATGCTTACAACAATCATTAAAAGTATTCTTGTTGTTAACTTTCTCTTTTGCAAAATGTTTAGCCTGACAATGTCTGCAATTAACAGACATTTCACTAAGATAGTTTTCTTCTTTATTTAAAGAACTATCAACTGATACTGTGTTTAATTTAATTCTTTGACGATATGCTTTTTGGTAAGCTGCAAAATTTTTTTAAATTTCTGGTTCTAAGTGTTATCATTTCTTACAGTTGAAGGTAATATCATCGTTTTATCATCTTTTTCCACTTCATTTAAAGATTTTGACTTTATTTCTCTTACTTTATTCCCACTATTAATTACTTGTGTTTTATAGTCAGTTTGAGATATTTTTAGGTTATAATCTACTCCAATTAATTCAGTTATAGAACTATCAACAGTCATTGTTCTTAATTTAAGTCTTTGACGATATACTTTTTGATAATCTGCAGAACTTTTTTTAATTTTGTGGTTTAGAATGTTATCATTTTCACCATTTCCTGCATGCGAATGTAATACTATCGTATCATCATCAGCTGTTTTCACTTCTTTTCAGGATTTTAACTTTATTTCTGTTACTTCATTCCCATAATTAATTACATGTATTTTATCACCTGCAACTATTTGAGATATTCTTGAGTTTTAATCTAGTTTACTTAAAATATGAATGTCTTTTTGTTGCTCATAATTTATTTTTTCTTTTAATTTAAGTCTTTGACGGTATGCTTTTTGATAATCTGCAGAACATTTTTTAATTTTTTCTTTCGAAAACTTAGATTTTTCTTCATTTCTTATTGATGTTTGTAATAATTGAGAACTCAAATGTTTGTAATAATTGACTTCTTTAAAAGATTTTTACTCAATTTTTTTTGTTTACTCTCATATTGACTTAATTGCATTTCATTACTTACAATTTTCTGGAATATTACTGATGTAGAACCAAGTGCATGGGAAACAACAATATTTCTTTGCTTCGCAGCAAATATCTTTTGCTCTGATGTATTGCTTTGATGATATGCTTTTTGGTCATTTCCATCACAGCTTACACTATTTGCTACAATTTTTCGAACACAACTATTAACAACTTCTTAAATGATTAATTCCTTTCGTTTTTTTCATATCTTTATTTATATTATTTTAAAAATTTAATGTCTTTTTTATTTCCTAAATACCCATCGCATATACACCTTTACTTGTTGCTTCCACTTTCTGGACTTTATGAATACCATTATCATAAATTGGGAAATGTAGCAAATAATCATTTGTAAACATTAAATATAAATGATTTCTCATTGCTGTATGGTTATAAACAATTTTTTCAGGTTTAATGTTACAATAAATGGAAGTAGCAAATACAATCGCGTATACACCGCAATAAACAAAATTAGGTTGTTGTTGAACTATTGGAAAAACTGTAGTAGGTTGAAAAGGGTATAATCGATTTAAAAATTATATTGATCTTTGTTTAAGCATTTTTTGTTAAGACTATCATAAATGTATAATTCATTTCCATCATAATATGTACAAATCCAGTGTCCATTGTCAAAAGGGCCACTAAACAGAATTTGAATAGAAGACTGATTTTTTTATATATAAATATGTTGTGTTTTGCATTTGTAATATATCACCTGATTCACTTTCTAACAATTCTTGAAACTTATACATGTGACTTTTATTTAACATTTATTTTTTCTTCCGAATTATACTTACTTGACTGTCACTTAATTTAAAAAACCAATGCTTTGAATAACAATTCATTTTTATGAACAGTTTTAAAATTTAAATATAATTAAAAAACTCAAATATTATAATCAAATTGTATCCCTATTTCATTCTCTGCATATGTATCTATATTTATTAATCTTTTGATCTCTTTATCTATATATGTATTTATATCTGAAACTTTTAATATATTTATCTTTTTACCTATTTATTTCTTTATCTGTTTTACCTATTTATCTCTTTATATCTTTACCTCTTAATCTGTTAATGTATTTATCTCTTTCTTTTCTTATTATATGTTTATTAAAAATTGCAACTTTAACGTTTTTATCTTAACACATTTTCTTCTTATTTCAATATATTTCTCATTATAATAACACGTTTGATCACTTTTTAACAACATAAATAATTCATTGTGATTTACACTACCGTCCGAAATTGTGCGAACGCTAACATCTCGAGCTATTAAAAAACACACCCGCACAGAAACAGTGATAAGTCGGTTAAAAATGAAGCTAGATGCTTTTTTTAAATTGCATTGGAAAGCTTATTAAATTTCCAATTAAATGCCACTATTTTAAGATGTATTGTATAAATAGGAAGCGAGATATCATGTTATAAAGACAAAAAAATAATTCTATTTTTTTCGGAATTTCTTACTCTGACTTTGACTCTTGGCACAGTTTAGCAAAGTTTATGAAAAAAAATGTTACTTTTTCAGACTATTCCTTGTAACCTAAGCTTTAAATAGAGACCAATAACAGCAAAAAATATTTACGGGTTCCCGAGATATTACAAAAAGAATCGGACCGTGCCAAGCAGAATTTTCAATCATCGGTTTCTCTAATTCGCCGTTGAGTCAATTACTTGTCTGTGAAAAAAGTGTCGAAAATTAATTTTACCAAGTACATTCTTACCGGGATCCACTTTTTAAATATCGATATATAATAAATTAAATTAAAAAGTGGATCCCAGTAAGAATGTACTTGGTAAAATTAATTTTCGACACTTTTTTCACAGACAAGTAATTGACTCAACGGCGAATTAGAGAAATCGATGATTGAAAATTCTGCTTGGCACGGTCCGACTCTAGCTTCATTTTTAACCGAGTTATCACTGTTTCTGTGCGGGTGTGTTTTTTAATAGCTCGAGATGTTAGCGTTCGCACAATTTCGGACGGTAGTGTACATTAAATTATAGCCAAATTTATTTTATACTTTTAATTACCTTAGTAACTTTAAACACTTTATTGACCAAATTTTTACATAATGTAAGAATTTTAACACTTTTACTAACTATTATGTAACTATAAACTACTTTATATACTAATTTTTATTTACCTGTCTTTCTTTTTAATTTCATTAGTTTTCACTTTTATATATTAATCACTTTTTTATTTCACTTCTTAAAAGGAAAATAAAAGGGCGATGTCGAAGTTAGTCTCTTGAGCATACTTACTTGAAACTGAGTCCCGAGCAACACTCACAGCGGGTTTGCTCGGGACCCAGTTTCGAGTAATTGTGTCGAATGGGGGACGACTACTTCTCCTCATGGGACTATCGTGGACACTGTCCTAAAAGGGCAGCCCTCACAGCGGGGTTGCTTGGGACTCAGTTTCGAGCGGCGTGGTCGAATTGCGTAAGGCGGTCAAAAGAGGACCGAAAATTTTCCGAATTGCGGAAGGCGGTAAGTTAAAGGGCCCCATTACTCCTCCGTTCCTTCTTTCCCCTTCTACTCTGCAGTCGGTTTCAGGAGTTGCTAGAAAGGCGGGACGATACAGCGGTTTTCCCTCAAGTATAGACGATTGAGAAAGGGGTTTCCCTGTCTCACACTTTTTCCTTCACACTTTGTACAGGCTTAGGACTGTCAGCATTTGACCGAAATTAGCAATTCATATTAATTAGCTGGCGTGTTTAAAAAAATGGGTGTATACAGTAAATCTATGTATATTTATGTATAATATATATATATATATACATTTTTTGTATTCACCATTTTTTTCTAAAATTGATAGTTTTCGAGAAAAATGCAAAAAACCATGAAATTCCATAAAATGTGGTTAAAATATACTCTCACCTAAAAGGACATCTAATTATAAAAAAATAAAGTCTTATAATGTTTTTTGGTGCGTAATTACGAAAATCATAGTAAAAATAGTCGAATAGTTCAGCTTCATAGTAAAAACCATAAAAAACACCATAAAAGTCTGATTTTTTGCATTTAACTCGTAAAAAACGCAAAAATTTCAAAAAATGTTATATACAAATATTGACTTTCTAGTTGGTACTAGAAGGTACTTAGAACCCAGAACCAATCCCCCTTACAAAAAAAAAAAAAATTTTGACAGGTGTCCCTTGAAGAGACCACTCAGAGGCGGGCGAAGCCCGCCGCACCTAGTTCCGCTTCACGTTTAGAGAGAAGTCCTCTTGCTTTTCTATGTAGAAAGGGAGTCAAATTTTCTAGTTGGTACTAGAAGGTACTTAGAACCCAGAACCAATCCCCCTTACAACAAAAAAAAAAATTTTGACAGGTGTCCCTTGAAGAGACCACTCAGAGGCCAGTGTTTACTACGAGCCCGATCCGTGAGAAATGTCTGGCCGTCTAGATGCAACTATGTACCGCTGTGTTATTAGCAAAAATTAGATGTACTGGGGGTAGAGGTGTGACCTAATGAACTCATTAGTCGATCACTCCTCCTTCTCGGCAGCCCCTCCTTCTACAGTCATGGCAAAAGAGTGGGAGAAGGGCTTGAGATTTGACCATTTTACGCAACTCGGAAAAATAAAAGAAGACCCTTTCCGCAATTCGGAAAATATTTGACCATTTTACGCAATTCGACCCCAGCCGTTTCGAGTAAGTCTGCCGAATGGGGGAAAGGCTACTTCCACTCGCGGGACTATCTTAGACTGCCCAATAAAAAGGCAAAAGGCATCCTTCAGCGTAGGCAGGTAGAGATTTGTTTTCTCTCTCTCCTGAGAATGATATAACAATAAGAGTTTTCCTTTTCCTTCAAAATTTAACGCTTTGCTTTCCTTCTCGCACCTTACGAAATCACATAAGAGTTTTCCTTTCCGTTAAAATTTAACGTTTTGCTTTCCTTCCTGCATCTTACGAAATGACATAAGAGTTTCCTCTTTCGTTAAAATTTAACGCTTTGCTTTCCTTCTCACACCAAAGAAAATCGCATAGGAACTTCTCCTATCGTTCCTATCGTTAAAATTTAACGCATTGTCGTCTCTCTTTCACTTAAGAAAAGTAGATAAAATAGAATAAGAGTTTCCTTTACTTCTACCTAATTTGCATACTTGTTGGTTTTATGTAAGGATCGAAGACAAGTAACATTAGACTGTTTTATTTGCATATTTATTCGTTTCATAGAAGGATAAAAAGCGATAGATATTTATTTTTAAAGGTTGAATTTGAATTTTCTAGTTAATAAAAGAATCAAATAATATATAAATAAAAAAGTAAAATATGTTATTTACGTTTGTGTAGGTAATTTAAAAAATCAATCATATTTAATAATTTATTTTGGCAAAGTAATTTAATTTTTAAATAATAATATATATTTTGAATACACTTTAATATTATTTAAATACTTTTTTGATTATCAGCTGAGAAATGTAGTAGAATTTACATTAAAAACTAAACATTCTTCATTTTATGCGATTTTGAATGTTTTGTAACTTCATTGAAGAAATATCAATTTATGCCAAATTTTTGGAACACGTTGATTAAAGCAATATCTTCTTGCTGCAAAAATTTTTCGTTGTGTTTTGCACTAATCTTCAAAATAAATTAATTCAAAATTTATTTTGAAGGTTCCCGACAAATATTATAACTAAACTGGAAGATTAATACCTTTAAAATTAAAGAAAGTGAATTTATCATTCGGTAATATTAATATTAAAGGTGAAAGAATTTAACAATTATTCCGAATCAAATCTCTCGAAAATAAATAATTGTTAAATTCTTTCACCTTTAATATTAATATTACCGAATGATAAATTCACTTTCTTTAATTATATTTGCCATGAATTTGAAATAAGGCTTTACCATCTTCAAGAAACTCCCTACATTATCATGAAATAATGCAGGGAGGTATAGTATATATTAAGGAACTCGGAGAATCTTGGGGTGCATGTAGCTCAGTGGTCAGAGCAGTCTACCGGCAATAGAAAGGTCGTGGGCTCGTATCCCACCATGCTAACCAATTTTTTCTGAGTTCTTTGATAATTTTGAAATTATTAATTAATTTCGAAAAAATGATTTTCAGAAAAAGCAGGTTTCTGTATTAGGACAGCTGCGCTGTCGATACATATGAAAAATATATTGTATTTTCATAACGAAATCTAGTGCTTACTCAAGAAATTTATTTTCGAGAGATTTGATTCGGAATAATTGTTAAATTCTTTCACCTTTAATTAATACCTTTAATTAGATTGAAATAAAACTATTTTTTTAAAAGTCAGTTTCAAATTCTTTTTATGTGAATTAAAAAACCTATATTTATTTGAATTACATTAATAAAAAGAATTAATTAATTGTATTCAATTACCTAAAGTTACAATACCAAAAATTGTAAACTTTTATTAATGTATTAAAATTTAACTTATTAGTTACAAGAAATAATTAAATTATTGAAAAATATTATTATTTAAAATTAATTAATTAGTTAAATTAATTTTATTAATTTTGTGAATAAAATTTAATTTAAATGAATATATTTAAACTCAATTAAAGATAATTTAAATTAACTTTCAAAATTAAACGTTTAATTTCGTTTCAACACTGAGAAAATGTTTTGTACAAACTTTAGTCAAAAGTTGAGGTAAATGGCTACACATGCGCTTTTGAATAAAGTTTAATCAACTGTAGTTCAAAATAAACTTTTCGCAGGTGAAAGTAAAATTGGTCAGTTTTTAAATTAAATTTCATAGAATTTCAACAATACTTTGTTAAGAAAAGAAAAGTGTTAGAATAAAGCTTAGTCTACGTTTGAACACAATAGAAACAAAAAAATGAGAGAATGTATTCAACACATTTCAGAGAGTGACCTCTGGAAACTAAAATTTCAGTCAAAAGTTGAGTAAAATGTGAACAAGCTATTGGTAAAATGTGGGGAAGGAAATATTGTTAAAAGGACAAATTTTCTAAGAGCTCCTAGAATTTCACATACAGTCCTGATAGTATAGTTGCGTGGTGGGGCTTTAATTTTACCCAACTTCTGGACAAACTGTGACACACGCAGGTAAATATCTACCAAAGTGCAGCATAAAGTATTAAAAATAGTAAATCAGTTTATAATCAAATGCATACCAAAGTTTAATCTAATATCTGTTTTAATCTTTAAATTACTTTTTGAACATTCTTTGGAAATGCATTTTAATAACCATACAAAAGAATTTGAAACATTATTGAAATGCCTATATGTAGCCATTTTAACCATCTTTTGACTAAACTTTATACAAAATATTTTCTTAGTGAATTAATTAATTAATTTTGTTAATAAAGTTTAATTCAAATAAATATATTTAAACTCACATAAATATAATTTTAAAGGTCCTTTAAATAAAAAAACGTTTCATTTCGAATTTGACTTTTCTCGCAAGTAGCAAACCAACTTTAAGTTAGTTATGATATTTGTTGGTAACCTTCAAAATAAACACTAATTTTGAATCAATTTCTTTCGAAGACTAGTGCAGAACCTATAGCAAAATTTTTGCAGCATGAAGATATTGCTTTAATCACTGTGCTCCAAAAATTTGGCATAAATCGATTTTTCCCCAAGAAAGTTACAAAACATTCAAAATCGCGATAAAATGATGAATGGTTAGTTTTAAAGGTAAATTCTTCTATATTTCTCAGCTGATAATCAAAAATGTAGTTAAATAATAGGAGAGATGGCCCTAAGGTGATTCCTAGGACTAATTCCTGTATTACCAACTTTCTTAAAACGATAAAAAAATTAATTATCGATTGTTGATTTTTATATGTTGTACGAATTATCTATCTGAATCCGATTCGATAATCGGATAGTTTACCCATCTTTTGAAGGACTGTAGATTTCACATGGAATTATGTATAAAGGTCAATAATACGGCGTTTGAAGGTTTGTCTTATTACCTTACTTCCTATCATAAAATTTTTTTTCATTTAATTAATAACAAAAAAGTTATGTCACTTTTTTAAAAAAGTTAAAAATTCGACTTTTAAAAAATTGGCCCCAAGGTGGTCATCATACGAAAATTCACTAAAAAAGTTATAAAAAAATGTAACAAACGTATTATTAAGTGGTTTATTTAATATTAATTATTTCTTAGGATCACAGAAACATATGAGGCATTTCATTTCAAACCGTTCCACCGACAAAAAACAATCGCAAGAAGACATATTTTCTAATAATTTTTATTATATAATTCTTTAATTGTTTATAATATATTATACACTGATTCAAAAGAGAATTTCATGAGCTTTCTATTGCTATTTTGATTATTTTAAATTTTTGCCAATTTCGTAGAGAAATTGCTGTTTGAAATGTTAAACTCTTAATATCTCAAAACACCCCCACGCCGATTTTTATCAAAATTATATGAAAATAAAGCGTAAATTCTCCAGTTTATATTCCCATTTGATATATTATGGACATTTCATGGGATTAATAGAAAAAAAATTATTTAAAAAATGTGTTTTTGAAAAATTTGACAAATAGTATGAAGTTGAACCTTAACCCATTCAACTTACATTCAACTTCATACTATTTGTCAAATTTTTCAAAAACACATTTTTTAAATAATTTTTTTTCTATTAATCCCATAAAATGTCCATAATATATCAAATGGGAATATAAACTGGAGAATTTACGCTTTATTTTCATATAATTTTGATAAAAATCGGCGTGGGGGTGTTTTGAGATATTAAGAGTTTAACATTTCAAACAGCAATTTCTCTACGAAATTGCCAAAAATTTAAAATAATAAAAATAGCAATAGAAAGCTCATGAAATTCTCTTTTGAATCAGTGTATGATATATTATAAATAATTAAAGAATTATATAATAAAAATTATTAGAAAATATGTCTCCTTGCGATTGTTTTTTGTCGGTGGAACGGTTTGAAATGAAATGCCTCATATTACATATTTTTTTCTACTTTGTCCTTTCGTCAAAAATGATACTTTTTGTGTATTCGACAGGTAAAATTTTGAAAATAATTCTATTTTATTACTATTAATTAAAAAACTTAAAAATTGATAAAATTCACAATCACAATGATAAATGTTGATAAATATAGCGTATAAACACATTTTCATAAAAAATCAAAAGTGACCACCTTGTGGCCAAAAAAGTGTCAACCTTAGGGCCAAGGCACAATTTTTTAAACGTTAATGAAAAAATTTTTGAAAGCACAATATTAATTATATTCATTTGGAAAATTATTGTACGATATATAAAGATAATTATAAAGATTTTTATTTATTTAAAATAGTTAATTTCGATGATTTTAACACCATGAGAAAAAAATTTCTCGATAATTCAAAAAAAAGAAATTTTACAACGTTCACGTTACAAAGAGACTCATACGACTATTTACCTCAAAACTTTACTAAAATCTTTGTCTTCTCAAATAATAACATGAACAGAAAAGATTTGAAGATACTAACTTATTTTGAAAAATTTTCTTAGGGTGACCACCTTGGGGCCCTGATCACCTTGGGGCCCTCTCCCCTATTAAAGTGTATTTAAAATACTTATATAAATAATTCCGATTTCCTAAAATTAAATTACATTGCCAAAATAAATTATAAAATATGACTGATTTTTGACATTTCATACACAAACTTAAATAATATATTTTACTGTTTACTATATATTATTTGATTTTTTTATCAACTAGAAAATACAAAGTCAATCTTTAAAAATAAATATCTATCTGAATCCGATTCGATAAATAGTTTCTGAGAAATTCCACTTGTTAACTAAAAACATGATTTTTTAAAATGGAATTTCTACATTTTTGGCAGGATGAAAATCAATTTTTTTGTTGGGTTCTCTTCATGAAATGCCAATTACAATTTGTTGCGAATTGAATTTTTACAAAAAAACTGATTTTGTGAGGAGGGGAATGAAATTTTTGACTTATAAACAAATAAACACTACATCAATAATTTTTACTTTAACAATTTGGCATAAAGGCCATTATTTTGATTACTTATTCTCTCCTGCAAATTTTGCAAAAAAATTTTTTGATCTAGGTCAAAAGAGGAGAGCGAGAAAATATTTTTTTCAAAAAATTCCTGAGCCTTTAATTATTAATATTTTTTATTTTTTAATCGTATTTTTTTAATTGATTAATCATACTAATTATAAAAAACCAATCTAAATATCTATGCACTTCTTGTTCCTAAAAAAATTCGTAAAAAGTATGCAACGTTTGAAGCTACTCTAGGTTGCATAGTGAGGGAAATCATCAGTCGCTTGTGCTAAAGTTGAATTTAAACTTTTAAATTCGTAAAAGCTGTCATAACATTCAAACAAATTAATGAATTTTGATCATTTTTTATAAACTGTACTAAATTTTTCTCAGAAATTCAAATTTCTGTTTTGTTTCTTGAAAAATTTATAAATAATGTCAAAAAGTGAATAATTAAAAAAAATTTTTTTTTCCATTTTTTCAAATTTTTTATTTTTAACTTCTAGAATAATAAAAGCAACACTAATTTATTATTTTCACATTAAAAGAATTAAGGTTTTCGGAAAAACGCTATTCGCTGAACTTTTTTCCTATTCAAAATTGAGGTGTTTTCGAAATTATGATAAACAAATACATTTTCAATATAAGTAATATGATTTTATTTATATACATATAGAAAAACTTACTTCTCTAATATAATACTAGTATACACTTTCGACTATACGCAATACTAAATAATATTATGTGTACTTAATGTATTTATACATTATTATTATACTAGCTGTCGTACCCGTCTTCGACGGGTTTTAGATCCTACCAATACATATATACAGTTTGTCTACCAATCTAGAAAACCGGAAAATAAAAGGGAATTTATATTGACAGGAAATAATAATAATTAGTTATAATTAACTGTTTCAGTGGGTAAATAATACTATTTGAATCAGGGACTGACATTTTATTATCAAATCAGTTATTTTTAACTAATTCAAATGCCGAGAACAAAATTTGTTAATTTGTGCGAATTACCTAATATAATAAAAAATTTTTTTATAAGAAAATTACTGATTTAGCTTATTCCTAGTTTTTCTCGGTCACATTAAATTCCCGGATATTTCCCGGTTTTCCCGGTTGGTAGACACCCTTTTATCATAACTTTTATCTTTTCATTGCTCAAAACATCTTTAAAAGTAAAATCTAGAATTAAAAAAAACTTTTTAACATATAAGTTATTACCCATTAGCATACTGCTTGCATTGTATCACATGTGACTTACAATTCATGACATCCTGCGATACCGTTTTAAAAACAAAAAATTTAATTTTAAATATTTCTAAAATTGTTGCAAGTAGATAATATTGGATAAATTGGATGAATAAATAATTCTGAATAGTTTTATTCTTTGACGTTAAAATCGGAATCAATGATCACAAACATACAACTGACTTAAGTTTAATAGTAATTAGTATCAATTATATTTTTCTCGATTTTTAACATTAAAACCATTCTTAAACAGATATTTTAAAAGGTTTCCATTAAAAAATGTGAAATTTGTAAATTTTCTATTTTTTGAAATTTTTTTATATTTACATCTTAGTAACAGGATATATTTTTTGCAAAATTATGCTAAAATGTGCCCAAATAACATGTAATACTCAAGTATAGAAAGTTCAAAAGCAATCCATGAAAAAATATAAAATTTTGAATTTTTCAATATTTTTAAAACATTTTTATATTTACATCTAAGTTATAGGACACAATTTTTTGAAAAGTTATGCTAAAATTTGACCAAATAACATGTAACAATCAATTATAGATAATTTAAAAAATTATTCTAAAATATGACTTAATAACATGTTATAGTCAATTATAGAAAGTTTAAAGCATTTTTAAGCAAAATGTAAAATTTGAAAATTTTTGTTTTTTGATTTTTTGGAAAAAGTTAAATATCTCCCGTTCTAATTAATATTTTTCAAATCTGTAAATTTATAAACCTTCCTTGGCCTAAGCTCTAACATTCTGCCAAATTTGGTTTAAATCGGTGAACGAGTTTTTGTCGGATTGGGGTACAAAGACTTTGTGACACACACACATACATTAAAATTTTTAAAATTATTTCTGGAATCGTTGATGTCACCCAGGTGGAAAAGTTAACGTTAGCCAACGTTAGCTAATGATACTAACGTTAGCCTAACGTTAGTGACCAAAAAAATGACTAGAAAATTGTTAAGAGGTAATTAAACTGAAATATAGCTAACACTGGTCACCAGGCAGTTGATTTCGGAATTATCAAAACCTAGATAATAATATGTGGTCTATTTTTCAGAGTAAATTAACCTGAAATTGTGAAAATCGAATACTAGGTAGTGGTTCTTAGACTTATCGGTTATCAGGTAGTTTATGGTCAATTTTCTGGAGGAAATTAACCTACTATTGGTATATATTTTCAAGGACTTACGAATTTTCAAGCAATGTTTGAAAAATTTTTCTAATTCAGTAAACCTAAAATGGTGAAAATCGTTCATCAGGAAGTACTTTTTAGACTTACAGATGTCCAGATAATTGCTAACAAATTTTTCCTAGAAAGTAATTCTGAAACTATTCAAAATTGGTCTCCAATATGTGATTTAGTGCACTGATCGATGTCTTAAAATTTCTGTCAAATTTTTCTAAGGATACTAATCTGAAATAGTAAACACAGGTCAGTAGCAAGGGGTAAGTATAAATATAACGATATCAATTAATATGTAATTAACTTTTAGAAGAAAAGTAATCGAAAACATGGAACATAATTTGTTTATTATGCGAAGTATGTACATAAAGTATATTTCATGACAATAAATAAATTATATTAGTTGTAAAAGTTATTTAAATGATACTTTTCACACAATTACGTAATCGTAACCAAACGTAAAACAATAAATTTATTACACTTTTAGAACATTTTTTAAATCAACTTTAAATTGATTAATTAATTTTATATCTCATTTCATCAAAGTAACCAATAATTATTTGGGTTCTGAATCATTCGTAGGAAAACAAACATAATTTTTAACGCGCAAAAGTTTACCTTCAATTGACTCAACGGGTAAAGCATGTAAACTGTAGGAATGTCGAACAGGAATAATTGTTCTTATAAAACTAAAGTTAATTTCGGTATTAATTATTCGATCATTGAAGTTACAAACTGTTTTTACTAATCCTCGTACATTTGCAAATAATGAATTCGCAACTTTAACAAAGAATTCAATAATGCCAAAGTTTTGTTTTTTGTTCCAGAATATACAACTGTTAGCGCGTTTCTTTTCTTTTGCATATAACGAGGATGTGTACTTTTCATTTCACAATTCTATTCTTGCGTATACTAGTACAGTCATAATATTTAAGTCATCATCTATATCTCGAGTTAAAGTATCGGTTTCATTTTGAGTGAAAGTGTAATTGATAGAAGCACCCAGAGTAATTGCGGCATAACGATTTTTATTTAAGTGTATTTCCATGAAATTTGTTACAATTCGTAATGCACTTACAAAGTGCATAGTGTTAGCCAACTCAACTTCTAACTTATTCGTCCCATGTCCCATTCGCACGAGATAACCATTACCACCTTCGAAAGGAAATGCGGACCATGACCATATAGGCCCCCACATTCTTACATATTGAGGAAGATGTAACAGTTGGTGTACGTTGTAAGAACATTTCTCTAAACCGTACAAATACTCTACATCATAAACAAAAATATAAAGCAGGGTCTCGGCGAAATCAATTTCGTCTTTTTTAATAACGTCTTGATTAAGGACGCTTATAGCTTTAGTAAGTAGTAGAAAATGATTGTAGTATTTGAGACTTAAAATTTTTTTTAAAAGAACTGGACCGTAAAAGAAAAGGAATTCCCTTAATTCAGATGCTTTCCAGTGAGTTATAACCTCCAAAGATCTAGGGCTCCGCGTGACAAAATCTGGTGGTTTTATGACTACTAAAAATTCATCAATTTCCTCTCGTTTCGATTTTGGAATATAAAAGTTTTTACCATTGTTAGAAGAATTAAACCAAAGGAATAGAAGCATAGATAAAACACCTAACAGCACACAGTGCATGTAATCCGGCACAAAACCTTTGGAAATATCAAAGTGAGTTATTCGTGCTGCAATAGAAGGGCCTTTGACACCTTTCTCATGTTTTTTACCATCACGAATCGCAATCTTTGCTTGACTAAGCATTGTCTCCTTCGTTATGATTGGATAATCTTCTCCATCTAAAGGGAAAACCCGATTAAATCCAGCACCAGTAGGGCAGATCTGTCCAGAATGTTCGCAAGAATTGTAACTGTTTTCACCATTGTATTGCATGACATCCTGAACAGAAGCCTTAGCTGGGGCATCTAGAACGGCAACAGGAGCAATTACTAACGATTCTATCATTTGGCCAGATTCTTTGTGTCTCCACTTTATTCTATGATTCCACAAATCTTCTATTTGTTCAACAAATGGTTTTAAGAAAGAAAACATTTGTGGTTTCGATTTAAACTTTTTGTTACTGTAGTAAAGGCCACAAAGAATCTGAAATCTTCTTCTAGTTCTGGGACTAACATTAAGAATTTGAGCCTGAATAGCCCATAGTGAACCATGAGCCGAGTCAGTAGGAATCCCATCTGTATTCCACATTAAACACAAATCGTAATCATCCAATATTACAGTATCTTTAAGACGTTTAAATTCACTGCCAGAAACAATGTCGTGAATAATGTTTTCATCTTCTTTATCTATGCACTCATTTCGGTACTTGTCAATGTAATATTGGAGATCCCCAACTTCAAACGCATCTTCTATTGCAGCACGAATATTAAATTCAATAAAACAGTCATTTGAATCAGAATTCGAGCAGACATCACAAACAGTGACTGCGGGCACCTGATTCCATTTCCCCATGTACCTAAAACATTTGTCACATATTTTATGTCTTATCACAGTTTCGGACATGCAATGTGGCATCAGTTTGTTTAATAATTTTTATAGAAAATATCGCGTTCTTGGAAAACTACTAGAATTTGCTGGGATTATAGTATCTATGAGTTTTATTACTTTGTCAAGTACTTGCTTTGTTGAAGCATTCGTAACATAAATATCTAAGACTTGACATAACAGTTTTCCGTTTAAATAATTCGATCCTTCATAAATTGGCTGGAAGAGCCATTTAATTGTAACGTTGGTATCATTATTATCTTCATCATTGTCTACATCATCAAAATGTACGGTTGATTCCGTTAAAACATCAGATTCAACGAAAATTTCTGATGCAGATGAAGAAATTGAAGTTGACTCAATAATTTCCACACTTATTTCTGAATTTGTAGAAGAAATATTGTTGAATTCTGATAAAGAATACACGCTTTGTTCATCATTACTAATCATTTCATCGTCTGACTCTAAAGGAATATCACTGGAATTTTCAGGTAATAAATGCAAATGTTCATCATCATTAATGTTCATGTCTTCATTATTAAACTCATATGGAATATCGCTAAAACTTGTAGATGATGAGGTCACATGTCCACAATTGACAACCATTTCTTCATCACTTAACTCAGAAGAAATATCGATAGAACTGATAGATGACGAATGTATAGTTCGATTATCAACATCCATTTCGCTAACCTCTGATCCACTGTCCGCATCCTATATAAAATAATTTATAAAATATAAAATATAATCGGGGCAAAAATTATTTTTTGAATAGCTTTGGAATAAGGACGAAATTTGGCTAGCAAGTGTAGAATTTGATAATCTTCAAATTGCTAATATTATAATTAGGCTAACTTTGCTCTTTTGTAGAATATCTCATATTTTTATACTTTGAATTAATGAATTTATAAACTACAAAAATCCATGATTTGCATATTTAAAAAATTTTAAACTTAAGTATTACGAAATCTGCATAATCTATTTTACAATAAATTAAATCTTACTTCGCGCATAATGAAATCCCTATAATTTTCCATATTAATCTCGGTGACGTAGATAGTCAGCTTTGTTCAGCCTATATTAAATCAACAAATTAATTATTTTCATAAATTAAAGAATTTGTTAAGTAAAATATTCATAAAAACTTGCTTGTATTTTATTAAATTTTCTTTTATAAACGTACATTTAATAAAACTGTAAATTTGTAAAACCAAAATCTTTTACAAGACATCTTTTACAAAATCTTTTATAATTGTATCTATTTTTATTGCAAAAGTATTATTGTAAAAATTTATTTTCAGCAGAAATATATACATACTGAAATGATATTTCAATTGTAGACTTTTTTTACGTGATTTCTTTTTGAATAATATAACATTTTTCCCCATATTGTAATCTTGTTCTAACAGTTTCTTATAAATTCATTGGCAAAGGAATTTTTTCATTGGTTCAATTTTTTTTAAGGTTAGGCTTTAGATTTAAAAGGTATGTTATAAACAAAAGCGAAATAATTATCTCTTTTCATTGCTTGTAAACAAAAGCGAAGTTATTTTTCCAACGTCACATTTTGTCTCCTGTCAAAAAACAGAAAGATAAAAGTTCGGCATCAATAAATATTGATAATCATAGTTTTTCGTAATTGGAGTTTAATTTTTTTTAATAATAAGTTCAATGGAAGAGCAAGTATTAATTTCTGGAGACGGTTGCTACACCATTGTGAACAAAAGTTCAATTATTTTTTATGTGAAAAACCCAGAATTGAAACGTGGATTGGAAGTCGCGTATTTGTGGCCAGAGAAAGCAGTTCACAAGAAAACTTTTACTGGCATCATAGTTGAAATTTCAAGTGAGATTACTTTAAAAAATTAAAATATTTGTCTTTGAAATTTTTATTTATTCAAAATTTAGTTATGTGTTAAAATATAATAAACATTAAAACTTCAGTTAGAAACAACAAATTACTTTCAAAATTAAAAAATTAGTTATTAATTATGTGCCAGTTTTATTTAAGGAGATTAAGTATTTAAGATTTACACACTATAAAATAATAGTAATAACTATAATACACTATGACAAATAAAAAAACAATTATCAACTTTTCATGAAAATAAAAAGTTAAATGTACGGATTCTGAAAATTCTTAATTTTTTGTAAAATAAAATTTCTAAAGTCAGAAAAAATTCTTTTTACATTTTAAAAATTGTACTAATTTTAAATTCTAAGTAATAAAAAAAATATAATTTTGACACAAATACTTTGATAAATATTCCTCGAGATAAAACTTTTTAATTCAATTATTTTTCCAGTGGATGAAAATTAATTAGTTGAACTGCGAACACAAAAAATTAAAGAAAACAAGAAAAGAACAACGTTGTCAAAGAGGCAAAAAATTGTGGGTGTCGATAACTCAGAAGATATGGATAACCAACAAGCTGAGAAAAAGAGAAAAAAGGTTTCTTAAAAATATATATTTTAAAAAAATGTTCTGAATTTTTATTATAATAAGCATTTCTTTAACCCTCCGTCACACACCTAGGGAGGGATTCCCTCTACGGTTTTAGTATTTTTAAAATAACTTTTGTTTTTCTCATTGAAGAATAAAATCAGTTTCTATACCTTTCGACAATTTATTCCTCAACACGTTTCTAAAAAAACATTTAGTTTAAACATAATTAATATTTAATTATGAAGCTTCAAAGCTAGAAAAAACACGAAAAAGTGAGGTTATGTTGAATAAAAAAATCAAGTTTTCAAAACATTTTTTGTTCCACTGTTGGTTAATGGCAAAATTATATTATAAATATAATTAAAATAAACTATTTTATGATTTTTTTGCTTATTTGTTAATGTTACATTATTTTTACATGTAAAGTGTAATTCCTTCGAAGATGTGCATTCGTGTAATTAATTATTATTTTTGAGACCGAAAATTAATTTTATTAATTTTATAATTTAGAATAATTTACTACATATTTGTAAGTTTGTGTTTAAATTAAATTTTTGTTGATTCCTTTGTTTACGTTGTAATGCCGCTTATTTTACAATGTGGTGAGGGATTCCCTCTAAACCTGTGTAAAGTCGTAATTTTTTCCAAGGTGTGTGACGGAGGGTTAAAAGAATTATTAAAAAATATTGGAAGTAATAGGAATCTAGTTTTACAAAAATTGTTTCAATTGATATGAAATTTGTTATTTAAAAATGATAAAACTTTTTTGCAAATTTATAAGCCATTATATTGCAATTTATATGTAAATAAATATGTATCAATAAATAAATAATTCTCACAATTATATAATTTATTTCTTATAGAAGGAATACGAAGCAATTCGAAGAGAGGCAAATGTACTAAGTGCTAAAGAATTGCTGATAACTTTAAATGAAACGAAACGTTTGAATTCAAGCGTAACTAATTCTTTGAAAAAAGTGGATATAGCTATAAGGTTGACGAAAAATTTAACTTATTTGTTGGAAGAGCATAAACAAGTAAGGTTATAATTCTATAAAAATGTTTATTTTTTCTTGAATATTTATATTATATTCGTAGTAAAAAGCCAAATTAAGTTTCATCAAATAAAAAAATACAGTTGAGCCATTAAATCAACATAAAAAAATTAGATTCATAAATAGAATTAAATTAATGTTTAAATTTTTAAAATAATTACTCTAAAAATTATTCACAATATTTGTGGCCAATTTCATAAACCAAAGAATAAATAAAGCATTTTTTCGCCTGTCAGTTTTCATTTTAAATATTTATTTAATTTGAAAAGTCGATTATTTAAATAATTTGGTTATTAAATTATTTTTATTATTTAATATTACTTACATAACGAATTTTTTTAATGACTAGGAACTAATTGATTTTGAGAAGAAGATTACGATACCAGACATTGAGACAAATTTGCCATTGGATAAAAGCAACAACTCTTTTCCAAATCCTGCAGTAGATTTCACTTCGAATCATCATCCGGAACCTTCAACTGTTAACCAAACTGGTGAAACTCTTCTCACTTCGAATCATCATTTAGGACCTTCAACTAATAACCAACCGTCTTTTTCTAATCAAGAAATGAATTACATTAAAAATCAATCAATCGACCAAGGACTTTCTTCTACATCAGAAACTTTTTCTGTAAATCAAGGATTTTTAAATTCAGCATCACCATATTTAAATCAAGTGTCTTCTGCCTTTGGTCGAATTTCTGATTACATGAGCGATAGCGACTATGAAAATCAAGAATTTGATCCAATAATTGATCCAGAAAAACGAAATTTAACTGACGGAAAAGAATCAACTCCATCGCTGGATAACGATGAGAAGGACGAATTGTTTCAAACAACAAAAAATACTCCTGAATCAAAAGTACAGCATAATTTAATAAGTAGATTTAATAACTGCCAAACATAGAATGATTTTTACCCTTTCAACTCTTTTTACTGCTTTAAATTACATCAAACATTTTAACTTGATACATTGTTAACATTAATGTATTATATAATTATTAACTGCTTGCTATGACAATTATTAATATATTATTAAATAAAATATTTAAATAATAATTTAATATGCTTAAATATAATTCGAATTTTAGGCAATTGAATTACTGGGAGAAAGTGGAATTTTCATTTTAAAGAAGGCATTAGATGATGTACTAAGAAAAGCTATCTCACAGACTACATTAGCACGCTTGTTATTGTGTTCCATTTTTAAAGAAGAGGCATTAAAAAATCATAGTCTTACAGGCAAAGGAAATACAGAAGAAAGACCAGGTTTACCAGTCGAAGCGATTAGTTGTATACTAAGTAAGTTTTCTATAAAATCAACATTATTGCTGTTAAATCTGGAAATTTGTTGACTCAATTACAATTAACTAATTTAACAATTTCAAATATTAATTAAATAATCATTATTACAAATTCTATTGTATCAATTCAAAAATTATGAAGTTTATTCAGTTAATTATTTAATTTTCGAAGTATTTATATTTACGACATCAAGAAGAGGCGAAATCTTCATATTTTCAAAATATTCAATCAGCAAAAAAATCTAACATTATTTATATTTACATTTTATAGTCAGATTAATTTATTATTTCAGAATATTGTAGACAGACAGCTAAACTCAAGAAAAAGGACGGTTGGAAGCTACACGATGACAGGCTAGTTAAAAGTAGCCTAAGGAGCAAATTATTTGAAATTCACCAGAAATTAAAATCAATAAGAAAATAATGAACTTGAAATTATTATATCACTGATTTCATTTATAAATAATATTTACTATAATGTTTCAATAAATAAATCAAACCTTGTTTGTCAAAGTTTATCATGCTATTTTAATTGCTTCGGAAATATTGTCCAGGTACTATTTCAATATCGAAAACTAAAAATAATTTTAATGATCAATAGTTCGAAATTTCAGTTTATTTTTTAAATCATAATCGAAAATTCAATAGCAAATAGTAAATCCAAGAATCGACTGCCTGGAAAATAATGATTAGTATTTTAAAATGTAATTTTCTCGAAAAAGTTTATAAAATTTATCTAGATATTAGTAAGACCAAGAAAAATTTTCTGGTGATATTGGTAAGTTAAAAAACCACTACCTAATGATTGACGTTCATTATTCTAGATTAATTTGATCAGAAATTATATACAATAAAACATCTTTCTGTTCATCGACTTTCATTATTCGTTGTTGATTTCATCGGGAAAATTAACCATAAATTACCTGATTTCAGGTTAATTTACTCTGAAAAATGGACCACATATTATTATCTAGGCGTTGGTAATTCCAAAATCAACTTCCTGGTGATCAGTGTTAGCTATATTTCAGTTTAATTACCTCTTAACAATTTTCTAGTCATTTTTTGGTCATTAACGTTAGGCTAACGTTAGTCTAACGTCAGTATCATTGGCTAACGTTATTATCATTAGTTAACATTAGCTAACGTTAACTTTTCCACCTGGGCAATAACATCTGATTTTATTAATAAGGATTATATAATTAATTAGCTGTCGTACCCGTCTTCGACGGGTTTTAGTTTTTTCAAATACATTCAGTAGTGTGTCTACCAGTCTCCAAAAATAAGAAATAGTAAAGAATTTAATTCGACAGGAAAAAATAATAATTAGCTACCATCAACTATTTCATTAGAAATTCGACTAAAAAGTCGAATTCGAACTAATTGTATCATAACACAGCCCCACAAAAAAAGTGTCGTGCGCGGCAGACCAGACTTTGGGTCGCTGATGACGAATTTGAAGTTAGATTTTCAAAATTCAAAATGGCGGCTCTAATATAGCGGACGAATTTTTAAAAAATTGATAGATTTACTTCAAACTTTGTAACTAGGTGTTTTTTGGGTCGCTAATGACGAATTTAAAGTTAGATTTTTAAAATTTTAAATGTTGGCTCGAATATGGGGGACGAATTTTTTAACTATTGATGAATTTACTTATTTTTGAAACACCAATGAGCAAGGATATAATAACAAAAATAAACAGAACATATTGTATGCTAATGTTCCCACTGTAAAAAACCAGAAATTTAATGCAATTCACCTTCTTCTCCCAAACCCTTGGAAATTGACAGTTCATCTAAAGATGTTCTAGATTTTGAAAATAAAGACATGAGAACCGATGATTAGGACGACTGTTACCTTCCGTATGATAAACAAGAGATAAAGATTCACCAAACGTTTAACCAAGAAGAACTTAGCAATCTCATTAGATATTTAAAATTGCCTAAGGATTGTGCAGAACACCTAGCATCAGTGTTGAAGAAGAAAAACTTGTTATCAAAAGGCACAACAGCTAGCTTTTATCGTGACAGAGAAAAATAATTCCGACAATATTTTACAAAAGATGAAAATCTGTCTCATGAATAAATTAAAAACAAATATATACAAAGATGAAAATTGGAGACTATTTATTGACTCTTCGAAAAGAAGTTTAAAAATAGTACTACTACATAATACTAATATTTATGCTCCAATTCCAATAGTGCATTCAACGGAAACAAAAGAAAACTATGAATATATGAAACTAGTTTTGGATAAAATTAGATACCGAGAACACAACTGGCAAAGGACCCCGCACTTTTACTATTGAATTTGGCTCTCAGACAATTTTTTTGTAACTTTGCAGATTTGTAGTTTTTGACCTTCTGAACAAAAAATGTATGGGATAAAATTCAAAATAATGACCAGTTTTTGAGATACAGACGGTCAAAGTTCAAAAAAATCAAATAACGGGTATTAGTCGTTCAAGAATGTTTTGTTGACAAAAGTCAATTGAATTCGCTTGAAACTGGTTACTCGGGGGTTTTTAAGGTCGCTGATAACGAATATGATGTTGGATTTTCAAAATTCAAAATGGCGACTCCAATATGGCGGACATATTTTAGAAAAGTCAATTGAAATCGCTTGAAACTGGTTACTTGGGGGTTTTTAAGGTCGCTGATAACGAATATGATGTTATATTGGTAAAAACACACTTAGGTAGAAAGAAAAATAGACAAAGAGAGGGGAAGAATCTAATAGTTTAATAAAATGTTAGAAAGAAACGTAGAAAGATATACAGATAGTTGTAACATAAGGTGATAAAGCAGTTTAAAGCAAGATCAAAAAATAATTCAGCAGTTTAAAGAATTAGTATGTGATTTAGCCGTTGAAGGCAAAATCATCAACTAATTCAGCCAATTAAGGCAAAATCATGAACTGATTCAGCCAATTAAGACAAGATCCAGAATGAGTTGAAAAAAATATTAGACTTTTTTTACTCGTTTATTATTTTAACTCTTTCTGCATTTTCAATGTTGAGTGCTCTGTCTGCTGCATCAAGTATGTGGTTTAGAAGTGACGTGTCCGGATACTTTACATTTTCTTGATGCCGTGCATATCCCAGGAACCAAAAGATGCTTGTCACGTGGGCACACGAACCAAGTGTCCTTGCTCCAGTCTGACAAGTACAATAGCATCCTAGAATTCGGTCATTGTTATTGTTGGGATCATCATTGTGCTCATTTATTTGAAAAGAAATAAACGTTTGATGGCTAGTTGCGTTTCTGAAGCGAGAATATGTTGTAATTCTCAGAAAGCCGGGTTCATTTATGTGTTCATCGAACTGGAATTCTTCGTTGTTTTCTCTTTCCACTTTATCTTGAATATAAGAAGGTGCTAAACTGACTTGGTACACTCCGATCATTAAATCTTTAATATTGTCCACACTTAAAATTGGGAATTCTACTGCATGGTTGCGATTTAAGCGTCTCCATTGGGCATTTCGCATTCGGAGGTTATCCAGTTCCACTCGGGTTTGAACAACGTTAGGTGTTTGTGATTGCACTAACATTCGTCTAGCAAGCTCAACAGTAGCACCTTCCATATGAATCAGTGGATGAAAACGATTTAAAATAGCTCCTGCTATACAATAAAAACTATTAAGATTTTTTTCATGACAGATGCTAATAGTTCCAGCGAGGAACTTGAAAACTAATCGAAAGTGTGCATCTCTAGCTTCCACGATCCATCGACTCTTCGTAACCAAACGAGATGCGTTAGCATCTTCTGTGGTTAGTTGTCTCTCACCTCGATTAAGAACAGCTAGCATTTTGATGTTGATTCCCAAACGCTCCAAAAGTGGCCTCACATCGCGATATCCTCTATCAACTAGCAATATATCACCATTTTGACACCACTCTCTTAATGTATCAACATTATTTTCAAATTGTTGTCGCAAGATCTGAGCATCATTATTTCTAGCATCAGAGAAGTGTGGTCCGAAAATTGACAAAATATAGCCGTCAGGAGCCACCAACATGGTGGGTTTTAATAAATGTTTCCCTTTGTGAAGGGAATATGATTGACGCAGTACTCGAAAGTTTGTACTTTTTTGCATATACGCGTATGTTGTATCAATGGCAATAATAGCCTTATCTTCATTCGGTTCAGGGTTGTATAAAGCATTAGCGAAATCAGTAACATGCCTATCTATAAACTCCTGGCGGGTTATTGATCTGATGCCAATATTTTCGGAAACAAACTTTAACATTAATGACTTTCTTACGTTATCTACTATCAAACTCACACATTGCCTGGTTGAGTAATCAAAGATAATCTTCAGAAAGTCATCAGTCAATCCTTGTCTTAACTTACATAAGAAAGTCAATAAATGTTTTTTGTAATGTTTCTCATGTTTCCGTGTTGCATGACTGGATCACAAAATGTATACAGTTCTTGAAAATGAACCTTTGTAATAGGAACAATGCACGCAAATTCTTCATCACCTAAATTATTTTTATCTGAAAGTCTATCTTTTTTGTTGCACTCTTTTCTCAAACACTGCAGAAATAATACAAGAGTATGCACAGAAAAAAAGGGTGGTAATATTACGAATGGTAATGGGTAAAAATGACTTCAGTAAAGGGTAAAAATTATGACGGGTAATATTACAGAGGGTAAAACACTTACTTAAATGTGTCAGTAAAACAACTTTGCTATTTCTTTACTAATTATATCAAAAAGGTTAAATATTGAATTATTCTTATTAAAACCAGTTCGAATTAATAATAATTAAATAATTTTACTACTTAATTTAATAAATAATTTTATTTTCGATTAAACTTATTGATTGAGTCACTTTCAAACTCACCATTTTATGGTTATGACTTTGTAAACAAACAAGAGTTGGGAAATAATATAACAAAAAGTCACGAAAGGCAGAAAATTTTTAATATAAATTATTATTTTAGTTAACGAGTTTTTTCCTTTATTTAAAAAATGTCTAATTTTAATAAATAATACATAAATATGGTAAACAAATTTTACTTTTTTTTAATCATAATTTATAATTATAATGAAGCAAATACTTATTGCGTTTTTTTATTTTTTTTATTAAAAAGAGAAAGAAAATGGTGTAATAAATATTTGTTTCTAAAAATATTTGGTTTAAAACTATAATAAAAATATTTCTGTAATAATATGATATCAAATTATTTCCGTGAAAATTTTTTTTAATAAGGTAGAAAATTTTTGTTAATGCGTAATTATTAATCACATTTCTTTAAAACAATTCTTGTTTTTAATTTAGAAACATATTTGTTTATAAATTACACCATTATAATATTTTAAGTAAATTTTATAAATTAAAGATGTTTTAGTTTTTTGGTTTTAAATAAATTAGTTAACATTAGTTACTTCAACACTTGAACAAGCAAACAAAACAATGAGATAAATATTTGCTTTTTCATTATAATTATTTATAAATTATGATTTTGAAAGACATAAAATTTATTTATCATAATTATGTATTATGATTTAAAATTATACATTTTTATAGAAAAGAAAATTTTTTTTTAATAAAATAAAAATTTATATTAAAAATGTACTGCTTTGCGTGACATTTTATTATATTGTTTTATAACTCTTGTTTGTTTACAAAGTCATAACCATAAAGTGGAGAGTTTAAAAGTGATTAATTTAACAATTCAAATTGGAAAATATAATTGTTTATTAATTTAGGTGAAAAAATTATTAAGTTATGATTAATTCAAACTAGTTCTATTCAAAATAATTTAATATTTAACCTTCCTAATATAATTAGAAGAAAAAAAACTTTTAACCTTCGCGCTACCAATACTTTTTGTATACGCGGACTACCGGACGGCCACCCGGGGTGGCCAGACGCTTTTTTACTATTATGTTCCCAAAACGATTAGAATTCATCAAAAGTTTTGAATATAATTATGTGTTAATACAAATACCGTATCTTAATAATGTTTCATGACATTTATGACATAAAACATTTGTTTTATTATTAAAAAATTATTTAAACAAAATATAGTTATTATTTACCAACTTTTTACAGAATACACCTAGAAAGTTGTAGGTTTTTCCTAATTTTGCAATTTACTAAATCTTATATGATTACAGATAAAGAATAAAAGTTGAATAAAAATTTAACTATTTTTTAAACAATTTTTAAACAAATTATTGTTGTTATTTACCAACTTTTTACAGAATGCACCTAGAAAGTTGCAGTTTTTTCCTAATTTTGCAATTAACTAAATCTTATATAATTACTGATAAAGAATAACAATTTAACTATTGTTTAAACAATTTTTAAACAAATTATTCAACTTTTATTCTTTATCTGTAATCATAAAAGATTTAGTAAATTGCAAAATTAGGAAAAAACTGCAACTTTCTAGGTGTATTCTGGAAAAAGTTGGTAAAAAACAACTATAATTTGTTTAAAAATTGTTTAAACAATAGTTAAATTTTTATTCCATATCAGTAATTATATAAGATTTAGTTAATTGCAAAATTAGGAAAAAATTGCAGCTTTCTAGGTGCATTCTGGAAAAAGTTGGTAAATAACAACAATAATTTGTTTAAACAAATAAAAAATGTATTTTAAAATCATAATATATTTTATTTATTGACATAAAACAATTTTACTGTAAAAGTTTAACGATTTTATTTTTATTTTTTTGCAATATACAAAAACAAACACCCGGTCAATTGTCAGTATTCTCGTACATACTTTTTTAATTGTTATAAATAAACAAGAAGAAGTGTAAAAAAAAATTTATTTTTGTTTTTTTCGAAAGTAGATAAAATTTTGTTCAGTGAGTTAAAATGGCGATTCGATTGATACAAAATTCGAGGAGATATTCAATATTATGTATTAGTTGGCCACCCCGGGTGGCCGTCCGGTAGCGCGAAGGTTAATTTGTTTTAGTGACATATTCAGGTAAGTGTTTTACCCTCTGTAATTTTACCCGTCGTAATTTTTACCCTTTACTTAAGTCATTTTTACCTATTACCCTTCATAATATTACCACCCTTTTTTTCTGTGTGTCCATTAATGTTGCAAGGTCTATTGATGGAACGTAAACCTGGCAGTAAAATATTAAAGAAGATGCCATTTTCATCTAAATGATGTGGACACGCTCTAACATTTTCAGGCATGTAAATGTCTCTTTCTACAAAGACTTTCACCATTAATGTATGTCCATTAATGTTGCAAGGTCTATTGATGGAACGTAAACCTGGCAGTAAAATATTAAAGAAGATGCCATTTGCATCTAAATGATGTGGACACGCTCTAACATTTTCAGGCATGTAAATGTCTCTTTCTACAAAGACTTTCACCCTACAGTCTACAGATAGTCTAACCACGTTATCATTTTGGTTACAAATGACACAAGAGCTGCTAGCTGTTTGAGATAAAACATTCAATCGCAGACAATTAGGATCCTCATTAACTTGTGCTATTTCATTTGAAATTGACATATAGCATTGGAAGCATAATCTAGAATTATCATTTACCTGAAGCGCAGGATGATTGAGTTGATCTCTTCTTGTTATGGCAATCTGGCGCCTAATAATATTTTCATCACCGACCATTAATCGCATTTGTTGCCTTCCAAATTCGGCATTACACGTATAACACGTCAAACGGACTCTGAACGCCATTTTGAAAAACTACAATAGTCATTAATTATTCAGAAAAACGTTTTAACTGTAATAATATAAAAAACAGTAAAAAAAGAGCAGAAAACTTATTTCTTGTTTGATATTTACCTTGGTAAAAGTAGATATAAAGGAAAATACTTTAATCATTAAGAAAGAACAAAGAGCAATTGGAAATAATGCAAAACAAAAACAAACGTAAGTGAAAATGAAAAAAAGTAAATGAAACCTAAAAGGAAAAAAATGAATAAAATAAATAGTCTAACTTATTTGAGAGTTTATTTAAATGAAATAAAGAAATAAAGGCAAATGAAAACAATTGCAAAAAATTCAACGAAAAGAACAGAGAATTCTCTTTTGGAACAGAGGATATGACTATTATACTTCGCGTAGAATTGAATACGGTAATATATTGAAACTTACAGCACTCATAGCTTGTCAAGATCAATGAAGGTCAACGCTGCGAGAAAAAGAAGTGAAGTCAACATCGTAAGAAAACAGCTAAGTTTCACCTCCTTGTTCGAGTCTTCTTGAGATTCATTTACTTTTTTCTCGTTTAACATATATTTGATCTTGTTTTTCATTATTTACAACTGCTATTTGTTCTTTCCTAACGATTAAAGTATCTTTATTTATAGCTACTTTTACCAAGGTAAACTCAAAAACAAAAAACAAGTTTTTGTGCACTTTTTTCTACTGTTTTTATATTATTATAGTTTAAACGTTTTTATGAATAACTGATGAATATTGCAGTTTTTTAAAATGGCGTTTAGAATCTATTTGAAGGATTCAAGACAACAAATACGATTAGTGTTCGATGATAAAAAAATATTATTAGGCGCCAGTTTGCCACAACAAGAGATTAATTCAACTATTCTGCACTTCAGATAAATAAGCATTCCAGATTATGCTTCTAATGGTATATGTCAGTTTCAAACGAAATAGCGCAAAGTAATCAAATGAGGATCCTCATTATTTTTCATTAAATGTTTTATCTCAAGTAGCTTTTATTGTACTTTTTCCATAGATTCTTTGATGTTAAATCCTAACAAAGGGGCCTATTTATTGCTCGAGTCCGCTTGAATATTAGGTGGAGTCGACTCTGATACTCAGGTGGACTTCTTATACTTTACGCTAGTAAGTGTTTACTCCATGCATTATTCGCAACAGATTTCTCTCCGTGTAACTACTCTTGCGTCATTACTAACCAAAATAATAACGTGGTTAGACTATCTATAGTGCAGTTATGGCGTGTCGACATTATTTTGATAAAAATGGCATCTTTTTACTGTTTTACTACCAACTTAGAAACATGAAAAACATTGCAAATAACATTTATTGACTTCCTCATGTAAGTTAAGACAAGGATTGCCTGACGACTTTAAGAAACTTATCTTTTATTACCAAAGCATACAATGTGTAAGTTTGATAATAAATAACAAGATTGGTTATCGAAAATTCCCAGGAGTATATCGATCATTATGTTACTGATTGTAACATGTATGTTGTGATTTCTGGATTATGCACGGCATCAAGGAAATGTAAAATACCCAGAAACAACACTTACGAACAATATCTTAATTGCAGCAGATATAGCACCAAAATGAAGAGCATGCAGAATAAAAAAATCAGGCAGAGAAGCAGGCGCAACGCGCCTACATCATACGGTTTCGTGACCTAAAATGACAAAAATGATGATAATGATAATGAATGAATAAAAAAAAATAAATAATAATTTATTTAGAAATTTTTTTTTAATTAATTGTTTTAAAATTTTAATGAAGTAATTGGTATACCATAGCAACGGTTGCCATGGCAACGGCTGTTCTGACAACCATTAACATAGCAACGGTTGCCATGGCAACGGCTGTTATGACAACCATTAACATAGCAACGGTTGCCATGACAACGATTGTTAAGACGTAAGACTTAGGACTTAAGACCTTCTTATACCGAAGTTGCCGTGGCAACGGTTGTTAAGACGTAAGACTTAAGACTTAAGACCTTCTTATACCGAAGTTAAGTCTTAAGTCTTAGGACATAAGAACTTAAGATTTAAGACTTAGGACTTAAGACCTTCTTATACAGAAGTTAAGTCTTAAGTCTTAGGACATAAGAACATAAGACTTAAGACTGAATATTTAAGACTTAAGACTGAATACTTAAGACTTAAGACTTAAGACTTAAGACTTAAGACTCAATACTCAATACTGAAGTCTTAAGACGTAAAAACTACGGACGGACACCGAAGTCTCGCTATAAGGGTTTTGGCCCTTGGCCACGAAACCCTAAAAAACACTTGAATTAGTAAATCACTAACTTATCTTGACTTAAACTTGTGAATCAGCCCCTGCTCTTGCCTTAAACGGCTGAATCACATACTAATTCTTTAAACTGCTGAATTATTTTTTGATCTTGCCTTAAACTGCTTTATCACCTTATGTTACAACTATCTGTATATCTTTCTACGTTTCTTTCTAACATTTTATTAAGCTATTAGATTCTTCCCCTCTCTTTGTCTATTTTTCTCTTTACCTAAGTGTGTTTTTACCAATGTAACATCATATGCGTTATCAGCGAACTTAAAAACCCCCGAGTAACCAGTTTCAAGCGATTTTAATTGACTTTTCTAAAATATGTCCGCCATATTCGAGTCGCCATTTTGCATTTTGAAAATCCAACATCATATTCGTTATCAGCGACCTTAAAAACACCCAAGTAACCAGTTTCAAGCGATTTCAAATGACTTTTCTAAAATATGTCCGCCATATTGGAGTCGCCATTTTGAATTTTGAAAATCCAACATCATATTCGTTATCAGCGACCTTAAAAAGCCCCGAGTAACCAGTTTTAAGCGAATTCAATTGACTTTTGTCAACAAAACATTCTTGAACGACTAATACCCGTTATTTGATTTTTTTGAACTTTGACCTTCTGTATCTCAAAAACTGGTCATTATTTTGAATTTTGTCCTATACATTTTTTGTTCAGAAGGTCAAAAACTACAAATCTGCAAAGTTACAAAAAAATTGGCTGAGAGCTAAATTCAATAGTAAAAGTGCGGGGTCCTTTGTGGAGATTTTAGGATTTTAAGCATACTACTTGGACAACAATCAGGTTTCACAAAAACACCATGTTTCCTATGTTTGTGGGATAGTAGAGATCAAGCAAATCACTACATTAAAAAACAATAGCCAAAAAGGAATTCTTTCGAACCAGGTTAAAAAAATATAATAGAAAATCCCCTAATCGACCCTTCAAAGGTGATGATTCCATCCTTACACACGAGACTAGGAGAAATTAAACAATTTGTGAAAGCCTTAGATAAAGAAGGAAACTGTTTTAAATACCTAGAACAAAAGTTTCCAGAAATATCTGATGCGAAACTAAAAGAAGGAGTTTTCGACGGACCACAAATTCGCAAATGGTTAAAAGATGAGCAATTTACCACCAAGATGAATAAAAAGGAAAAAGCCGAATGGCTTAGTTTCAAAGCAGTTGTCGAAAATTTTCTGGGTAATCACAAGAGTAAAAATTGGGAACAAATAGTTAGTGATATGATTAAAAAATTTTGTAAGCTAGGATTCTTAATGAGCATAAAAATGCATTACTTAGACTCGTATCGTGATCGATTCCTTGAAAATTTAGGAGATTAAATTGAAGAACAAGGAGAACGATTCCATCAAGATCTTAAAGAATTTAAGCGTCGTTATCAAGGAAGATAAGATGTAAATATGATGTCCGACTACTGTTGAATGCTGAAAAGGAATATTGTACCTAGAGGCACCAATTTGAAACGAAAACCATTACACAGATCCTTTGAGGACAAAAGAGTGCGCTACCATAAAAGGACGTGAATACCTTACTTGTGTATATAAGAATTTCCATTTCGAGTTTTGAAAACGTAACTTCAGATTTGTAATCAACAACCCAAAAAAAACCCAGATACCAAGTTTGAAGTAAATCTATCAATTTTTAAAAAGTTCGTCCGCCATATTGGATCCGCCATTTTGAATTTTAAAAATCTAACTTTAAATTCGTCATCAGCGACCCAAAAAACCCCTAGTTACCAAGTTTGAAGTAAATCCATCAATTTTTAAAAAATTCGTCCGCCATATTAGAGCCGCCATATTGAATTTTAAAAATCTAACTTTAAATTCGTCATCAGGGACCCAAAAAACCCTTAGCTACCAAGTTTAATGTAAATCCATCAATTTTTTAAAAATATAGCCCACTTATTCGATAGGTGGCCTATAGGTTTTTGGATCCGATAGGTTTTTGGAGGTTAGAAAAAAATACTGACGTTATGGATCAAAACAGACTTCGGATTCGTGTTTAGCGCGCCAAAATACATAGGAAATGACTAGTCTGGTCTGCCGCGCACGACACTTTTTTTGCGGGGCTGTGATAATTGCTAAAATCTAAAATAAGTCCGATATTGCATAAGCTGAATTCACAGTTTTTCCTGACTAAATTAAATTCCTGCATATTTCTAATTTTTCCCAATTGTTAGAACCACTGTTAAAAGTATTAGTAAAAACAAAAATCCATCAAAGAGTATTTTCATAAAGTATGTGAATTTTTGTAACCATTTAAAGTTTTATTTATCCTTAAGACTTATCAAGAAAATTTACATTTGATAAAAAATACACCTAAAAAAATTTTGACAAAGCTGGAAAAAATCGGATAGATTGTAAAACAGAAATAATAGTAGACAGCGTGTTTAACTTTTGTTAATACACTATTATGGAATCCTTCATAAGAATTAGAACTATATTTATGCTAAAATTTTGAAGTTTGGAGCAATGTGCAGACAGGCGTCTGATTTTATTAATAAGGATTAAATAAAAATATTAATTGTATATTAATTAGAGCTAATAATTATAATTTTTTCGTGTTTTAAAATTTTTCGAAAACATTTTTATACTTACATCTTTTTTTTTTTTTTTGCTTAGGGACTTTTGGGAAATCTGCCTACAGATACCTTGGATTCCGCACTCCAAGGTTATGTGGGGTTGGTATAACAAAACAGAAGAAAAATAAAAAAAAGAAAATAAATAAGTATTATAGTAAATTTAGAATACTGGCGAATGTTAAATATATGTTAAAATATGACTAAATGACGTGTAAAACTCAATTATAGAGCGTAACAGCAATACATTAAAAAATGTAGAATTTAAAAAATTTCGATTTTTAAAATTTTTTGAAAACATTCTTATACTTACATATTGGTTATGAGGCATTATTTTTGGCAAAATAATTTTTAATAATGACTAAATAACACGTTATACTCAATTATAGAAAGTTTAAAAGCATTTTTAAAAAAAATGTAAAATATGAAAATTTTTGATTTTTTGAAAAAGTTGAATATCTCTAGTTCTAATTAATATTTTTCAAAACTGTAAATTTATAAACCTTCCTTGGCCCAAGGTCTAACATTCTGCCAAATTTGGTTCAATTCGGTCAAAGCGTTTTTGTGTTATTATAGTACAAAGATTTTGTGACAGACATACATACACACATACATACACATACATTAAAATTTTTAAGATTATTTCTGGAATCATTGATGTCAATAACAACTATTTATGCTAAAATTTTGAAGCTTGAAGCAATGTACAGACAGACATCTAATTTTGTTAATACACCGAAAAAAAAATATTCTTGTTTTGAGAGGATTCCTCTTATTTTGATGCATATTTTCCTTTTGTATATTGACCAAAAAACGTCCTCTTATTTTAAGAGGATTATTCTCCACTTAAGAGTAATTCCTCTTAAAAGTAAAGGAATAGTCTCCAATGACGAGTAATATTCTTAATTTAAGAATAAAATGTAAGAGGATTTTAGAAGAGGAATTGTCCTCTTAAAACAAGAATATTTTTTTCGGTGTAAATTGCCAATTTTAACAGGCTTTGCACATATTTACTAAAACCTACTATTTACTACTTTTTTTAAGTTACGCTACTATTTGGGTACTATATTTAGATTTCGGCCACTAAAAGCTAATATTTCTGATTTTTTTAGTATTTTCACTGCTTTAAATACGTTAATACTAGAAAACAGAAAACTATTCTCAAAAATTATAACCAAATTATTTGAAACGATTAAATTATTTTTAAAAAATATTTAACAGTCAATTATTATCATCAAATTTTGCCTTCAAAAATCAATTACACAGGTACACAAAAAAATAAGTTGTCTGTTTTTTGTACCAGACATACAATAACTCAGAAACAATGTTAACATTGCTTAAACACCCTTTGTTTTTTATTAAATCGAAAAAACTACCCCTAAAATGTAAAAATTATAATATAAAAACCCACCCACCCATTGGTTTTTAAAGCAACAAAATAAATTTATGTACTTCTCTTTCAACATTTTAAAGCAATATCAAAATTACTTTATCATCCACTGTGTTTTTATATTAAAAAAACTTCCCTCAATATGTAAAAATTCAAAATGTATAAAAAAATGAAAAACCACATTGGTTTTCAAAACAACAAATTGGAGTTTATCTTCTTAAGTTTTCTTTAATTTCAAAAAAAACTTAAGCTATTTTTAAGTTGTAAGCAAAAACATAAATTTCTTATTCTGTTTTGAAAAACAATGTGGTTTTTCATTTTTTTTAAATTAAACTTTTATTTTGTAAATTTAAGGGTAGGTTTTTCAAAATAAAACAGAGGGGGTGAAGCAATTTAAACATTGTTTTCAAGTTGTTGAAAGAAGAGTACATAAATTTATTTTGTTGTTTTGAAAACCAATGTGGGTTTTTATATTAGGGGAGAGGGCCCCAAGGTGGTCACCCTAAGAAAATTTTTCAAAATAAGTTAGTATCTTCAAATGTTTTCTGTTCATGTTATTATTTGAGAAGACAAAAGATTGTAGTAAAGTTTTGTGGTAAATAGTCGTATGAGTCTCTTTGTAACGTGAACGTTGTAAAAATTTTTAAATGATCGAGAAATTTTTTTCTCAGGATGTTAAAATCATCGAAATTAACCATTTTAAAATTAGTAAAAATCGTTATTATTATCTTTATATATCGTAGGGGAGAGGGCCCCCAGGTGGTCACCCATCTTTTGAACGACTGTAGATTTAAAATGGAATTATGTATAAAGGTCAATAATACGGCGTTTGAAGCTTTGTCTTATTACCTTACTTCCTATAATAAAGTTTTTTCATTTAATTAATAACAAAAAAGTTATGTCACTTTTTTAAAAAAGTTGAAAATTCGACTTTTAAAAAAGTGGCCCCAAGGTGGTCACCATACGAAAATTCACTAAAAAGTTATAAAAAAATGTAAGAAACGTATTATTAAGTTGTTTATTTAATATTAATTATTTTTCAGGATCACAGAAACATATTACATATTTTCTTTGCACTTTGTCCTTTTGTTAAAAATGATACTTTTTGTTTATGCATTAGACACATATAATTTTGAAAATAATTCTACTTCATTATTATTAATTAAAAAACTAAAAAATTGATAAAATTCACATTCACATTGATAAATGTTGATAAATATAGCGTATAAACACATTTTCCTAAAAAATCAAAAGTGACCACCTTCTGGACAAAAAAGTGTCCACCTTAGGGCCAAGACACAATTTTTTAAACGTTAATGAAAAAAATGTTTAAAGCACAATATTAATTATATTCATTTGGAATATTATTGTACAATATAAAGACAATTATAATGATTTTTACTAATTTAAAATGGTTAATTTCGATGATTTTAACACCCTAAGAAAAACATTTCTCGATCATTTAAAAACAGAAATTTTATAACGTTCACGTTACAAAGAGACTCATACGACTATTTACCTCAAAACTTTACTAAAATCTTTGACTTCTCAATTAATAACATTAACAGAAAACATTTGAAGATACTAACTAATATACAAAAATTTTCTTATGGTGACCACCTTAGGGCCCTGACCACCTTGGGGCCCTCTTTCCTACAATAATATTCTAAATGAATATAATTAATATTGAGCTTTACAAATTTTTTTCATTATCGTTTAAAAAATTGTGTCTTGGCCCTAAGGTGGACACTTTTTTGTCCACAAGGTGGCCACTTTTGATTTTTTAGGAAAATGTGTTTATACGCTATATTTATCAACATTTATCAATGTAATGTGAATTTTATATATTTTTCAGTTTTTTAATGGATAATAATGAAATAGAATTATTTTCAAAATTTTACGTGTCTAATGCATACCGTCGTTTGGGGGCAGCAACATGCCGACTCAGCTAAACGGTGAAAAAGATGCCGTTTCAAAAAGAAAAGTGAAAAACATGCCATTTCGAGAAAGCGTTGAGAAACATACCTTCTTCAAACGAACGGTGAAGAACATGCCTTTTCAACCGTTAATATTTAATATTCATAATATATTAATAATATTATATTAATTATAAATAATTAATAATATTATATTTATTATAAACAATTAATGATTAATTAATTAATTTAATTAATTGATTAATTTATAATTATTAAAATTATTATATTAATTATTTATATATTCAATATTATATTTAATATTAACGGTTGAAAAGGCATGTTCCTCACCGTTCGTTTGAAGAAGGCATGTTTCTCAGCGCTTTCGCGAAATGGCATTTTTTACACTTTTCTTTTTGAAATGGCATCTTTTTCACCGTTTAGCTGAGTCGGCATGTTGCTGCCCCCAAGCGACGATACACAAAAAGTATCATTTTTGACAAAAGGACAAAGTGCAAAGAAAATATGTAATATGTTTCTGTGATCCTGTAAAATAATTAATATTAAATAAACAACTTAATAATACGTTTCTTACATTTTTTTATAACTTTTTAGTGAATTTTCGTATGGTGACCACCTTGGGGCCACTTTTTTAAAAGTCGACTTTTCAACTTTTTTTAAAAAGTGACATAACTTTTTTGTTATTAATTAAATGAAAAAACTTTATGGTAGGAAGTAAGGTAATAAGACAAAGCTTCAAACGCCGTATTATTGACCTTTATACATAATTCCGTTTGAAATCTACAGTCGTTCAAAAGATGGGTGACCTCCTTGGGGCCCTCTCCCCTATAATTTTGAATTTTTACATTTTAGATTTTTAGGGGTATTTTTTTCGATTTATTGAAAAAACGAAGGGTGTTTAAGCAATGTTGACATTGTTTCTGAGTTATTGTAGCAGAAGTAGATAAATTTATTGTTTTATTTTAAAGTGAAATCCGGTATTCTATTTTTTACTTCACGCATAGAAAGGGGTTGCTGTGGCAGCAATCTCTTCGCTGCTACAGCAAACCTTGTTCGTTGAAATAAGGACAGCGAAAAAGTTCGCTGTGAGATCAAATAAGTTCGCTACGACAGCAAACTCGCATAAATTTTTACTGATGTTTGCTGTCACAGCGAACATATTCGCTGCCACTGCGAACTTTTTAGCTGCAGTAGCTAATTTTCAGAGATTTCACAGCAAACATTTGTTTACTGCTGCAGCCAATTCCTTTCTTTCCGTGTTTAAAATTTGAAGTTAAGGGTAGTTTTCTCGATTTTATAAAAAAGCAGTGGGTGATGGAGCAATTCTGACTGCAGATTCGTTTTCTGCGGGCAAAATTACTATAAGATATGTATGTCTGGTTAAAAAAACAGACAACTTATTTTTTTTTGTGCCTGTGTTATTTAATAAAAAAATTGATAAAATTTATCCAAAATATAATTATTTTCATAAATACTAAAATTCTTCTTTGAAGTTCAATTATTTTAAAAAACATCAATAAAATTCATGGTAAAATTTCAATTTTATTACAATTTATTATTAAATCAATAATTTTTAATATTCTACTATTTTAAAATAAAATTTTTCATTAGAATTCAATTATTATTAACGGAAAATTTTGATAATATTCTAAACGAAAATTTAATTATTTTCCTGAAAAAAATAAAAATTTTACATGAATTGAATTATTTAAAATAAAATTTTTATATTTAATTTAAAATTTAATTGTTTTTAGAATTCCATTATTTTTAAATATTTTAATAAAATTGTTCGAAAGAAATTACATATTTCAAAACACAATTTCAATTTTTTCTGAAATAATTAAATTATTTTTTTATGTGAATAAATAATTCTTTGAAAGAAATCAATTATTAAACATGAGTAACAAAATTATACTCGAAAATTCAATTATTTTGAGTCACTTTAGTAAGTTTTTTTGCAAAATTAAATATTTTCATAAATAACAATATTTATCACAAGAATTTAATTCTTTTTAAACGTATTAAATTTCTTTTTGTTAATTCAATTATTTTGAAAATTTTAATTCTATAAATAAGAATTTGCATAAAATTTGTCGAAAGGAACAAATTATTTTTAAAGAAATTTTTTATACTCCCCAAGAATTGAATGATTTTTATAAATATTGAAATTCTTTCATACCTAATAAAATTCGTTGCAGGAATTCAATTTATTAGCATTAGAATAAGAAAGAAGTAAACATTTTTTTTAAAAATTAAGAAAAAGTAAGGAAAATGGAAAATAAAATATAGAATGGAATTTTCGATAGTTTTATAAAGTTTCTAAATCGTTGATTTTCAGTTGTGGTTTTTCATTTTTCTGTAGCTACTTTTTTAACACTCTTTTTAGTTTAAAAGCTATTTTTTGCTCCTTTTTAAAAATTAATTATCGTCTGCGAATAGCATTTTTCCGGAAACCTTAATTCTTTTAATGTGA
Organism: Leptopilina drosophilae; assembly: GCA_032873175.1. Taxonomy (NCBI): domain Eukaryota; kingdom Metazoa; phylum Arthropoda; class Insecta; order Hymenoptera; family Figitidae; genus Leptopilina; species Leptopilina drosophilae. The sequence goes on along the minus strand of CM065478.1, from coordinate 42,635,027 downwards.
AAATAGTAAATTCGTGTTGCTTTTATTATTCAAGAAGTTAAAAATAATAATAAAATAATAATTTTTTTAATTATTAAGTTTTGGACATTATTTATAAGTTTTTCAAAAAACAAATAAAAACTTTGAATTCCTTAGAAAAATTAACCCCAGTTTAAAAAAAAGGATCAAAATTTATCAATTTGTTTGAATGTTATGACAACTTTTACGAATTTGAAAGTTTGAATCCAACTTAGCGCTAGCGACTGATGATTTCCCCCACTATGCAGTATAGAGCAGCTTTAAACGTTGCATACTTTTTACGAATTTTTTTACGAACAAGAAGTGCATAGATGTTTAGATTGATTTTTTTGCAGGAAAGAAAAAGTAATCAAATGGCGTTTATGCCAAATTGTTAAAGTAAAAATTGTTGATGTAGTGTTTATTTGTATATAAGCCAAAAATTTCTCCCCCCCCTCAAAACCAGTTTTTTTGTAAAAATTCAATTGACAACAAATTGTAATTAATAGATTGGCATTTTATGAAGAGTCTCGTTAGTCAGGGGGTTTTTGGGGTCGCTGATCACGAATCCGATGTCAGTTTTTAAAAATTCAAAATGTCGGATCGAATATCGCAGCTGTCAAAATAAAAAAATTGATCGGATTGGCTTGAAACCTGAAACTCTGGGGTTTTTGGGGTCGCTGATTACAAATCTGATGTCAGTTTTACAAAATTCAAAATGGCGGATAAAAAACCCCAAGCAACGAGTTTCAGGCAAATAACATTATTTTTTTAAAAGTTGTCCTACATATTGGATCCGCCATTTTGAATTTTGTAAAACTGACATCAGATTTGTAATCAGCGACCCCGAAAACCCCAGAGATTCAGGTTTTAAGCCAATCCGATCAATTTTTTTATTTCCCGTGTAGAAAAATCTTCTGGCGCTGGCCTGAGTCAGACCAGACCGTCTATTTTCCAAACTAGTGGCTGGCCTGAAACACTGGTCTGGGGCTAGCCAAAAGTGTAACGCTAGAAACGGTCAGCCACAGAATAGACAGGCTATTCAGACGGTCTAGCCAACCGCAAGATAGATATTCACTGTTTTCTAAATATAATAAAGCAGCCCTCCAACATCGTTTATAAAACTAAACATATGAGAAATTTATTTAAATTAAATGTTAATATAATAAAAAAAATTCATTTGTATTTGCAAACATGAAATAATTATTAACTTTCAATCAAATTAATGTTCACGACACAGAATAAACGCAAACCTATAACTAAATAAAATTTGACATTGCGGGGAATCGAACCTACGACCTACGGACTTCTAGCCTAACACTCTAACCACTACTCTATCGAAGCTACAAGAAAATAAATTTTAATTTTCGACACCTTTTACACTTACAATTAATAAAGAGTGTTTAACTGTGTAATCACGAAACTACTGCAAGTTTCGTGTTATGGTACATAAAGAAAAATAACAAACCTTGTTATGAACTAAATCATAGTAAATATACCGTAAACTACCTAATAAATTTCCATAAGTTACCATAAATTACCGACGTTCAATTTTTTTGTTCTCGTTTGTCTCTTACATAGTTTTATAAATTATCGTCAAAACGTTTATAAATTACCGAGGAAATTTCCATAAATTACCATAAATTACCGACGTTCCATTTTTTTGTTCTCATTTGTCTCTTACATAGTTTTATAAATTATCGTCAAAATTTATAATAATAATTATAATTATAATTCTGCGAGGAACTTTCTGGTTCCCTTAGTAAACGTAAATTAAAAATTCAAACGGTATTCTCTTCATAAAAATTTTAAAAATACTCTTTAAAAACTATTTTTTGAATGTTTTACAACTTTTTATACCTACACATTGATCTTAAAAAGTCGAAAAATGTTGTGTTTTTGGACAATCTTCTCCCGTAGAAAATATTAAATGGAAGAAATATTAAATTTTAGAGATTTGTTGTCTAGTTTTTTAGATAAAGAATTAGATGGTTTTTTATATCTCAAAATAAGCTATAGTCTCTTCAGACCAGTATCGCTCTCTGCAGCCTATAGAAGCTGCAAAATAAATCATTTTAGTTATCCAGAAATTCTGACTAGAATCAGAACTGGGTCTGGTCAGACCTTGCAGACCAGCATCGCATGCCGCAGCATAAAAATTGCAAAATAAAAAATTTTAGTCATCTAGAAATTCTGACTAGAATCAGAACTGGGTCTGGTCAGAACTTGCAGACCAGCATCGCACGCCGCAGCCTAGAAGTTGCAAAATAAAAAATTGCAGTCATCTAGAAATTCTGACTAGAATCAGAGCTGGGTCTGGATAGAAAATCCAGAACAGATAAAATAGCAACAATCTGGCATGTAGCTAAGCAGCACCAGAACTGGGTCAAATCAGATCTTGCAAACTTGCGAGGCTAGACGCTTTCTAGTTTGCGCCAGGCTTGACTCCAGACGTTCCAGAAGATTTTTCTACACGGGTTTGACAGCTGCGATATTGGATCCGACATTTTGAATTTTTAAAAACTGACATCGGATTCGTGATCAGCGACCCCAAAAACCCCCTGACTAACGAGTTTTAGGCAAATTGAATCTATTGTAAAAATATAACTTGTCACTTTTCATTTAAGGGTTGTTTTCACCCCTAGAAGCCACAAACGACTTGATACAGCAAAACGGCCAGACACGGGTTTTTTTGGCCCTAGTTTCCAAAAATGTTTTGTTTTTGTGTGTGTGAAAAATCGTGTCGGACGGTGTATTAATACCGCAAACTTAATTTTTGTCACGTACGGTCGCTTTCACAGTGGAGCGTCACACGTAGGGGCAAGTGGGGGTTATACCAATAAAATAGTTTAAAAGTTGGCAAAATGACGGACACGTTTTTAAAAAACTGCGTTTTTGAATTATTTTTCCATATATGACCTCTTGTAAAAATTTCTATTGTTAATAATATTATCATATTATAGGTATATCCTCATTAAAATTTAGTTATCTTTAATAAGCCACAAACACGAAGTTGATTGATTAAATAGTTTAGACGCTACGATGCCCACCAGTTTGAAAAATCTTGTATCGAGAAAAACGTGTTTAAAGTTTGAAAAACATTTTTGCGCAATAAGTGTAATCTTTGCAATTATTTGTTCAATTGGCGTATATGATAAATATCTATACTGCCGTACAAAATAAAAAAGTCTATAACTGACATTTGCTTTTAGCTTCTTTTTCCCGTATACAAACAAGCTAACATCAACCTTAAAGCAAATGTCAGTTATAGACTTTTTTATTTTGTACGGCAGTATAGGTATTTAGTGTCACTCTTTACGATTTTGAGGTCAGATTTACAAAATTTTTAAAAAAGGATTCGATTTGCCTAGCATTTGTTATTCAGTTCTTAATACTTTAATTATGCTAACAGGATAATTTTGCTCCAGTACTATAAAAAAAATCAAAACCGCATGTTCGTAAATTTCATATTTTTTAAGTAATTGAGGGGCCGGATGTATCAACTGCCGCTACGCGCCACCGTAAAGGACTATACCAGTCAGTGAGCAGTGAGCGCCTCTGGGCCTCTCACTGCTCACTGACTGGTAGTAAAAGACTCTTATATCAAAAAAGAAAATAAAGTAAAGCCATTAAAGCATAAATAATATTAATTTCAAATATATATTAGAGGACAACCTTTATTTACAAGATTAAGGTCTTAAACTTTGTGTAACGGGTCAAACAATTTTTTTTCGCCTAATGTATTTTTGACCATTACAAAAAATTCCAATACTTTGGGAAAATATTCTTATCTGCTTTGGGATAGCGAAATACATAATGATTTGTAAAAAATAATTACATTTTGTATAAAATAAGGGTTTTAAATTGAGAGTACATGAAAAAGGTTACGTTGGCAGACATTACAAAAAATTTAAAAAAAGAGAAAATTCTTTAATAAATATAAAAAAGCGATAGATATTTATGTTTAAAGGTTAAATTTGTATTTTCTAGTTGATAATAGAATCAAATAATATTTAATAAACAGTAAAAAATGTTATTTAAGTTTGTGTATGAAATGCCAAAAATCGATCATATTTAATAATTTATTTTGGCAAAGTAATTTAATTTTAAAAAATTATTTTAATTTAAATTAAAATTAAAAATTATTTATTATTTATTAGTTAAAAATTATTTAAATAATAAGTATTTTAAATATGCTTTAATATTATTATTTTTTTTTGTTGCTTAGGGACTTTTGGGAAATCTGCCTACAGATACCTTGGATTCCGCACTCCAAGGTTATGTGGGGTTGGTAAAATAAAAAAGGGAATATTAAAAAAAAAATAAATAAATAAATGTTATAATAAATTTAATAAACTGGCGACCTACTACCAGCCCGACCCACTAAAACCCGTAACCCTTCTTTTGGAGCCCTTTACCCTCCCTCGGAACTGTCGTAAGACTTTAGCCTTCGAGGGAGGCGCTCCAACTCTATCGCTACTGCGACTTTGTTCATTCTCTGCGGTTCTTCTGCGTCAATAGTTAAAATTAAAAACTATTCTAATGTCAAAGAATAAAGAAACAAATGTTAAAAAGTATTAAAAAGATTAAAAGGTTAAAAGATAAAATTGTAAACGGACATAAAAACAAAAATTAATCTATTAAACACAATTATAAAAAACATAAATATAAAGGTCAGAAAATCAAATTGTAAAAGACGAGTTAAATAAAAACACAAACAAATGAAATAGAAGAATAAATAAACAAATGTACAAAAGTCAGAAGAATAAAAATGTAAAAAGGACAGTATAAAAACTATAAAAAATAATTAAAGTAAATGAAATAAATAATTAAAAACTATTCGCTCCTTTTAACTCTTCTCATTTACTTTTAGTCCTTGCGAGAGTCTTCTTCGCCTCCTCAAGGGCCGACCTGAAGACTCCGCATCCTCCGCTGCCTGCAATATGGGTGGTTGACACCTTATTGCCAAACTTTTCAGTGCACAAAAAGCTTTTGGCTCCAATATGGCCGTATCCCAGGCATCGATGACACTGGACGACCATTACTCTTCTTTTGATTGGGCAACACATAAAACCAATTTTTACGTGTCCCAATTTCTCCAGCCTGTTCGCCTCTTCCAGATTGGTGACTACAACCGCGAGCTTCATCCCTCGGCGGTTAGGTCCTAAGACCGTCACTCTCCTGTTTCCTGGCTTCCCATTGCTTCAGACAACACTTGTTGCACCTCAGCTTCTTGGGTAAGGCAATCCAAATCACGGATCTCGAGTGTAACTCTTCGATCCAATGACTGCACCTTACCCATGCTTCCAACCGCCTTGGTGACCTCAGCGGTGAAAGCGTCCTTATCGGAGTCTCCTCTGAACTTAATCAGAAGGTCCCCCTTGTTTGTAGCTTTTGCTGCTACTATTCTCGTATGGCTGTCCTCTGGGTTGACCTCTTTGCGAAGCTTACCCAGAACGTCACCATACGTCAATCCTTCACCGACTCGGATTAGAACTGTGAATCTTTTTGACCCAATTCTTTCCAATTGAGGAATCTTTGGATCTGGTACCTCCTTTTCCATTGGAGGAGCTTCCTCCTTCTTCCTCTTATCGGTTTTGGTTCGAGTCTCTTCTGGACTGTCACCCTCTCTCTTCCGTTTCTCAGCATCTTTTAAGACGCTTTTGAGATTACGCCTATAGAAACGCTCTCTCTCTTTCTTACGGTCCTTGCAGTTGCATTCCGCACCGCTCAGAACACATGCCAAATCGACGTCCGACTCATCGGCCGCGGCATGCTTTCCCCTTGCCTCCTTTAGCAGGACGTCGATGACCTTGAGTCCATCCTTTACCGTCCTATTGACGGTCTTCTGAATGTCGCAAGATTTTATCATCTTTGCGACCTCCAACTCCATTTTTTCGAGACAAGTCGCCTCCTCCTTTCTGAGCCGCAAGCATATCTCGCGTGTCTCTTCTATTGCCTCGTCGTCTACTTCTGAGTGGATAGCGCTATGAACGGTTTTTCCGCTACTGCAGCTTGACACACTCAGAAGGCTCGACGTGCTTCCTTTCCTCGTTTTTTTATTTTCCACGATGTTTTGTGGATCTACCCTTTCCACGATCACTCGTGGCACTGCAAGAAATTGTGCGCCCCCACAATCCGCGCGCACTTGAGCATCGGTCCTGGGACCGATGGTGAGATTTCCCGTTTCCGGCCTGCTCACATGGGGTACCTTCTCAGAATTTTTTGAATTCATTTTTTCTTGCTGTTTGGTTGTCCTTTAGTTGAAAGCCCCGCCACCTCGACAAGGTCTACCGAACATATCCATGATGCCAATCATGTCTGGCAGTGGATAAGCATCCACTTCTCCCAGCACGTCAAAGACATCGATGATGTTCGGTAGTGGACAACCATCGGCGGGGGCTTTAATATTATTTAATTACTTTTTTAATTATCAGCTGAGAAATATAAAAGAATTTACCTTAAAAACTAACCATTCTTCATTTTATTGTGATTTTGAATGTTTTATAACTTCCTTAGAGAAAAATCGATTTATGCCAAATTTTTGTAGCACGTTAATTGAAGCAATATCTTCTTGCTGCAAAAATTTCTCGTTGGGTTCTGGAATAGTTTTTGAAAGAAATTGATTCAAAATAAGTGTTTATTTTTAAGGTTATCGACAAGTATTATAACTAACTTGAAGTTGGTTTATTACTTGCGATAAAAGTCAAATTCAAAATGAACCATTTTTTTATTTAAAGGAAATTTAAAATTATGTTTATGTAAGTTTAAATATATTTATTTGAATTAAAATTTATTAATAAAATTAATAAAAGTAATTATTTAATTGAAACGAAATGAAAGGATCTTTTTAAAAGTTAATTTAAATTTATGTTTAATTGAGTTTAAATATATTCATTTAAATTAAATTTTTTAAACATTTAATTTGAATGAAATGAATCAAAAATATTTTTGTAAAAGTCGTTTTAAAATTATCTTTATGTGAACTTAAAAATATTTATTGCAATTAAATTTTAATAACAAAATTATTAAAAATAATTAATAAAATTTCATTAATTAAACTTTCTATACCTTTAATTGGATTGAAATGAAACTTTTTTTTTAAAGTCAGTTTCAAATTATTTTTATGCGAATTAAAATACCTATATTTATTTGAATTGAATTAATGAAAGTAATTAATTAATTGTATTTAATTACCTAAAGTTTCTAAACATTTAGTTAGAATGAAATGAAATAAAACGTTTTTTTTAAAATTCGATTCAAAATTATCTTCATGTGATTTTAAACATATTTACTTGAATTAAAATTCATTAATAATTAATTAATTAATTTTAATTTATTAAATTTTCAACACATTTAAATGGAATGATATAAAACTTTTTTTTAACAAGTCAGTTTCAAATTATATTTATGTGAATTTAAATACGTTTATTTGAATAAAATTAATAATTGAATTAAATTTCATTAACAAAATTAGTAAAATTAATTAATTAATTGTAATTAATAAAGTTTTCTTAACATTTAATTATTTTTTGAAGTAATAAATTAAATTTTGATATACTAATAAATTTTAATTCAAATAAATATATTTAAACTCAAATAACATAATTTTAAATTTTCTTTTAAATAAAAAAAATTGTTTCATTTCGAATTTGACTTTTTTCGCAAGCAATAAACTAACTTCAAGTTAGTTATAATACTTGTCGATAACCTTAAAAATAAACACTTATTTTGAATCAATTTCTTTCAAAGACTATTCCAGAACCCAACGAGAAATTTTTGCAGCAAGAAGATATTGCTTCAATTAACGTGCTACAAAAATTTGGCATAAATCGACTTTCTCTAAGGAAGTTACAAAGCATTCAAAATCACAATAAAATGAAGAATGGTTAGTTTTTAAGGTCAATTCTTTTATGTTTCTTAGCTGATAATCAAAAAAGTATTTAAATAATGTTAAAGCATATTTAAAATACTTATTATTTAAATAATTTCGAATTCCTAAAATTAAATTAGAGTAGAGTGGGGCGAAACCACCAATTCGCTTTTATTTTCGTGTTTTACGTCTTACTGACTTAGCCTTCAATGTAAATGATAGTTCTGACATTGTCCGCTGGTGTCTGAAGTTTTTAAGTTTTTTTTAACACAAATATATAAATTATTTAATAAATAGTTTGAGCACTAAACGTACACTGAGAAGAATGAAAGGTTAAATACATAACCAAGTTTTATTTTAAAATAACCGAGCGATGCTGCTAATATATCTCTTGCAATGTGAATTATTTGCAGCAACCGATCAAATTGAGTACTTGAGTACTGTAGTCGATTAACTGTTATAATAAAATCCCCGGTTAATTAATTTTAACCAACCAACTCGATCAAAATACTGTTTAGGATTAACAAAATATTCCCTTGTTAGATTTTATGTTTTAATTTAAAGATAACAAAAGTTCCTGTAATTTAAAATTCCTTTTTATAATCAAACAAACTTTCAAATGAAATAAAATATTTTAAACCTCTTTAACGTACATCGTATAATGTAAAATCATGTAAAAGATTTATTTCACTTTAATTTATAATATACTTTTTATAGATAAATACTACATTCCATGGCTGCTGTTACAATAATTAATAACGATTTGAATCACTAATGCACTACTAATATAGCAGTCCGAAAATTCTAGAATATTTATTGTAAACTATTAATTTTTCGTCGATGCTTCACTTCAATTTTTAGCTATTTTTTGAATAATTGATATTGTAGATTACTTGATAATGGGGTGTTCTTAAAATAAACTCACGCGGAATATTTCTGCATATTTTTCACCTTCGATTTCACTGAACAATTTTCCATTTGAATAACAACAAAAGAACGTCAAATTACCTCTTCGCCAGATTTTACCTTCGATGCTGCGCATTCAAAAGAACACCAGCAAAAGCTTTTGTACCAATCATTTTGATTTATTGCTCTCTTTCTCCCGCTCTCTCTATTTCTGCCTGATTCTAAAGCTGAACGAATCTTGCTGATTTCATTGAAATCTCAACGATCATGTGGAAAAGAATTGTCGTTGTCGATTTCAAAGTACATGTCAAAGAATATTCAACTACAAGAAGTACCTATAGAAATCCTCTTAACTTAATTGAAAATCACATATACAGGGTGTCCCAGTCAAGAGTGTACATATTAACGGGTTATATTCTACTGAAAGAATTAAGAAGAAAAGTCCTTTGCACTTTTTAAATATTTTCAGTAGTTGTTCCATAAATCGCAATTAAAAATTTAGAAACTTCGCATAGCTATTGGCCGTGTACGCTTTGTGAGACTGAAGACGGACGTACTATTCGAGTTTTGCGGGCCTGGGCGTGTACCAACAACGCGCGTAGAATAAATTTTGATAGTAATTTTTTTCTAAAATACAAGTTTAATGTTTTATCTCGGTTTTTATACAGTGTAAATCTGGAAACGAAGAGTTACTGTCAAAAATTTATTTCACGCGCATTGCTGCTACACACCCAGGTCTGCAAACGTTGGAAAAGTACGCCCCGCCTACCGGTTCACAGAATGTGCACGGCCAATAGCTATGCGTAGTTTTCAAATTTTTAAAAGGCGATTTATGAAAAAACTACTGAAAATATTTAAAAAGTGCAAAGGACTTTTTGTCTTAATTTTTTCAGCAGAATAAAACCCTTTAATATGCACACCCTCAACTGGGACACCTTTTATACAATAATTTATTGAGTAAGGAATTTTTAAAAAACAAAGAAAATCGAATGAGGGAAAAGGTCTTTCATGCACCTATTTAGATTAATTACGAATGTAAAAATAATTTCTATTCTCCATTCAAATAATTCTGCTTGGTAAACATTTAATGCTCCAGATCTTAAAAGGAAAGATTCAGCTTTAATTTGAAATAGTAAAAGTGTCCTCTTCAGATCCGGAACCTCATTTGAATGTGAGAAAAACGAATTCTCTCTTTTTAACTTAAATTTTTTTATATCACTAAATTTTTCGCAATGTTGTTTTTCATTTACATACACATCTTTTTTTATCAATAAATCATTTTTTCCTACATGACAAATTCTTTGACAATCTTTTGAAAACTTTAAATTTTTCTAGATTCGTGATAAGTAGTAAAGAGACTTTTTAATCAGCTAGAAATTTATAAATTGTTATTTCATTCTTCGTGGTACAAATAGGATTTAGTTCAACACAAACGTGGAGGGGTGAAGTTCACATTATGTCGATTAGACGACCCTTTCGTGTCGTTTTTATTCTGTACTATTTATTCTTGGTTCTAGTGAGAGTCTTCTGGGCCTCCTCAAGGGCAAATCTAAAGACTTCACAATGCACCCTCGCCTGCAACATGGTTAATATCAACCTTGTTGCAGTGCTTTTCTTTGCATAACAAAAATGTTGGGCTTCTTCTTCAAGACGCAGACTTATAAATGACCTCACTGTACCTAAAGCACGTAGCCAAATTGTCCACACCCCTTCCAACCTTTTCCTGTGTGGACGTTTCCCAGGCACCTATTGCCTATCTTTATGCGTCCCAACTTTTTAAGCCTTGCAGCTTTATTTAAGCTCGTGACCGCAACAGCAAGCCTTAAGCCACGCTTGTTAGGCCCAAGGACCGATACCTTCTTACAAGCTGATGGTCCTCCCAAAATCTGCACCAAGGCTTTCTAGAATTCGGAATTGTCGGTAAGGCACTCCAGGTAATGAATCTCTAGTGTTACTTGTCGTTCTGCCATTTGTACCTTACCAAGTTCATCGACAATCTTTGTCTCTTCGTTGTTGAACTTCTCGTCGCAGGTCTTCAGCATAAAAGAATTTACGTATAAGATAGATGTACCAGTTATCGGATAGAGTAACATTAATCATAATTTCAGAGAAATAGGAATGGCTTACTACATATATTTTTTCTTAAAAAATTAGGAGTTCATTCATCGAGTTCTTGTCTGCGGAGGCTCAATTACTGAATAACACAATATACATAATCTGTGGTTTTTGGCCATTTTCGTTTCTAAAATGTTAAGTAATTGAATATTTTAAAGAGTCTGTAAAATTAGTATTTTACACGTTTTTGCTATAAAACTGTGATATACTGTTACAAATCACGCTAAATTATCTTTGTGAGGAAGAAAATAAAAGTTTGAATATTTATTTTTCAAAATAATTAAATGTTTGGAACTAGAGTTCTAGTTCGATATCTATGATAGTCACAAAAAATGTCTAATACGAAAATTGTAGGAAAACTATTAAATTTTAATAATATTTTGTTGAAAAGCAAAAATTAATTGTATACATTAATTTATTTGAATAATAAATTTTAAATACTTCTTTTCTAACCGAATTCCATAAAATTTCTTTTTCAAAAGTATTAAAATGAAAGATTGGTATGTCATTAAAAACTCTGAAAATTGCAAAGGTGTTCATTGATATAATTCGTAAGAAGTTGATTTTTAATTTTCCGTTGCACGGTCGGGACAAGGTGGTAAATTGCTGTAAAAGAAGCTTAAAACATGCAAGATGATAAAAAGTTTAGATGGATATCTATATGTCACAAAGATTTTTCAAACAGATCACTTTGAAAAATTACTTTTTTTATTAAAAATAATTTTTTTACTCCTAGTAGAAACCTGAAAATTCTAGAAAAAAATTTTTTTAATTAATGTTATTAGCAATTTAGTTTTTTGTAGTCTTAAAAAAACTTTTTTCTCCAAATCCAATTGACCAATTTTAAAATAAAAAAAGGGGGTTTCTTTTTCATAAAACAAAGTAATCAAAAATAATTTTTGTTTAAAAAAATATTTAGGCTGAATCCATTTCAAATCAGGCAGGTCGACTAACTTCAAATTATAGATTTAGCTGTCGCTAAAAAATATGTTATTGTACATGAAAATTAAAGAGACAATATATTTTTTTATTTTTCAAAAAAGTTAAATTTAAAGAAGTTATGCACATTTGAACTTTAAGTGGTAAAACTCGAATGAATAGTGAAAAACATTGTTTTGCTTGTCATTTTTTTTCTTTTGAGTATAATTTAATTTTCTTTCTAAGGTCTTGTAGACGGTCTTGTCCTCTTCAAAATCTAGTTTGAAATTTTAAAAAATATTTAAAATTATAAAAATAGAGGATGATTTTCTGAAAATAAATAAGATCAATTTTCTCAAAAACACCACCTTTTTTTCTATCCAAATTTTTACTAAGGTAAATGTCTCTATTTGTGGACTACTTAAATTTCCACTACACTTAAAAGTGAAAAAATTACTTTTACGTTTCCTTTAATAAAAATCTTTTTTTACGAAAAGAAGATATATTAATTCTGAAAGCAAATATGACTTGAAATCAATTTTTAATTGTCAAAATATAGTAAATTATTGTGTTTTTATGAAAAAAGGTTAATGTACCAATTTGTGAACTAATTAGTATTTTTCATGAATGAGTGTATCGTAATACACTCATTTTTATATGCATTAGCTGTTTAAAAAAGTAAATTAATATCGAATCTCATAAATACTCACTTTAATTTATAAAACTTTAGTTTTTTTTTGCTCTAATAAACTCTAAAACGTAAACCTGTCAAATGACTTGATTGCTTGCAATGTCAAAATACAAAAAATAGTTATTAAAACATTTTCTTCATAAAATACCGTTTTACAATAATAAAATATGTATCAGGATAAAAAGCAACTACTTACAACAGTATATTTAATTGATTTCTATTTAAATTTGCACATTAATGCGCAAAGTACACAAATCGGTACACGTGCACAAATAGGGACATTTACCTTACAAGTTCTTAAAATAATTATGAACATTTCCTATGAATTTCAAGCAGGCTAAACCATTCTGTCAATGAGAAGATTTTTTTTTAAATATTTATTTTCGCAAATTTTCTAATTGTTAACGTTCACGTCAACAATGTTATTGCGATTCATTTGTTTTTTAAAATGCAAGTTAACAATTTAAAAATTTGCGAAAATAAATATTTAAAAAAAAATCTTCTGATTGTCAGAATAGTTTAGCCCGCTTAAAATTCATAGGATATGTTCATAATTATTTTAAGAACTTGTAGTAAAAATTTGGATAGAAAAAAAGTTTTTGAGAAAATTGGTCTTATTTATTTTCAGAAAATCATCCCCTATTTTTATAATTTTAAATATTTTTTAAAATTTCAAACTGGATTTAGAAGAGGACAAGACCATCTACAAGACCTTAGAAAGAAAATTAAATTATACTCAAAAGAAAAAAAATTACAAGCAAAACAATTTTTTTTCACTATTCATTCTAGTTTTACCACTCAAAGTTCAAATGTGCATAACTTCTTTAAATTTAACTTTTTTGAAAAATAAAAAAATATGTGTCTCTTTAATTTTCATGTACAATACCATTTTTTAGCGACAGTTAAATCTATAACTTGAAGTTAGTTGACCTGCCTGATTTGAAATGGATTCAGCCTTTAATAGTTTTTTATAGGGGAGAGGGCCCCAAGGTGATCAGTGCCCTAAGGTGATCAGTGCCCTAAGGTGGTCACCCTAAGAAAATTTTTGTATATTAGTTAGTATCTTCAAATGTTTTCTGTAAATGTTATTATTTGAGAAGACAAAGATTTTAGTAAAGTTTTGAGGTAAATAGTCGTATGAGTCTCTTTGTAACGTGAACGTTGTAAAATTTCTGTTTTTAAATGATCGAGAAATTTTTTTCTCAGAGTTTTAAAATCATCGAAATTAACCATTTTAAATTAGTAAAAATCGTTACAATTATCTTTATATCGTACAATAATATTCCAAATGAATATAATTAATATTGTGCTTTAAACATTTTTTTCATTAACGTTTAAAAAATTGTGTCTTGGCCCTAAGGTGGACACTTTTTTGTCCACAAGGTGGTCACTTTTGATTTTTTATGAAAATGTGTTTATACGCTATATTTATCAACATTTATCAATGTGAATGTGAATTTTATCAATTTTTAAGTTTTTTAATGAATAATAATGAAACAGAATTATTTTCAAAATTTTACGTGTCTAATGCATACACAAAAAGTATCATTTTTGACGAAAGGACAAAAAATATGTAATATGTTTCTGTGATCCTGAAAAATAATTAATATTAAATAAACAACTTAATAATACGTTTCTTACATTTTTTTATAACTTTTTTTAGTAAATTTTCGTATGGTGACAACCTTGGGGCCACTTTTTTAAAAGTCGAATTTTCAACTTTTTCTAAAAAGAGACATAATTTTTTTTATTAATGAAATGAAAAAAAACTTTATGATAGGAAGTTAGGTAATAAGACAAAGCTTTAAACGCCGTATTATTGACCTTTAAATATATCAGGAGAATGATCGCGCGCTATAGCGCGCGTGTTATCGTTCTCAACCAATTCAATATTACGTGTTTAACGAAATTAATGAATTAAATAAATATTTTACGGTAAAGATGATAGAAATAAAATAAATATGTTGACATGTATATTTTCGGGAAAAATATTTTATTTCATTTTAGTATAAGTAAACGTACAAATTTAATGTTGAAACCGTACGTATATTATAAAGAGAATTGAAATTTGTTATAGATTTTAATATATGTTAAAGAAAGAATAGAAAATAATGAATTTGATAGACGACATCATTTATGTACAATGGTCTGTACCTCAATTGTTTTACTTGCTTTCGGATTTTTATAATTTGACAATTGATATCCATTTATAATTTTTACTTGGTGAGACAATGTCGTTTTCATGTTTCAAACTTAATTTTCTTCACCTCAGTAATGTAGAAGAACCAAATGTTATTTTACATTTTATGTATATAATTAAATCAATTTAAACGCATTTCTTAATTTGGATTGATAATCTCAATGAAAGTTAATTCAACTGTACATTTTGTTATTTTAATTGATTATATTAATATAACATAAAATGAAATCAGTTTTTAAAGAAGTAATAACTACCTTATAAGCACGAAATGGTTGGTCATTTTCTTAATTTTATGAGAAGGAAACAAATTTACGTATCAGAATTTTATTTAGCACAAATATTCTTACTAATTTTGTATTACAAAAAATATTTTGTTAAATACTTTATATACAAAATTTCGTATCTTTTTCTATTTTCTCATAATTGTCGACAATCTATTGCTGAAATAATCTTCCACCCCTTTAAAAATACATTTTTGCATCAATTGCATCAACAATATCTCGATTTAATTGAACATTATTCTTACAATGAATTTTGGAACCTTCGTTTTGATCAACAATAAATTGCTATCCAAAAGAAGGAGTATCGTTTCTTTCTGTATACAAAGATGTATTCATTTGATAATAAACCTGACCATGTATTTTAAAACAATATAGTCCTGGTCGTTTATTGTCAAAATTAACTAAGTTAGATTTGAAAGAAGCAAAACCAAATGAATTATTGTATGGTCGAATATTATGAAAAAAATGTTCAGATAAATTGTGGGTGCCTTCAAATAAACTTTGTAATATGATTGGAGGTGCAGGTAAATCTTCAAGAATGACCTCGCCATGTTTGTGCCATTTCTTAAATCATTACAATCATTACTCGATGGCAAGCATGGTAATTGTATATCATAAAACATTTCATCTGAAATGTTGAATTTTGAATTAATTGTTATATTTTCAATAAATACATTATCTTTGTCTTTATAATTTATTTGTATTACTTCTCCTTAATGTACTATTATTATTCTGCACTGATGTTGAAAACGTACTTTACAAACTTCTGTATATAATAACTACCTGCTTATTTCTATTACTTTTTGATTATATAAATAATTCACTGTTAACTTTATGTTCACAAAGTTTTACATAATAATGATCACATGTACTGTCCATTTCATTAGAATAACCTGTCTCTATATGTGACTATGAAATATTATCAGATTGATTTTAAACAAAAGTATGTTTATTTTGTCGAAAGGTGCGCTTGTAATCAACATTTCTGTCACAAATTGACGATTTCATTTTAGAAGTAGAAATACACTGGTCGATAAAAACTTACTTTTTCTCTGATTCAAAGATCGGACAATGATATTCTTATAGGATTTTCATCGCTGAACACGAATACAACATCCAAATGTGTCCATCACGTCGAGATTTTACGAAAAATTGCCTCAAAGTTTTAAAAAGCTCTGTTTTTGGTTTCTTATCACGTGTAGAGAATGATGCCGACGTGCTAGAAGTCTTTAATTAGGCTTAAATTAAAGCTGGAACTGTCAACTATAATAATCAAATCGAAAAAGTTCCTCTGTTTTGGAAACTTTCTTCTCTAGCTCTATTCTTAAGAAGACACTTTCAATCATATTCAACAATCCTTGTTCTAACATTAGTCGACCTTATTGACGAAAATTTACTCAAACGATTGGTTTTGAACATTAATATTAAGTGGTTCCTCACATTACAATAATTGTAATTGACAGAGTGGGGCAAAATATTAAAAAATATTGATGTTGCGAATGCTATTGCATATATTCCACAAGCAAGACTACTTTTTGGTTCTTGATCAACAGTTAAAAAAAATTCTGGAGGTTTAAAAGGATATAATCTACTTAAATATTGCCTTTGAACTTCATTTAAACATCCTTCATTAAGACTATTATAAATATAAAGTCTCATTCCATCATAATAAGTACAAATCCAATGCCAGATATGTTAGGTCTAATAAATAGTATTTAAATATGCTTTTCTTCTTTTTCAATCGGACGAATAAATTCTAGCGTATGTAAATACAAAGTACATTGCATGCTTAAAGGAGAATTTGATTACCTTCTCAATAATTTTTCGAATTCATCAATATGAGTATCAGTTAACATTTCTTCTTTAGTAAGTACAATATTAAAAGATACAACACTTAAATTAACAGATCTTTCTTTGTTCGACATGATTTAATTCATTTATTGAAAAGATATCGCTTCTAAAAATTAGTTTTTTATAAAATTCATTTATTAAGACACATGTAAATAATGTTAATTTTGTCACGTTTAACAGCAACAGGAATTTTTGTCTTTTCTTTTCTTATAAAAGATTATTAAAAATGTAAAGAATCATCTATTCATTTTATCTCAAGAATGTAAAGAAGGATGAATATAAGATAAATAGATTATTCATGGGTAAGACTCCGTCAGAAAAAATGCGATTTGCATGGGATCTTTGGATTAGGCTGCAATTTGGTGAAATTGTAGTATTGGATACTAGAAACAAGTGTGCCAAAAAGTTTTTGAAAATTTTGAAATTTGTCAAAGTCACGCCATTTTGAATTCTTTTGTTATAATTTTTAAAAATTTTAATATTTCCGAAAGTTTTTGATGAAATTTAATAAAATTTGGAAGGCTTATACTTGACATCATGTTTCTTCTGACTATCACATAAAAAAAACAAAAAAAGTTTTTTTTGCCCAAAAAAAGTCAAAAAAAATTTTTTGAAACGGTTTTGCCCGAGCGGGACCGATTTTTGAGTTTTCTTGTCAATTAATAAAATATTCCTTATAATTTCACCTTTCATTTAAAAAAAGAAAATCGATGGAGACTCAAATAGTTTTCGAGATATTGCAATTTTTGTGGAAGCGCGACTAGGTTTCAGTTTCAGCGATGTGTGAGTGCCCGGGAATCCTAATTCTTACACTTTACTGTTCAAAA
The DNA here is from genome assembly GCA_032873175.1 of Leptopilina drosophilae. NCBI lineage: Eukaryota > Metazoa > Arthropoda > Insecta > Hymenoptera > Figitidae > Leptopilina > Leptopilina drosophilae. The sequence goes on along the minus strand of CM065478.1, from coordinate 42,617,368 downwards.
TTGTCTAGAACCTACAAATTTTATCCGATTTTGATGTTCTTGGTCTTAAATGAAAGGAGATAATTTTTCTAAGTTTCCCTGAAACTGTTGTTTCAATTATTAATTGTTTATATATTTCTTTGTTACTCAAAGTAAACAATTTACAAGAATTTTGAAAAAAATCGTGTTTATTTTTTATTTTTTCATTCATCATGATCGAAATCAATTTAAATTAGTTTAGTATGACCACCCGATAAATAATAATGCATAATTCAATTCATTTAAATAATTTCGTTAATTAATAAATAGATAACTCTGGTTCTTCTTAAAAAAATTATTTTTTTTACAGATAAATTTATGTTTATTTAAGGAATTTATGGCTATTTTGTTACAAAATAATTTTAAAATTAATAATTATCATTGTTATTAACAATTAGATTGATATAAAATATAAATTAAAAATGAATTAATCAATTTTTAATTACTTACTTATATCTTTATTTATATATGCATAAATTTGTCTCTAAAAAATACAATTTTTTTCATAATTGTTATAAACAATGATAATTATTAATTTAAAAATTATTTTGTAACAAAGTAGCCATAAATTACTTAAATAAACATAAAATTATCTGTAAAAAATATAATTTTTTTAAGAAGAACCAGAGTTATCTATTTATTAATTAACGAAATTATTTAAATAAATTGAATTATGCATTATTATTTATCGGGTGGTCATACTAAACTAATTTAAGTTGATTTCGATCATGATGAATGAAAAAATAAAAAATAAACACGATTTTTTTCAAAATTCTTGTAAATTGTTTACTTTGAGTAACAAAGAAATATATAAACAATTAATAATTGAAACAACAGTTTCGGGGAAGCTCTTAGAAAAATTATCTCCTTTCATTTAAGACCAAGAACATCAAAATCGGATAAAATTTGTAGGTTCTAGACAATTTTGAACAGTAAAGTGTAAGAATTAGGATTCCCGGGCACTCACACATCGCTGACACTGAAACCTGGTCGCGCTTCCACAAAAATTGCAATATCTCGAAAATTATTTGAGTCTCCATCGATTTTCTTTTTTTAAATGAAAGGTGAAATTATAAGGAATATTTTATTAATTGACAAGAAAACTCAAAAATCGGTCCCGCTCGGGCAAAACGGTTTCAAAAAATTTTTTTTTACTTTTTTTGGACAAAAAAACTTTTTTTGTTTTTTTTATGTGATAGTTAGAAGAAACATGATGTCAAGTATAAGCCTTCCAAATTTTATTAAATTTCATCAAAAACTGTCGGAAATATTAAAATTTAAAAAAATTATAACAAAAAAATTCAAAATGGCGTAACTTTAACAAATTTCAAAATTTTCAAAAACTTTTTGACACACTTGTTTCTAGTATCCAATACTACAATTTCACCAAATTGCAGCCTAATCCAAAGACCCCATGCAAATCGCATATTTTCTGACGGAGTCTTACCCTCATTTTTTCATCTAAATTTCTTATGTATTTATTTATATTTTCTGAACAGTAAATATAAGTGTATTTTTGGTAAGGTTTTCTGTTTTGTATCTGTTTATATAATCTTCTATTCGGGTATCTGTTAATCTTGTATCTTTTGGCTAAATTTCTGTATTCAAAGTATCTGGTATATCGTAATCACATGTTATTTTTAGTAATTATCTTTAATATTTATAAAGTTTATGCAAATAATAATAACTAAGTACCAAAATGGTGAAAAATCAAAAAGTAAGATTAAGAAAACAAATATAAATCAATATTAAATCACAAATTATTACCACTATAATATAATTACGTAATGCATGAACATAAGAATTAAAAAAACAAAATTCTACATTCAGAAATCAAAATAACAGGCAAATGTCCTTTATTCCTTTAACTTTATTTAAATTCTTTAAATTAATAAATCACAAATTGATGAATTTTGATCATTTTTTATAAACTGGGCTAAATTTTTCTCAGGAATTCAAATTTCTGTTTTGTTTCTTAAAAAATTTATAAATAATGTCAAAAAGTGAATAATTAAAAAAAATTTTTTTGATTTTTTTTAAATTCATTTTTTTCCAATTTTTTATTTTTAACTTCTGGAATAATAAAAGCAACACTATTACTAAACGCCGATAAGCAAATAGTTCATCGGCGGCGGCGCGGCGTACACACATGATGAGCAGCTTGGCGCGGCGGCGCGTAGTTATAATTTTGCTGCCTCTACATTGCGAAAAAAATTGATAAACGCGCGACGCAGACGCAAAACGCAAGAACAATACATGACAATATCTCGCGTTTCGCGTCTGCGTCGCGCGTTTATCAATTTTTTTCGTAATGTAGTGGCAGCATTATGCTAGAACCAAAATGCGCGAGTCGCGCGCTCACTCCTAACCATTTGAGACAAACGAAAACTTTAATTTAAGAACACAATAATTATGCAAGATTATTTCACTAATTGTGCTTTTTTCATCAGTTTATTATAACTTTTATTTCTTCAGTTACATTATATTATTATGTCAAAGAAGTTTTTGTTGGGATTAAATTATTCTGTGAACAATGATATAGGGAAGAGTGGGGCAAAGGCGCTATGCAAGATAAAGATGTTAATTTTCAAATATCTTCTTTATTTCCTGTCTAAACTAAAATTAAGTTTTAATGTATTCATACCAATTCATTAAAAAAAGAAAAACCTAAAAATATCAAATATTAAAAAAAAATATAACAAAAAAATTGTTTCGCAAAAATAAAATGATAATTTTACTGAACGAACTGGTGTGGTGTTTTAATTTAATTTTGCATTTAAATATTTGAAATTTAAAGTAAAAAAAGTTTGTTATGTGGGACAAAGAAAATATTGGAAATTATTTGGTTAAAAGTAATTGCCTATGCGTATTTTCTATTTGTTACTGTTTATTAAATCAATGTCACTTAAATAATTTTTAAAAAATTTTTGTTGTACATTAAATTTAAATTATTCACATGAATTTTTAAAAATCCATTTAAAACCAAAATTAATACACTACCGTCCGAAATTGTGCGAACGCTAACATCTCGAGCTATTAAAAAACACACCCGCACAGAAACAGTGATAACTCGGTTAAAAATGAAGCTAGATGCTTTTTTTAAATTGCATTGGAAAGCTTATTAAATTTCCAATGAAATGCCACTATTTTAAGATGTATTGTATAAATAGGAAGCGAGATATCATGTTATGAAGACAAAAAAATAATTCTATTTTTTTCGGAATTTCTTACTCTGACTTTGACTCTTGGCACAGTTTAGCAAAGTTTATGAAAAAAATTGTTACTTTTTCAGACTATTCCTTGTAACCTAAGCTTTAAATAGAGACCAAGAACAGCAAAAAATATTTACGGGTTCCCGAGATATTACAAAAAGAGTCGGACCGTGCCAATCAGAATTTTCAATCATCGATTTCTCTAATTCGCCGTTGAGTCAATTACTTGTCTGTGAAAAAAGTGTCGAAAATTAATTTTACCAAGTACATTCTAACTGGGATCCACTTTTTAATTTAATTTATTATATATCGATATTTAAAAAGTGGATCCCGGTAAGAATGTACTTGGTAAAATTAATTTTCGACACTTTTTTCACAGACAAGTAATTGACTCAACGGCGAATTAGAGAAATCGATGATTGAAAATTCTGCTTGGCACGGTCCGACTCTTTTTGTAATATCTCGGGAACCCGTAAATATTTTTTGCTGTTCTTGGTCTCTATTTAAAGCTTAGGTTACAAGGAATAGTCTGAAAAAGTAACAATTTTTTTCATAAACTTTGCTATACTGTGCCAAGAGTCAAAGTCAGAGTAAGAAATTCCGAAAAAAATAGAATTATTTTTTTGTCTTCATAACATGATATCTCGCTTCCTATTTATACAATAGATCTTAAAATAGTGTCATTTCATTGGAAATTTAATAAGCTTTCCAATGCAATTTAAACAAAGCATCTAGCTTCATTTTTAACCGAGTTATCACTGTTTCTGTGCGGGTGTGTTTTTTAATAGCTCGAGATGTTAGCGTTCGCACAATTTCGGACGGTAGTGTAAATTTTTATATAAAGTAAAATATATGTTAGAAATTATTATATTTAATTAAAAATTAAAATAATAAAAATTAATTCATTTTATAACCTTACTTCACATAAAACAATATAGACTCCAATTCACAATAAAAGGTTAAAATAGCTTAAAGTTTTTATTTATTTTTTAAATAGTTAAATTCCTCTAATAATAGGGTACTGTGACCTTAAGTGGACCACCTGGGCTTTAAAGTTATCTTATAACGACAATGTGAAATAAATAGTGTGTATAGCAGCATGGCCCTTAGAAACCGTAAGAAACAAAAGTGCATACTTTTAATTTTCATATTTAATATAAAAAAAATTACTTTTCAAATCTCCTATACTTTGCTGTACTTTGCCAAATTAAAAAAAGTCAGAATTTTAACCCATTAACGCCCAAATGACCACAATTTTAACTTAAGGGGTTACACCACTGTAGAGAGGCAAAAAACAGCGTTTTTTTAGATTTTTTTTTGCTAGAAGGAAAAGTATGAGGATAATTCTTTTTGAGGATATTGTTAGGCATCTTTTAAAGTGTAGAAAAAAAATATTTTTATTGAAAAAAATACAAAATGGCGGCGTAATAGCAACTTCTGTTATCCGGTTTTTAAAAACATTGCTCCACTGCAAGCAGTATCCAAGGCGTAAAAATTAATCTGGAACAAAAAAACAATTTTTTCTTAATTTACATTAGAATATCTATAGAAATACGTAGGGGATTTTTAAAATAATAATTTTTGTGAAATTGACAAACATTTTTAAAAAAAGTTAGTTTTTTGACTAAAAAATGGTTACTTAAATGTGTCTAAAAAATCGAAATTTTAATTTATCGAAAATCGGCTACGTATTTCTATGTGGAATGTTGTTTTAAATAAGTGATAAAAATTCGGAGTAAAACAATTAAAAATTGTTTGAGTTACACTGCTTGCAGTTTTGAAAAAACGTGTTTCGAGAAAAACGCGTTTGAATATTTGACTTGTGTTTTGAATATGAAAAATTAAAAAATTTATGTAATAAAAATTTTTACCATTAGTCTGCAATGCCAGGACCGTAAAGTTCCCCTTCCAAATTATGGCACATGTCCTCTTTTTCTTTTCTGGACGCTTTTATGGCGGAGCGAGCCTCCTTCGCTGCATCTGTCAGAGAGTTCTCGGCACGTACAATTCGAGCTGCGTCTGATTTTAGGCAAAAGTTGTATGATTGAGGTCCGATACTCATGCCCATAACTTCTATAATTTTTAGAATGCTGCTGAGTCCATCATTAAAATTACAAACAGCAATGTTACTCGCTATTTGCAAAACATTCTTTCCACTAGAATATGCTTTTGGGGCTAATTGCCAGACTGTCGCATTGAAGCTTTCGTTGCTTTTCTTCACGTATTCCGAAATAGCAGAAAAAACAGCAAAAAAATTTATAATTCGGTAACCAAATTCACTTTGTACTTGAACATTAACATCAAACTTCTTTAATTTTTTCGCAGAAGCACTGACACCTTCCGTATCTCCTTCACTTTCAAATCTGTTCAACGGTCGTCGTTTACTCACATTGCACCGTCGCCGCGAAATAAACGATGCTCTTGAGCCTTCTATTCAGAGTATACTTTCTTATCACTCATTGTAATAGACACTAATATCTGAATTAAGAGGAGGAAAAAAAATTAACCAAACAAACAAAATCGAATTTTTAAGGAACTTTTTGAGTAAAATTCACGTCTTTTCTGTCATAATATTACGCTATAGTTAGCTACACTGGCGTGCATTGTACAAAAAATGCTTCAATTCATTGTTACATACTTCTAATGACATCTATTGATAGATTAGGAAAGCTAGAAATGGAATAGAAAGATACTGTACTGAACCCGTCGAGCAGGTAACAACTTGACCGCAGGCGGTCATTTCGAAGCAACCGGTAGGGTTCAGAGAAGGGCGCGAAATTTCATAGAAAAAAATTTCGGATCGATATGAAACCTTTTGCCTTATATTCTAGAGGGTTCAATGTAATTTTTAAGCTAATAAAAAAAATTTCGATTTTTTCAAAATTCTACAGTGGTGTATCCCCTTAAACTTCAACACACGATTTAAAGCATTTTCAGGTAATGAATTGGTTGGTTGGTTTTAATTATTGGCCTGTTGTCCCCGTGGGTCAAATAGCCATGACTGCTGGGTCAAATAGCCATGACTATAGGTAATGAATTATAGCAGCAATGAGGTATTAGGGTTTTTGGGGGTCGCTCTTCGAGGATTCTGGTGTCTAAATAGCGATTTGACCAACACAAAACCCAATATGCCCGATTTTTTGATAAAACATCCAAAAAAATCATTGATTTTTTTAAAACTAAACAATTTTTTAAAACCTTTCTAAAGTATGCTATTGGTGGGCAAAATAGTTGTACTTTTAAAATGTGAAATAGAGAAAATTTGATTTCAAGATGGCGGAGTCGAAATTTTAAAAAAGTGAATGCATTATAGTAAAAAAAATTTTACAGCAATATTCAAAAAGTATCCAAATTCGATTCAAATTTATACTCGGGAGTTTTCGAGGTCGCTGACAACGAATCCCATGTCAATTTTTCAAAATTCAAAATGGCGGATCCAATATGGCGGACTTTTTTTGAAAACTTTCTTAGATTTACTTGAAACTTGTCACTCGAGGGTTTTCGAGGTCGCTGACAACGAATCCCATGTCAGTTTTTCAAAATTCAAAATGGCGGATACAAATTTGGTGGACATTTTTTTAAAAAATTTCTTGGATTCGCTTAAAACTTGTCACTCGGGAGTTTTCGAGGTCGCTGATGACGAATCCCATTACAGTTTTTCAAAATTAAAAATGTCGGATCCAATATGGCGGACTAATTCGCTGATGACAAATTCAGTATCAGTTTTTGTAAGTTTACAATGACGCATCTAATATGGCTGACGCTTTTTTTTTAAAAAAAATTTAGTACTATTTTAATGGTGTTTCCAAATTTTACCACGTGGAGGTGTCCGAAACAAAGAATTTTTTTTTTGTTTTTAATTTAAAGAATAGTTTTTAATTTTCAATTTTTTAACATTTTTTGTAAGAAATTTGAAACATCTTTTGCAAAAATATTTTTTGAACATTGCTGAATTTTCTGGCTCTCAGCGGATAATTGTCAAAAGATCTTTTGTTTTTGTTTATATCAAGCTTCGTGACTTTCTTTTAGGTAAAAAAAGTACGAGATCCTGATGCAAAACAAAGTCCGCCATATTGGATCCGCCATTTTGATTTTTGAAAAACTGTAATTGGATTCGTCATCAGCGACCTCGAAAACTCTAGAGTGACAAGTTTTAAGCGAATCCAAGAAATTTTTTTAAAAAATGTTCCGAATGACAAGTTTCAAGTGAATCCAAGAAATTAATCAAAAAAAGTCCGCCATATTGGATCCGCCATTTGAATTTTGAAAAACTATAATTGGATTCGTCATCAGCGACCTTGAAAACCCCCGAGTGACAAGAAATAAGTGGATCCAAGAAATTTAAAAAAAAAAGTCCGCCATATTGGATCCGCTATTTTTAATTTTGAAAAATGGACATAAGATTCGTCATCAGCGAGCTCGAAAACCCCCGAGTATAAATTTGAAATCAAATTTGGATACTTTTTGAATATTGCTGTGAATTTTTTTTTACTATAATGCATTCACTTTTTCAAAATTTCGATTCCGCCATCTTGAAATCAAAGTTTTTCTATATCACATTTTGTAAGTACAACTATTTTACCCACCAATAGCATATTTTAGAAAGGTTTAAAAAAATCTTTTAGTTCTAAAAAATTTTTTGTTTTAAAATTAATTATTTCTTTGGGTGTTTTTTAAAAAAATCCGCCATATTGGATTTTGTGTTGGTCGAATCGCTATTTTGACCACAGAATCTTGAAGAGCGACCCCCAAAACTCCTAATACCTCATTGCTGCTATGATTCATTACCTGAAAATACTTTAAATCGTGTGTTGAAGTTTAAGTTAAAATTGTGGTCGTTTAGCCGTTAATGGGTTAATCTTCATATTAAAGATTCCCAAAAAAACCTTTTTTCTCATACTTTGCAGTACTTTCCCGTACTATGCAGAACTCCAAAAATTCAGAATTTTAATTTTCATAGTTAAAATTTTCTAAAAAACTATTTTTTAAATCTCCCATACTTTACTGTATTTTCCCGTACTTTGCCAAATTACAAAAATTCAGAATTTTAATTTTCATAGTTAAAATTTTCTAAATTTTTTTTAAATCTCCCAAACTTTGTTGTACTTTCCCGTACTTTGCCATACTCAAAAAGGCAATATTTTAATTTTCATAGTTATAAAAAAAAACCTAAAAAATTCCCATACTTTGCTGTACTTTGCCGTATTTTGTCGTTGTTCGTTTTCGGTGGCCTGCTCCTCAGAAGACCAGCTTTATGGAGTAGAGGGATGAGAATGGTGAGAAAGAAACCTTTGTGCGATCAGAAATTATCACCACTGGAAGCGGAGGGGCGTACTGTTTGCGGGTCCCCAACTAAGAAACGGTCCCCCAATCCAAGATATTTCTGTCGTGTCGATGGATGAATGGCACTAGGGTTACCAAATCTGTCGCTCACGACGGACTGGCTGCCCGTCCGTTTGTCGGAATTGTACTGGTCAGTTAGTGATCCCATAAAGTTCAGTGGAGCGATCTGGCTGGCTTTGCGACAGGCAGGCGGGCGGCTAGTCTTGGCGTGATGTGAACAGAGGTGTCATAAACGGCGGCTACAGAACACCGGGCGACCTTCCGGTGGTACTAGCCTTACTTTTGCAAGCGGGGCTCTGCAGGAGCGGACTTTCTTTTCCCTTGCTACTCGTGGGACTTCAAATAGAGAATCAATTCAACAAATTAAAGGGCTTAGGGGGTTTAGTATGCAAAAAGTGCCCCCGCTTTTTTTTCAAATTTGGCCCATATGTTACTATCCATATGGCTATAACTTTCTGCAATTTTGAACTCAAAATTCGCTTTTTTGGGGGAGTTATGGAGGGGGAAAGCAAAATCAAAAAACTTATTTTTCTCGAAAACTACTGAACCGATTTTAATGAAATTTTAAGAGGTTGTAAATATAGATAAGACGATTTTAGAAAAAAAAATCAAAATTTTTTTTCAAAAAAAATTTTTGTATTGATACCTGAAGCGGGCAAGAACGGGTATACCTCACCGAAGGATTTTCGTCCCATTAGCCTTGCATCCTTTATTTTAAAACTAGTTGAAAGGTTGGTGGATAGATATATTCGCAGTGAGATTTTGGAGTGGTTCTCGACACAAAAGGACCAATATGCGTATAGAGCAGGATGCTCTACGGAGACAGCTCTGGCGAGAGCAGTTAACCTAATTGATGGACAACTGCAGAATCAGGGTTTTGCTGTAGGTGTTTTTATGGACATAGAAAAAGCTTTTAGTCAGGCCTCTCCGGAAACCATTAGAATAGCTATGACAGCTAGTAATATTCCTACAGGAGTGGTTGATTGGACCTGTGGCATCTTAAAAAACAGAATCCTCTTATTAACATTAACTAAAGGAGACTCAGTTATCAAAGGGACAATTAACTTTGGATGCCCCCAAGGAGGTGTTCTTTCACCCTTGTTCTTGTCCTTGGTGGTGGATGAACTACTGAGAACTCTGACTGACTCTGACCGAACCCTTTGTGCTCTCTTGGGGCTAGAACCCTTACACCTTACAATTAAAGTAGCGGCGGTTAAGGCTGCCCTGAGGTTGAGCGGTCCTGTGGGCTGCAGGAAGGTGGCGTCTCCCAAAGAAATTGGTGAGAAGCCCCCTCCTAAGTATGATTAGTGACAGAACTGTCCCTTTGTACCTCTTCGACAAAAAGTATAAGTTTAATATACTAAAACATACGTATATTGGTTAACAGACCGAGGGAAGTATATATCTCTATATTTTTCCTTTACTTTAAATTAAAAGCCCACTGAACGGTAAACTTCTGAAAACCCACGTGTTTTTAACAAGAGAAATATTTAACATTTAAATAAGTATTTAATACATGTGTATTAAATATTTCTCATTCTTATGCAATCTAAATAGAAAGAAAGCTTTTGTATAAATTTAAAGGGACATTGTTATCAAAATTTAAAGATCCTCTAACAATGAGGCACGCGCCAAACTATATCAACAGATAAGATCTTATTTTAACACCATATAGTAATAGCTTATATAAATGAAATTATGTAATTTAAATCTCTCTTCAAAATTATATTTTATTTTTGAGAAAATATGTGGCTTTGTAAACAAATTAGAGGAATCTGCTCTAATAATTATTCGGTAATTTAGCTTTTTTTCTTTCTTATTTATCCACTACTAAATAAGATAAGTTTGTTATCTTTCTTTCGTTAGATAAAATTATAAAAGATAAATTAATAATTTTATATTAATTAACAATTTTTTAACTGTAAAGAAATCTTCTCTTATGATGTAGTTTATTTAAATAAATAATTTTTTGAGAGTTCGGTTGCTATGATCTATATGAATTGACTCAGCAATAAATAAAATAAAAATAAATAAATATGTTCATTCACCTTCGTAAGTATTTTTCCTTCGCTCAATAATATCAATTATTACAATATGTAACTTTTCCAATTTGACAAATCTACAAACAATAATTAAATAAAATTTAATAATAAAATTTTATAAATCCTGCCTACAAAAGGTCAAGTTTTCCTATTCCTGAAATTAACTATTCTATTAATAAATATTCTTAAAAATAATCAATTTTTTAAATTTTGATTTATTTTGGATATGATAAAATTATAATATCAAAAAATAATCCAAATTTGTTTAATTCACATAATAAAATCTATTTATTTCTCTGAAAAATTAACTAAAATAATTAATTCAAATGAATTAATTATTACCTATTATAAATAATAGTTTGGTGGTCTGGGATCAATATTCATTGAATCTTTCAAACTGCCACATCGATATAGCCTATTACTATATGAACGCAGCTTATAAAAATATTCAATAAACTTACGATTTGCTTTTGTTAGCCCTTTAGGTTTTAGATTATAAGGTAGTATACCAATTTCTTGGTAAATTCCACAACACTTCTACCAGGGCTTTACTTTGTAGATAATTTTTACTTAATTACCAGGTAGTAAGTTGTAAAACAACGAATCCCTATGGAAACAGCACAGCTGATTCAAGGCCAAGGTTAAGAAAAAGATAAGAAATTTTCATATTTGAAGAATTAAGAACTCATTTTAAGACAAGATAAATTTTATGTACAATTTATATAAAGTTTAATACTGATAATTTTTTAAATAGAATTGCATATTTTGTTTTATATAAATAGTATAAATTTCAGTAATTAAAATGATGTTATTGATTAATAAAATAGGTTTTTATAAAATAAAGTAGTAGTAATTTTTATATGGATAAATAGATAAAAATTAGCATATATTATTACAAAAAATTAGATTGTTGAAAATTTAATATTTAAAGATTTATTTAAATTATAAGAAGTAAAATAAATTCAGAGATAGAAATAAATGATAGTTACGCAATAGCATTGTTGTGGGTAAACGGTAGACAATTTGGAGACAAGAAAAAGAGAAAATATATCTCTGTCCTTTTGGAAAAAATTAAAATATTATTGGTTGAAATAGTATGACGCGTTATGAAATTCTGTGAGTAGGAAGAAAGCTAGCCTCGCGAAACGGAAATGACCACGCGTAACCGGAAGAGATTAAGGGCGAATATTATTATAAAAAATTCTAAACAATTCTAGAGAGCCCTAGAAGTTTTTATAGCGTCTCGAAATTGGTATATAAACAGCAAAATCGAAGGTCTTGCTCTCTTTTTTCAAATACTCTATTCACAAAGGTATGTGAGTATAAACTCTAAATCTGTACTTGTAACACCTAGGAATTCATTGTCTTGCAACTTACTACCTGGTGTTGTAAGTATTAATTGCAATATACATACATTATTTAAACAATAACACTGACATATTATAAATATTGTATGACACAGGAGTTCGTTGTTTTCCAACTTACGACCTAAACTTCAAAATATATAACACAAATATATAATACATACAATTATAAAAAAATATTCATGAATTCTTTGTTTTACAACTTACTACCTGATATTTTAAAATAACACTGTTATTATAAAAATATTGTATAACACAGGAATTTGTTGTTTTACAACTTACGACCTGAACTTTACAATATTAAACATACGTTTACACACATTTACAAATCGTAAAAATTTCTCCGGAATTTGTTGTTTTACAACTTACTACCTGGTAATTAAGTAAAAATTATCTACAAAGTAAAGCCCTGGTAGAAGTGTTGTGGAATTTACCAAGAAATTGGTATACTACCTCATAATCTAAAACCTAAAGGGCTAACAAAAGCAAATCGTAAGTTTATTGAATATTTTTATAAGCTGCGTTCATATAGTAATAGGCTATATCGATGTGGCAGTTTGAAAGATTCAATAAATATTGATCCCAGACCACCAAACTATTATTTATAATAGGTAATAATTAATTCATTTGAATTAATTATTTTAGTTATTTTTTCAGAGAAATAAATAGATTTTATTATGTGAATTAAACAAATTTGGATTATTTTTTGATATTATAATTTTATCATATCCAAAATAAATCAAAATTGAAAAAATTGATTTTTTTAAGAATATTTATTTATTAATAGAATAGTTAATTTAAGGAATAGGAAAACTTGACCTTTTGTAGGCAGGATTTATTAAATTTTATTATTAAATTTTATTTAATTATAGTTTGTAGATTTGTCAAATTGGGAAAGTTAGATATTGTAATAATTGATATTATTGAGTGAAGGAAAAATACTTACGAAGGTGAATGAACATATATATTTATTTTTATTTTATTTATTGCTAAGTCAATTCACATAGATCATAGCAGATGAATCAAAAGGCGGGAATGGAGTTGGTGCAGGAATCTATCATGTATCTTCTTAAGTGGGATCCTATTTTAAGTTAGGGACCACTGTTACTGTTTTACAAGCCGAAATTGTGGCGATACTTTATGGTGCTGTTGAAGCCTTGAAAATTGTCACGACAAAGATATTTTTATTTTTCGGATAGCAAGGCAGCTATTTTCATCTTAAAACGATACGTATCAACATCACAGCTGGTCGGTGACTGTCATGAGGCACTTAACAAACTAGCTGAAACTAACCGCGTTATCCTTCTCTGGATCCCTAGTCACAGTGGATTCGCGGGAAACGATAGGGTGGATGAGCTAGCCAAAGAAGGGACTAGAAAACAACTTATTGGGCCTGAACCGCCCATTGGTGTTTTAATAACTGTCTGACACTGGAAATTAAACAGTGGATAGCTGCGGAATACCAAGGAGAGTGGCGAGCAACTAAGGGCTGTAGACAAGCCAAGGTACTCGTAGGAACTAGTATTAACTCTAGGAGGAAAGCGGAATTCCGCAAATTAAATAGGAAAGAGGCAAAGATCATAAGAGGACTATTAACTGGCCATGGTGATCTGCGCTATCATCGGCACAAAATGGGGATTGTAGACGACCCGAAGTACCGTAGGTGTGCAGAGGAACAAGAAACCTCGATAGATTACGGGCTACTTCTTTCTGGGGGAGACCGTTATTGCTACCAGAAACCTGGCCGAAGTTCTCCTGCTGTGAAAAAGACTTTGTTGTCCCTTCCCGTACTTTGCCAAACTCAAAAAAGGCAGAATTTTAATTTTCATAGTTGAAATTTTCTAAAACAATTTTCTAAATCTCCTATACTTTGATAAACGTTCCTGCACTTTGCCAAACTCCAAAAATTCAGAATTTAAATTTTTATAGTTAATATTTTCCAAAAAACTATTTTTTAAATCTCCCATACTTTGTTGTATTTTCTCGTACTTTGCCAGATTCTAAAAATTCATAAATTTAGTTTTCGTAGTTAATATTTTCCAAAAAACTATTTTTTAAATCTCCCATACTTTGTTGTATTTTCCAGTTCTTTGCCAAACTTCAAACATTTAGAAATTTAGTTTTCATAGTTGATATTTTCGAAAAAACTTTTTTTAAGTCTTCTATACTTTGTTGTACTTTCCCGTACATTTCCGAACTCCAAAAAGGCAGAATTACAATTTTTAAATTTAATATTAAAAAGAAATTATTTTTAAATCTCCTATACTTTGCTGAACTTTCCCGTACTTTGCCAAACTCCAAAAATTAAGAATTTTACTCTTCTTATGTAAGATTCACAAAAACAATTTTTTCTTTCCCATACTTTGCTGTACTTTTCCGTACTTTGTAGAACTCTAAAAATTGTAGAATTTCATTTTTAATATTTAACATAAACTGTTTTTTAAATCTCCTATACTTTACTGTATTTTCCCGTACTTTGCCAAACTCCAAAAATTCAGAACCTTTGTTTTTATCGTTAATATTTTCCAAAAAACTATTTTTTTCTTTCCCATACTTTGCTGTACTTTTCCATTATTTGCAGAACTCCAAAAATGCAGAATTTTAATTTTTATATCTAGTATTAAGAAAAATAATTATTTAAATATCCCATACTTCTCTGTACTTTCCCGTACTTTGCTAAACTCCAAAAATTCAGAATTTTAATTGTCATATTTAAAATTAACCAATAAATTTTTTTTTAATCTTCTATACTTCGCCGTACGTTTCCGTAATTTGCCAAGTTAAAAAAGTCAGAATTTTAATTTTCTCATTTAAGATTTCCAAAAACCACTTTTTTCTTTCTTTTTTGGATTTTTGCAATACTGACTTCAGATTTGTAATCAGTGACACATATAACCCTGTATTAGCAAGTTTTGCAAAGAATGAAAAATTTTTTATCTTGACGGACATATTGGATCGGCCATTTTGAAATATCTTTAATGTCAATAAGATTAAGTATAGTTTGCAGAAATAGTAATTTTTGTGCTAATCGTAAACTACGTTTACTATTAAATTCATGTTTTTAGCGAAAAGTAGAATTTTTTTGCTCCACAGCTACTTTAAATTGACGTACAGGTCCGCCATCTTTGATTTTTAAAAAAGGCCACAATGCATATGAAAATAGAGCTTCCAAGCTTTAATTTGATGCCAATGGCGATTTTTTCGTTAAAATAAGAATAGGACAGATAGGGGTTTAAATTTGACAGGAATTGTCCCATATATTAGAAAAATTAATGTATTATAATTAATAATAAATACACTGTTAACCTTAAAGTATTAAATAGCAACGAACTGTTGCCACACGGTGGTCTTGAAACATTTTAAATACTTTTGACGCATGCCCTTTCCAATTTTCGCATAAAACATATATACAGTACTTATTTATTTATTTAATGAGGTCAAGTTCCTAGGGCTTGAAGCCCACTAAGAAACTATATAGGGGAGGGTAGGCTACATTGAACCGGGTATTTTCTAAAGTCCAAGAACTAATTAAATTTTACAAATTTTGATCAGGTTTTTGTGTCAACATTAAGCTGAAATAGGGGAGGGTAGGCTACATTGAACCGGGTATTTTCTAAAGTCCAAGAACTAATTAAATTTTACAAATTTTGATCAGGTTTTTGTATCAACATTAAGCTGAAGTACTCATTTAGTTAATATACACGTTACAAACACAAATTATTATGATTAAATAATTAAATTTAATTTTTTTCTAACAAGTTACACTTTTCTTATTTTGAAATATCTGTGTCTACATTGAACCACCTTTAATAAAACACTACAATTTACTTAAAAAATAATATTTCCACTTACAGATTGTAAAAAATATTATTTTTCATTAAAAAAAATAGAAAATTGTTGTTAAAGAGTTATTATTTGTTAATACAGGAGATTAATATATTTTGATGTCAGGTTAGGTAGGTAAAGTGGCAGTTTGAGTTTATCTCCTTCACAATTGTGATGAAAGCATGTCTTCTAGTATTTTTCTTACTAATTAGTAGAGCAGATAACTATACCACTCTTAAAATTAAAAATTCTTTGCTTCTTCGGGTGGTTCAATGATGCCGCACTCACTGCATTCATATGACAATCACAACAAAAATTGTTTATAATAAATTTATGTACACTACCGTCCGAAATTGTGCGAACGCTAACATCTCGAGCTATTAAAAAACACACCCGCACAGAAACAGTGATAACTCGGTTAAAAATGAAGCTAGATGCTTTTTTTAAATTGCATTGGAAAGCTTATTAAATTTCCAATGAAATGACACTATTTTAAGATGTATTGTATAAATAGGAAGCGAGATATCATGTTATGAAGACAAAAAAATAATTCTATTTTTTTCGGAATTTCTTACTCTGACTTTGACTCTTGGCACAGTTTAGCAAAGTTTATGAAAAAAATTGTTACTTTTTTAGACTATTCCTTGTAACCTAAGCTTTAAATAGAGACCAAGAACAGCAAAAAATATTTACGGGTTCCCGAGATATTACAAAAAGAGTCGGACCGTGCCAAGCAGAATTTTCAATCATCGATTTCTCTAATTCGCCGTTGAGTCAATTACTTGTCTGTGAAAAAAGTGTCGAAAATTAATTTTACCAAGTACATTCTTACTGGGATCCACTTTTTAATTTAATTTATTATATATCGATATTTAAAAAGTGGATCCCGGTAAGAATGTACTTGGTAAAATTAATTTTCGACACTTTTTTCACAGACAAGTAATTGACTCAACGGCGAATTAGAGAAATCGATGATTGAAAATTCTGCTTGGCACGGTCCGATTCTTTTTGTAATATCTCGGGAACCCGTAAATATTTTTTGCTGTTCTTGGTCTCTATTTAAAGCTTAGGTTACAAGGAATAGTCTGAAAAAGTAACAATTTTTTTCATAAACTTTGCTAAACTGTGCCAAGAGTCAAAGTCAGAGTAAGAAATTCCGAAAAAAATAGAATTATTTTTTTGTCTTCATAACATGATATCTCGCTTCCTATTTATACAATACATCTTAAAATAGTGGCATTTCATTGGAAATTTAATAAGCTATCCAATGCAATTTAAAAAAAGCATCTAGCTTCATTTTTAACCGAGTTATCACTGTTTCTGTGCGGGTGTGTATTTTAATAGCTCGAGATGTTAGCGTTCGCACAATTTCGGACGGTAGTGTAAGGCTTAAAATTATTTATCACATCGGAATATTGAAGTTGACACCCTAAGCGACATAAATCACAAGTTTACTAATTTTTAAAACTTCCTATTTCAATAAAAAAATGCATTATATTTCCACAAAATTTTTTGTTTTGTACGTGAAAAACAGTTTTTTTCGTTTTTCTTTGTAAATAATAAACCTACGTGCTCGAAATTTTTAGACGTAGTCGCTTTCGGTAATACTAATTTATATATTAAATAAGAAAAAATTCCACTATGTCGTTTCTTAGAAAATTAAAGTGGTTCACTGTTGACGCTGGTTCAATGTAGCCTACTCTCCCCTACAAGAATTTACAACTATGTCTTAATAGTATAATTCTTAAAATTAAACAACATATTTCATAGCCTATAAAATGCCCTTGAGTTTCCTTTATAATATATATATATATACATATATATATACTAGGGGGGCCGTGCCCCCCTGCGCGCTTCGCGCGCCAACCCCCCCCCCGTTATTAAATTTACAGTTTAAAGTTTTTATCTAAAAATACATTGATTTAAATTTTTTAAATTATTTAAAATACTTCAACAACTGATTTTTAGCCAAATTCATTAAAATTAAAATTAAAATTTTTTATTTATTAACTTAATTAATGTTTGTTGAATAATTAAATTTAATTAAAATTTTTAGTAACAAAGTATTAAATCATGTTTTATTTTTTAGCTTTTAAAGAATTTGTTTCCAAGATGCACCGCGAGGAGGTATAATAATCCTGTGAGTGGGAAGGGGAGGTTATGTTTGCCCTGTGACCTGTGAGTGGGAAGGGGGTTATAAGGATCTGTTTTCCCTGTGACCTATGAGTAGTGAGGAGATTTTGAGATTATGTTTGCCATGTGACCTGTGAGTAGGAAGGGGGTTTTGAGGTTATGTTTGCCCTGTAACCTGTGAGTGGGAAGGGGGTTATGAGGTTATGTTTTCCCTGTGACCTATGAATAGGGGGGGGTTGAGGTTATGTTTGCCAAGGAACCTGTGAGTAGGAAGGGGGTTTTGAGGTTATGATTGCCAAGTGACCTGTAAGTAGGAAGGGGTTTTAAGGTTATGTTTGCCCTTTGACCTTTGACCTGTGACCTTTGACCTTTGAATCTTGAAACAGCGGCGGCGGCGATATCTTTTTATAAGATAGACAGATATATATATATATATATATATATATATATATATATTGGCCCAAAAAAATCAAAATTAAAAATAAATTTTAATTTTTTGGAAAAAGGACAGCTTTTTTTTAAACCAGAGCTGCGGTTTTTTCCTAAAAGAACATATAAATGAAAAAGTGGGACAAGAATGTTTAAGGGGAGATTCCACAGAAATTAAGGTTTTTTAAAAAAAAATTTTTATAGGTAGTAAAATAAATATTTCTTAGTTAAACTTTTTTTACAATAAAATACTTGTGTTATAGTAATAAAAACCATTTTTTATTTATTTATTTTTTTAATGGAGTCTTAGAAAATGGCTGCCGAAAGTGGTCCCCTCTAAAAGTTGTTTACATTTTTTCTCTGCGACAATTAATCTAAACTAAAAAAGTCAAAAATTTTCTTAATCTATACCATTATGGCTATCGTGTAAACTAGAACAAAAAAAATTTATTGAAAAATAACCAAATGGCAGACTTTTTAATTTTTCGACCATAATTTTGCAACTTAAATTGTTAATAACTTTTATAAATATTAATGAATCTTAAATATCCTAGTTTACACGAAAACTACACATTCAAGGAGCATGCTGTCCAAATTGCAAGTTATTTCGTTGAAAATTGTAAAAATGAGAGTGTAAACAAGTTGAAAATGTGTAGTTTCGAGAAAAACGCGTTTAAAGTTTAAAGGACCAAATATACAAAAATTTAACTTAAAGTTATATACATAACCTTTGATATGTAACAGTAGACATTTCTTATTACTTAAGAACTACTCTTTCAAGCGGTGCAAAAAGAAAAAATGTAAATTTAAAAATAAACAAATTGCAGTTAGGTAATTAATGAAAAAACATGATTTTTCGAGGTGGAAAGGTGATGTTATTCCTACTCTCCTGCTAGCGAGTCTATTCTTATCGCTTCAGACTATTTTTCCCGTATTTTTAGATTATCATACTAACCAAAAATTAAAAAAAAATAATTTCGGTATTCAAAAAAAAATCAGTGGAATCTCCCCTTAAACATTGAAAAGATGAATTTTCTCGTAAAAACCGGGTTTAGAGCGTAACACACCTGGGTCACTTGACATGGAATGCCTCATATATATACATACCAATAATAATTAATTAGATAACTGATAAAACAATAGATGTAGCTAATGTAGTGAGCAACCGATTAAAACATTTTACACCGAACGGTGCATTCTACTCGCGGTATGACGAATGTTCCCTGTTCGCCCCACCTTTGAGCCCGTTTGAAGCATTTTAGTCAAGAAATCACGACACGGAGCGTCAGATAAAAGAAAGACAGCTAATGCCAGGCTACAGCCCGGTATGAGCCAATAAAATTATTTTGTCAATTTTATTAAAGTGTCGAAAGATTTTTAAGCACCCTTACTTTCGGGCATTTCCGTCGAGAAATCGTGACACACTGCTCTTGGAGAATTGTGGAAGATATGATTCCGGACCATTATCAGGTATATCCAAAATAAAATTCCTATTTGAAATGAAGTTATTACCCTTTTTTTCTGTCTGTTACCATTTTTCGAGTTTCCAAGGCGCATACCGGTTGATGGCCGCCGACTTCTGTGACTGTCGCCGACTGCCAGCACAACGCAGTTCTATCAAAGGACTGGAAAAACGCTCAGATTTCGACCTTACTAAACAAATTAATTTTTAAAAAATTTACTAACTACAGTAAGAACCTACATTTCTCTTTTGTATTTGTTGCTTTGTCGGGAGTTTCTATTACTCTATGTTCGCTGATTGCTAGATATCAAATTATTATTTAAAATATTTAATTTATAAAAAAATTGTCATTATTAAAACAAAAAAAAGAAAACATTGAATTGTTCCGAAAGACTTATTTGAATTTAGACTGAACGCTATTGTGAACCCTTGCAGAGAAAATTGTGTTGTTTAAAAATAATTGAAATTAATTAAAACAATAATAATGCAGCCTAATGTTATAATATTATTACAATTGTGAAATACTATTAGTGCTTTATCTACCAATGGAACTCAATGCCGTAAGAAAATAAATAACACATTCCGTATGCTCGCACGCGCATCATTTGCTAGTTATATTCTAAAATGGCAAATTCTTCCCATACAACTAATTATGTGATTAGTAAATTTGGATTAATTTGAATATCAGTTTATCACGTGAATTTTAGGAATAACCGAATTGAAATGATGAAAACAAATAATTTTTAAACAGTCAAAACTCGGTCTGTAAGTTAAAAACAAAAAGTAAGGCTTGATTTTCGGCAGCCCTGGAGATATATTCAATTCACTAACGCATTTAATAAAAAAAGAAAAAGATGAGGTAATGTATACAAACCTGCGATGACTTTAGAAGAATTCCCCAAATCAAACTGGTCCAGATATTTTTTTTCTCCTCGAACAAATCTGCACTTGCACCGTACAAAATGACAAGTACTTCAACACAATTCAGAATAACAAATAACATTAACAAATAAGAAATAACACGTTTTTGGTAAACTTTAACTAAGCTGCAACGCGCGGCAAAACCAAATTCGAACTAGTATCAGTGTAAGCTAAAAGAAATCTTAATGTCCAGACAGAAAAGCGGCAACATCGTATTTTGAGTTACACTCCATACTATGCTTTTAACTAAAACAAAACTTTTGTTCGATCAACGCGAGCAAAGCAAGTATGTGTTGACGCCCGGTTTATCTAAGGTGTCAAGTTGCTTTCTTGAAACGCCATAAGATCTTCCCGCTACGGCCTTGACGCCGACTAATAGCGTATAACACTTTTTAAAGAGAAACTTTTAAATCAAAATAAAAATCAACGAAATCAAAAGACGCTTGCAAAGTAATCGGGGTGTTTACTATTTTCGTTCAACGGAATTCCCGGTTTTTCTCAACTAAATCCTAATTTTTCCCGGATTTCTCTCATTAAATTTATATTTTATGTCGAAAATAAATAAATCTTAACATTTTGAAAATAACTTTTTTTCTCAATAATTTTAATTCAAAATTTGAAAATTAGTTGAATTAAACAAAGAATTTTTTTTAATTTATAAAAATAATTGAATCCTTCCAAGGAATGCTATTTTATGGAAATAATTTGGTTCTTGTAAAGAATTTTATTAACAATTTTGAAAATAATAAGCAGCAATAATTAATTTTAACTCAATTATAATAAAGAAAGAAATTATGAATATCATTTATTTGAACATTCAGAAATTTGAATTTATGAAAATTCAAGAGAAGTTCAATAATTATAATTATTGAATAATAATAGAATAATATTATTTTTAGAAAAAATTTTTATTTAAAACTACTAGAGGGACTTTAAATTTAAAACTAAAATTATAATTATGGTCACTAACTTCCTTTGATCATTCAGAATTTTAAATGAAGTTCTTTGGAGCAATTAAGTTGTTTTAGTAGAATGTAAGGAAATTTCATCTATTGAAAAAAGCTCTTATTCCTTTTAAATTACTACATTTTAATTAAGTAACTATTATAAAAGAAAAACAACAAGTAAATAAATTATCTGCGATGTTCACTGCGCGATAATACACTCAAGTTATACGAAGTCCAGCGAAATTACAAACAAATAAGTCTTCTATTCAGTTGTTTATTTAATACTAAACTATTTTCTACAACAACAAAAAGAGCTTAAATATTCATTTATTATTTTAAACCAGCTGGAAGTGTGACTTAAACAAAATTTCTCGATAATACCAAGCATGGACTGCTGTAATGATTATTACTTAAAACTGACGCATGTCGCCGAGTTGGGAAAAATTTAAGTAGTACCAATTTATGGTCTCTTTCAGCCTTGTTAATATAAAATAGGTAAACTATCTGGTTTCTTCCGACAGTTCTCGAGTCTTATGATAAGGAACACATTGTAACTCTTCGTAAACAAAACTTATTGTAACTTGTTTCTCGACCACAATAAGTTAATGAATATTCAGTTGGGAGCATAAACAAATTTTGGGGACAAAATTATAGGAATTTCGCGGTGGTTTGTTACATTTCAATTCTATTTGGCAACATTGCATGACAAATTTTTTTTCGACATCGAGCGCGCTACAGCGTAGCGAGGCCTTGATGCCGGACACCCGATACCCTGATAAGAATTTCTTCTTCAGCTCGAAAGCTCCCAATTCAATTTTATTAACTTAGGGGAGAGGGCCCTAAGGTGGTCACCCATCTTTTGAACGACTGTAGATTTCAAATGGAATTATATATAAAGGTCAATACTGCCGTCCTGATGAAGAAAATGGTTACTTGCAGTCAGAGTGATTTCGAGATATTAAAGGAAACGCGTATCTAACGAGCTCCACTAATATTTAAAAGTTTTTTTAATATTTACAATTGCTTTTAACTAAATTTAATATGCTCTATTTAATGGCGTTGAAATAATTTAAAAATTTTAATTTATTATAAACAAAATGTTGAATACTGTTAAAAATTAATTTTGAAATCGTCAAAATACTGCCTTAAAAGCGTAAGTGCACTCACGGCCTGAGAATAGGTGTGTTATACGGTTCAACGCCTTAGTTTTTTGGGTCTAGTCGAGCTACATTTCCGAGCCGCACTCGTCAATACGATTCGACCTCCAATGAAAGTTCTCATCTACGTCATCATTTTGACGAATCTTTGCAAGTACGGTTAAATTTTCTGCAAGTACGGTTCTATAAATAAGTATTTCACAAAAATCTCTGCAAGTACGATAATTAGGGTATCATTATCTTTAAAATTAATTAATATCGGTAAAATCTAATACTGTAGATAGATTTTAAATTTTATAACGAATCCAACGGTATAAAAATCTCATTTTTCATAAAAATGTCACTTAACCACTTTCTTCATCAGGACGGCAGAATAAGACGGCGTTTGAAGCTTTGTCTTATTACCTAACTTCCTATCATAAAGTTTTTTATTTCATTTATAAAAAAAGTTATGTCACTTTTTAAAAAAGGTTGAAAATTCGACTTTTAAAAAGTGTCCCCAATGTGGTCACCATACGAAAATTCACTAAAAAAGTGATTAAAAAATTTAAAAAACGTATTATTAAGTTGTTTATTTAAAATTAATTATTTTTCAGGATCACATAAACATATTACATATTTTTTGCACTTTGTCCTTTCGTCAAAAATGATACTTTTTGTGTATGCATTAGACACGTAAAATTTTGAAAATAATTCTATTTCATTATTATTCTTTATAAAACTTAAAAATTGATGAAATTCACATTCACAGTGATAAATGTTGATAAATATAGCGTATAAACACATTTTCATAAAAAATCAAAAGTGACCACTTGTGACCAAAAAACTGTCCACCTTAGGGCCAAGACACAATTTTTTAAACGTTAATGAAAAAATTTTTTAAAGCACAATATTAATTATATTCATTTGGAATATTATTGTACGATATATAAAGATAATTATAACGATTTTTATTAATTTAAAATAGTTAATTTCGATGATTTTAACACCCTGAGAAAAAAATTTCTCGATCATTTAAAAACAGAAATTTTACAACGTTCACGTTACAAAGAGACTCATACGACTATTTACCTCAAAACTTTACTAAAATCTTTGTCTTTTCAAATAATAACATTTACAGAAAACATTTGAAGATACTAACTAATATACAAAAATTTTCTTAGGGTGACCACCTTAGGGCCCTGACCACCTTGAGGCCCTCTCCCTTATTAATTCAATATTTATACCACAGTTCTAATGTAATATAATTATGATATACAGTGTAATATGGGATAATCAGACGGAATAATTAAAGCTTGCGGCAATGTTACGAAGCTTTATAGCAAAAACTCACATTGTGGCAACGACGCACCAAATTACCTTATAATTGTAATGGGTTTTAGATAAAATGGCGCAATATTGCAGCTCAAAATTGTGAGAAAAGAAATCTAAAAAAATTCTTATAAATATCTAAGAATGATCATTATGATGTTGTGTTTGGCCAGGAGAGCTACGGTAACACTTACACGAGCGCGTACTTGCTGGTTACGAAAATCAACACACTCGCGGACCTGTCGGTTGTAGGTAAACTCCTTGCCGACCACGCGTTACAGCCTCTACTCGTCGCTTCGTACTCCAAAAAACCTTCGCTTACCCCGCAGGCCCATAGGTGATTCACAGCATCGCAACAAAAGAACGTGCGTTTATACAGCTGACCCAAGCGACACAAGATGCTTTATGCACTTTGTTTAACATATGTGCAACACAATTAAGGAAAATAAATTGGTCTTATAGCCAAACATTTTACTTCAGCTAAGCTGCATTAAAATGATGAAGGAAAATAGGTTGCATATACACATGCATTATTTACTTCAATGTATTGTAACTGCAACCTATAGATGTAGGACTAATACAAATATAAATATTAGAACAGTTTGACTGAGAATTATAATTATATTATTATTAAAAACAATACATAACAACACAAAATAATAATGTAATTATATTTAATTCTCAGTAATAAAATAATTTCAGAAAATGATTAAAATTCCGTCCTCACGTGGCAATCGTGAGAATCAAGTGTCAGCAAAACGCAACGACCAATGGGCCGCGAATTCCTTCCTTCTTCTGAAGTTAGAAAATTCTTAATCGACAAAATTATCCCACCTTGGAAACGAAGCGAAGACTAGAGGCTGGTCTAAGCCATTTGATATATGCAGTACGATTTCGGGACCAGCACGGGTAACATCCCTCGTAGAAATTACCCGGTGGTGATCAAAATCAATTAATAATTGCCCGTCTGCGCGTTGAACCCTGGTGATAGACACGCGTAGTGTTGGTACCACAAGAGGCGGACGTAAATAAAAATAGAACACTTCGAGCCGACGGAGTCCTGTGAGAGCTGTGTTGGATGAAAATTGGGTGCAATAAATTAATTTTATTGTTCTCATTTTTTGTTCAATTATCGCACTAGTCATATTTATTTCTGTAAATAAATATGAATTAACTAAATTGAACTTTCTTACTTACATACTTATCTCTTAAACTGTTTTCCTTTAACACATTTAAACAAATAACGAAGCAATAGGACGGTTTCTTCTAAAAGTGGAAAAACAAACTCACAAAATAAAACTGGATCTACCCTGGTCCTGGCAGCTTGGTGCCTCCCTAAGTCAAAGAATAAAATGGGCCAACTTAAAAGCCCGAATAAATATTTATTTTTTGGTTTGTAACACGCATAATATCTCAAATAAATATTTGAGATAAAAACATGAAATAAATAATAATCTTATCTTACTGCACTTAAAGAGTAATTGACATTTGCAATTATAAATATTATCATATAAAAGCAATTTATAACAATTAGCTAAATTACATGTAAAATTACAATTAAGATATATCTACAATAATAATTATAATAAATAATTAATAATATTACTATGAAATTATAGTATTAATAACATTTATATTATGAAACTATTAATATATCAATAGCGCTAGTGAATAAAAAATCTTAAAAATAAATATTATTAATTATTATAACATAAATACAGCTTTTAAAACAGTTTAATACTATAATGTAATTTCAATAAACTATGTTTACTATAATAATTATAAATAAATTATTATTACAAAAATTTTATTTAAAGAAAAGAATATTTTGGAAAACTTTGTTAAATTTAGACTTTTGGGTTTTTAAATAAATTTTTGATTCTTTGTACATTAACAAATATAAAAACTATTTTCCGAAATTTCTTAAGTCTGAAAGATTTCAATTTTAATTTTCATATATGAACTTTAAAATCAACATTTTAACTAATAATAATATAAAATACTCATTTGTAAGATAATGTAAAAGGACTATTTTACGGGGTTTAAAGATAACATTTATTATTTCATTCCCAACTAGTTTCAAGCCATATATGGCTCCTCATCAGGGGATGAATATTTCACAAATACATAATCCAAAAACAAGACTGCACACAGAAGATAAATACAAGCATGTAACAAAAAATTTTTCAAAAAATTCCTTGTTATAATAATATGGAGAATAATAACAATGAATTTTTTGAAAAAATTTTTGTTACATGCTTGTATTTTTTCTAAAGGGTAAGAAGTCTTTCTTTGCTTTCTTTTTCACAAATTAAAATATAACTTTAAAAGACATATTTCAATTTTTAATTCTAAAATAATTTTTTTTAAATCTGAAATCTTTTGTGTGCTGTCTTGTTTTTGGATTATTTATTTGTGAAATATTCATCCCCTGATGAGGAGCCATATATGGCTTGAAACTAGTCGGGATTAAAATAATAAATGTCATCTTTAAAAACCGTAAAATAGGCCTTTTTCATTATCTTACAAATGAATATTCAATACGATCAAATAAACAAAAATTACTAATATAAAATACCTTCTCATGTGATAATAATGTAAAATTCATCGCGATGATTTAAGTGATACTTAAAAATATTTTATGATAATTCATATGTGCTGCTCATATGACTCACACTTATATACCCATCACCGATGACTATCATGTGCGAACGGATTGTGCGAACGGATTGTGCGACAAGCATACACTGAAAAAAATATGTAATTGAATCAAGAAAATTTGAATTAGTTCAAGTAAATGTCTGGATTGCATAGGGTCAATCTAATTATGCGATTAGATCAAGAAAATGATTTTCTTTGCATAGTATACTTGGTAGGAGAGTATATGTTCTTGATCCAAGAAAATATGGAATTCAGTCAAGAAATTAAATTACATGAAAGAAATGCAGATTATATTAATTCAAGAACATTTGTGTATCAAACGAAGAAAATATTTTCTTGATTTGAGAAAATTATAGATTTCAATCAAAAAAATATTTTCTGAATTCAAGTAAATTATTTACTTGAATTACCCCCCCTTACTCCCATCCCATCATTTCTAATACTTAGGTCAAACATTTTTATTATTTAATTAATTAACATTTAAATTTTTTATTTAACTAATTAAATAATTGTTATTTTACATATATATTTGGGGATATCTCTAGAACTTTTAAACTTTATGTATCCGCTTATTATTATATGTTAAAAATGATAAAAATAATTTTGCAGTACCATAATTTGATAAAATATTGTCCATTTTAAATATACCTTGTGTTTAATAACATTTTTAATTTGGTAGGGGGCGACAAAAATAAGTTAAAGTGTTGAAATTGACAGTTTCTCGTGAGAGACATTGACTGTTTTTTCAGTTTATGTGGTATAACTTTTTTAACGAGTCATTATATATTTTGTGAATTACAGTAGAAGTAGTTGAAAGTACAAGAAACCAAAAAATCATTGAGACAATGATGTGCCTCAATTAAGATAAAAATGGGGTACCTGCAAACTTGCGAGACAACTTTTCTTAAATTTCGACAACTTAGTAATTAACTTGAGATAACGTTTTTAACGAAGATTTTTAACTAACCATAAAACAGGATTACATTGTCTATAGAATAAGAAGTAATTTAAAGCCTTACAGGAATATGCGCCACTTATATATAAGAAATGCGATGATTTCAAACATTAAATTTCAAAACGAAACTCATAATAAGAACCTACATTTTTAAAGGGCACATGTTGAATTTGATTTCTAAACACTTTTAACTCATTGTAATCTCTTCACACACATTATATAAGTATACAAAAAAATTTTCAACCTCTACACTATTCATAGAAAAAATATATTTAAGAAAGAATATGAGCTGATTCTACCATACACATTGTTTCATAAAGAAAAAGCATTAAACTCACAAACTTGCTTAAACTTTATTATTTTTAGTTTTCTAGGGTTTAATCATACTAATGGTTGATTCCACGTCAGTTCAACACACTTATTTTCATGACTTGTTGGGATTTGGCTGTACTTTTGTAAACTTATTACTTGTATACTGATAAACAACTCCACCAAATATTTTTTCAAAATTTTGAAATTTACCAAAAATTTGGCATTTTCAAATTTTTTGTCTTTTTTTCTTTAAAGTGCTATAACTTTGGTACTAATTAACCGATTTTGGATTAAAAAAAAGAATTTCTTTGGTTTTAAGTATATTTTAAGATACAATTAATATAATAAAGAAAAATTCAAAAAAAATTTTTTTTTTGAAATTTTGAAAAATTAAAAATCCGTTTTTGAAAAAACATCGTCTTCGATTTATTTCAAAATCGTATTAACCAAGTTCTACTGTATCTCAAAATCGGTGTTTTTTATTTTTTCAAAACCTATCCCAATCGAAACCTTACCTTTTTGCATATAAGCCATGTAAAAATTAGAGTGGGACACTGGAACTTTTTGAAGAAATTAAATAAAATCATTATTTTCTATGCAAAATAAAGATAAATTATTATTTTCCTCAATAATTCTCATAGTCCCATTTTGATTTTTACATGGCCTATAAAAAAAAGGTCACCAGCTTCTGGCCCGTGAAAACCCCATTAAAAATCAGTATTCATACTTTCAATTTGATTAATTTTACTTATCAATATATTAAATCGAAAAAAAAGATATTTTCAAATAAATCCAATTTTTAAAACTCCATAACTCAAAAAATATTCTATCAAATTAAAAAAAAATTAATATTTACACTTCTACTAATAATAGTAAAATTTTAGCAAAGTTTAGAGAAAATTCATTTTTTTACCTGGGCAGTTAAGGAATTTTGCCCCATATGTTCGTAATTTGTGGTTACGTTTTATTTTTTTTCTCCGAATCCCTTTAAGATCCCAAAATAAAACTTACAGGACATGTAAAGCACATTTGCCCTAACATTTAGTAAAATTTTGAAATAAATCGAAGACGATGTTTTTTCAAAAACGGATTTTTAATTTTTCAAAATTTCAAAAAAAATTTTTTTTTGAATTTTTCTTTATTATATTAATTGTATCTTAAAATATACTTAAAATTAAAGAAATCCATTTTTTAAAATCCAAAATCGGTTAATTAGTACCAAAGTTAGTACTTTAAAGAAAAAAAGACAAAAATTTTGAAAATGCCATATTTTCGGTAATTTTCAAAATTTTGAAAAAATATTTGGTGGAGTTGTTTATCACTATAAAAGTTATAAATTTACAAAAGTACAGCCAAATCCCAACAAGTCATGAAAATAAGTGTGTTGAACTGACGTGGAATCCACCTAATCTGAAGTTAGTTTAAAAAAATTGTATATGGCAAATCCAAAATGACGGACGAAATTTTTTTAAAATTATCAAATTTTAATGTCTTTTGACATTTTAGGGTTTTCTGGCTTGTTGATTACGAATTTGTAATAATTTTAAAATTAAAAATTTTAATTAGAAAATACAATATGGTGGATTATATGACACTTTTAAACCAGTTTAAAATTTTTCAAAAACTAAGTTCAGTTACGTAACACAGGTTAACAAAAATAGGCTTACTTTCTTATGCGAGATATCCAAGTGGTTTCTGATGTATTTTGGACGCTGAACACGATCCTGGGTCCCAAAATTACCCATCATTTTCAGAAAAGTGGGGGTGAGGACACCAAAAAACGTGTTTTTGAGGGTTTTCAATATTTTTTTTCTCCTAAACCTGACGTGCTAGAAACTTCTACATAGACTTAAATTGAAGCTTGAATCGTGCATTACAAGATTCATATTCATAAGACAAAAAAAATAAAAATTCTTTTCAAAAAATGGGGTCGAAGGCACCAAACACTTGTATTTTTAGAAATTCTTTAATTGACCTTTTGAAATCGCTTGGATTCGCTTGAAAATGGTTATTTGAGGGCTTTTGGGGTCGCCGATTACGAATCCGATATTAGTTTTCAAAATTCCAAGATGGCGGATCCAAAATATCGGATATCAAAATTAAGAATTGGTCGTATCCGCCATTTTGGATTTCTGAAAACTGATATCGGATTGGTAATCAGGGACCCCAAAAGTCCTCGAATAACAATTTGTAAGCGAATCCCAGCGATTTCAAGAGGTCAATTAAAGCATTCTAAAAATACACATTTTTGGTGTTTTCGACTCCATTTTTTGAAAAAAAATTATATTTTTTTGTCTTATAAATGTGGGTCTAGTAGTGCACGTTTTTTGGTGTCTTTACCCCCTCTTTTTTCATAATCCTGACGTGATGGGCAATTTTGGGACCCGGGATCATGTTCAGCATCCAAAAATACATCAGAAACCACTACGATGTGTCATGAAAAAGTAAGCCTTTTTTGTTCACCTGTATATTCAGCGACCCTAAAAGCACCTTCACACCCACTCCTGTGCCAATTGAAATTTTTTTAAATTTTCATCCGCCATATTGAATCCGACATTTTGAATTTTTGAAATCCGACTTCAGAATCATAGTCAGTAGTGATGCCCTCGATACCAAGACTAGTCTCGGTCTCGTATAGTCTCGGTTTTTCGAGACGATACCGAGACGATACCAGTTTTGGATCAATCCAAACGATAACGATACTATATGTCACGAGACCGAGACTCTCGACGCGATTTTTAAGGAATTGAAACTTAGATTTTTAAAGTTATAAAAACATTCATTGTTTACAAATTTAATGAATTTTAAATACTTCCTCTCATAAAAATAGCATTGTGCCATCTGTTTGTTTTCCTTCCAGCTATCTGACGTCATTCTCGAAGTCGAAATATCTCGATATAGTGAAACAGCTCAAAATTCTTCGCTTACTAAGATGTAGTTTTATTTATTTTTTTTATTGAATTTTTATAAATGATGTTTTCAAATATTCATATTTAACAATTTTTTATATTAAAATTTTTAACTACTGTTTTAAAAAATAATAGATTTGCGTATTAATTAAAAAATTCATGAATTTAAACATTGCGCCTAAAGGCCTTTCTCCAATAGGTTCCCAAAACTCTGCGTTTGTCTGCGAATGACTGCGTTGCGTTGATTTTAGCATATGTTGCCATAGCAACCGGCGCAGACGCAGAGTTTTAGGAACATATTGGAGAAAGGCCTTAAAATAATAAACAAATTTTCCGTTCAAGAGCGCCATTGTCAGGGGCTTGTACAACATCTTTTTTTCATCGACAAGAGCAAAATGCACCATGCAAAATAGTTGCGCGCGCAACGTTTTCACAATGATTTCGATGAAAAAAAGCTGTTGTAGCAGCAGCCTCATAGTTGGTACCATGAAGTAGTATAAGGAGACCCAACGCCAATGGTTATAGTGACAAAAATCAGCATTATTTTGGGGGATCAGAGTTACTATGAGAAAATATAATCTGCACAACGTTCAGAGGCAGCGCGCTCATGCGGAGAAAATGTAAAGTACAGAATAAGTTTTAAAAATGTACGGTTTATATTTTGATGAAGATCGTATACACGTGGTTCAAATTTTGTTTATCGTGTTGTGATAGTGTTATGACTCAAAATGCCTACAAATTGTGTAATAAATAATTGTAATACGGGTAGTCGTGAGCAAATTAAATCGCAAGTATATCGAAGTTTTTTTTCACCACAAACGGTATGTTGTAAACTTTTGACGTAAATATTTTGCATTAATATCTTATTTATGCCACACATTTTGAATTTACACTAAAACTTTGTTAACTCTGGTTCCCCTTCAAAAAGCGTATAAATCTTTCGCCTTTTACTGACTCAAAATTTCTTTAAATCACGTTCTTGTTGTATGTAATATGTAAATACTAAGCAGACGATATTTTAATACCAAATTTCCACCACAGAGGCGCAACCTCTGAACGTTGTGAGAACTCTCATAACTCTGATCCCCCAAATGCAGGCTGATTTTAAACCCGCGTGAGGTCTCCTTATACTACTTCATGGTTGGTACACTGAAAAAAATATTTTTTTGTCCTACCTGCACGGAAAGTATGTCATTTCGGGCACTTAAGGCGGGCGCAAAGAAGCACATTCTGCCCGGGAGTAGGGGAAGCGGGCGGAAAATACTTTACCGCCCGCTTGTGTGACGTCAGCGGGCGGTAAAGTATTTTCCGCCGACTCTGAAAGTATTTTACGCCCGCATGTTAATTCTTTGTTTTTTTCTGTAGAAATTAAGAAAAATAAAGCTTACTGCTCAAAATAGAAAATAATATAATCAGAGACCGTCTCCAAAGTTTTGTTTCGTTTCAGTTTCTGAGTCAACACAAAACTAAATTAACGAACTGAATTTAGTTTCGAGTCGACACAAAACTAAACTAACTAAATTATCACGTCCTGGCACTTTTTCAGGAAACTTGTCATCCTGACACCTAGACAGCCTGCACTAGGTAAATCACTAGGTGTCACTAGGTTTATCATTATAGACTTTAAAGAGTCAACATTTATATAGAGTTTAATTTTTAACTAAAATGAGCGTTTAATCGTGCGTACCCTCAATGCCATGCTTTCCATGCAGTTTAGACAAAAAATTATGTTCGCGTTATGGGCGCAAACGTGATTCCGAATCCGGCGAGATTTCGGGACCTCGGGGACACTTTCGCTCCCTCGGCTTCGCCTCGGGCGCGAAATTGTGCCCCCTCGGTCCATTCATCTCGCCATCGTCGCAATCACCTATTTTGCGCCCTTGATACGAAAATAACTATTATGGTACTGTCATAAATATAGCCAATTCTCAAATATTATATTGGTGGATATTGAACTGACATACAGTATTGCTGTTTCAGCCATACATCCTAACCATACATGTATGTCAAAATTAACCAGGTAATTATTCACTTTAAAAACCGAAACCCAAATACAGAAACCCTAATTCTTTGAAATCACAACCGTAACCGAATTACCGAAACCGAATTTTTTTAGAAGAATATCAAGAAGAGGAAACCGAAACAGTTAAAATTTCGGTTGCCATTGACTTTTAATTTTTAATGTGAATAATTTTTTTGTAGCCGAAATTTTAACGGTTTCGGTTTCCTCTTTTCGATATTCTTCTAAAAAATTCGGTTTCGGTATTTCGGTTGTTTTCCCGGGACAATATATGAATGAAAATATTTGTGTGCATTTTAATTACTTAGAATGAAATATGAGTATTAATTACTCATAATTTATTTATAAATTTGTTTTATATTTTATAAGATGGCCATAGCGTTGTCAAGGAAAAACTAGAAATTTTTTGAAAGAACG
The DNA here is from genome assembly GCA_032873175.1 of Leptopilina drosophilae. Taxonomy (NCBI): domain Eukaryota; kingdom Metazoa; phylum Arthropoda; class Insecta; order Hymenoptera; family Figitidae; genus Leptopilina; species Leptopilina drosophilae. The sequence goes on along the minus strand of CM065478.1, from coordinate 42,583,930 downwards.
TTTTTCTCCCTAACTTCTATATTATTTAACCTAATTACCTAAAAATTGGCACACTAGTGTATTTTTACAGGTTGACCACACATAATTAATTTTAAAAAATCTTTTTCTCATTTATTAAAAAAAAAAATTTTTCAGTGTATGGTTGGTTTCAGTATCGTATGTAATACTTACAGGGATTGTTAATTCTATAAGTAAAAATTTGTTTTGTTTTTGATAGTTTTTCGATAGTTTATCTATAAAATAAAAAACTAAAAAAAAATTTGATTTCGATTTTTCAATGCATGTAATTCGACTTAACTGAAGTCGAAGCGAGACGATATCGAGACTATGTTTGGCGATACCGATACCGATACTTAAAAATACAATATTTTACGAGACCGAGACGATACTACATAAAATCTCGTATAGTCTGGTCTCGAGGGCAGCACTAATAATCAGCAACTCCAAAAACCCCTGGATGTACAATTCTGTGAAAATCCATAACCTTTTTGAATTTTCGCCCGCCATATTGGATCCGCCATTTTGAATTTTCAAAAACTAATATCATTTTTGTAATCAGCGACCCCAAAAACCTCTAGATACTGATTGACGTCAAAATCCGACTATGTGAGAAAGCTATGCAATTTGGATCATTTTCTTGGGGTTAAATTTATAAACGGGGGGGGGGGGGGTAACAATGTTTAGAAATGAGTATCGCAAAGTTTTTCCTATTATTTTATCAATACATAAGAAAATTAAATTAGTTTTAAGAATGTGCCTTGAAAAAAGAAATTTTTTTCAATACTTAAAAGTTTAAAAGTTCTAGAGATATGCCCAAGTACATTTAATTGATACTTAACACAAATACAACAAATATACCTTGAAAGAAAATTTCCCACGGTCGGAGGAATTGAACCCGGATTGCACGCATCAGAAGCTGTACCGTTACCACTATGCCATCGAAGCCTTAATGGACAGTTTTCAAAAACTGCTTTTATGTTGCACATCCACTTGAAGAGAAATATTTTCTGGGATCAAGAACACCGGCATTGTGTTAAGTAAAAAAAAGTTTTAAATCAAATGAATGAAATGATTTGATTTAAGAAAAACGATTTCTCCAGACAATACTTTATTATTTCGCTTAAGAACATAATATTCTTGATTTAATCCTTTTTGGTACTTCGGATATGTAAAATATTTGATTTAAATAACATATTTGTAAATAACATGATTTGTAAATAACATATTTACTTTCACCAAATACTGAATTATTAATTCAAGAACTCTATCCAATGCTAATAATTACTTGGCACAAGAAAATTAATTTCTCTCCTCAAATAAATATGGGATTGATTCAAGTAAACTCTGCCAAGTAAATGCATTTACTTGGTTCAATTACAATTTTTTTCATACGGTGATACTTGCATGAGACTCATATTACTCGCACCAGTGCCTGCTTTACATGCGACTATTAGATTGCACGCAGAATGCTATCACTAGTGCGACTCGCATGTGATGCGAGAAACGTGCTACGCACGATTGTTATCTGGGTTGTTTCAGCAATGAATTGATGTTATTTTTTTCATTAACTGTACTTAGGGTTAGAAATTGATATTTTTTTCAAATTATGCAATTTTTTATAAATCATTTATTGGTACAAAAAGGAGTAATTTTGAAACTGTTTAAACAATGTACTGTTGTCATTTTTCATCAATTGAAAAGCTAGAAACAAAAAATTGTTTAAACAATGGTTTAATAATTAATTTTGCTTCCTCGTGAGAAAGCTTTGTAGTCGTTTAATTTATAAAATTTTTAAAAATCCTTCAAAAAAATTTTCTTTTATATAGGACTATGTTATTTAAGACCCTGAACAATTGTCCGGATGAATGTGTGTGTATGTGTGAGAGTGTGTGTGGATCCCGTTTTTTGTGAACACGATAACTCGAAGAGGTTTCAACGAATTCGCCTAAAAATTGCTAGGCACATTTATCATAAAAATATCTCGAAATATATTGATGAATATTAAAAAATTTATAAAAGTTTTTTTTTAATTGAATATTGAAGTTAATACATAATAAAATCTTATTCTTTGCATCAAAAGGAATCGATTTGTATATATAAAGTATATATTGTATTAGAATTTATAGAATTAAACATAATTAAAACAAAAAATTCGCACTTTTATTAGAAATTTATTTTCTTCTTAAAAATCATGTTGTCTTATAATAAAATGTTACTCTTGACTTAAAAACAAACTAAAAATTTTCATTTCATCAAGACGAATCGATTGATGAACTGCACGGTATCCCAGAAATAACCCCTCCACTTGATTTCAAACTGCGCGCTGACGAATTCATCCCCACTTTCAAATTTTCAGGACCGTACTTACATATTTATTAAAGGGTATTTTAATTGCGATCATAGAAAAAATATATTTCGCGTTGATGACAGATGTTTTACTTAAACAATTTTTACTTCAATTTAAAACTTCACTAATCACTTCATATATTCCAGATTCAATTTAAAACTGTCACTGAAAGTTATTTGAATGATAGCACTTTCAATTAAACTTTGAAAGATAATTTTTGTAAACAAAACAATATTTGCAGATGTTACTATTTTAATTATAAGTATTAATAATAGCACTCTCTAAATTTGAATTAGTAAAAATGTTTACTATTTTGAATTAGTGACTGACTTTTTGCTTTTGAATTAGTAAGATTTACTAATAGTCATTTCTACTAATATATTCGTAAAGTTTACTAATTCAAAAGCAAAAAGTTAGTCACTAATTCAAATTAGTAAATATTTTTACTAATTCAAATTTAGAGAGCAGTTTATAAATACAACTAGAAATTTTACACGAAAAACGTTGTATACAATTTGAAATTATTTTATAATTTACTAAAATTTTTAATTCTGAAAAATAATTTCAATTTCTAAATAAATTTACATTCAAAATTAATTGAAATCATAAAAATATATACTATTCTCAAATTGATAAATGGCAGAAAAAATTTACATTTTTTAATCAAAATAGGTTGCCTCATAAAATTAAAAAAATTCACTGATTTATCTAAATCACAGAAAAGAAACACTGCAAAAAATGGCGTCTAAAAATAAAACGTTTAGACGTTTATAAACGTCTTATGTAAATAAGCGTCTTATTTGAGCGTCTTAAATGAAAAACATAACCTCCAAATACATGCATTTTAGAAGGCAAATAAGACGCTTATAAACGTCTTAGAAGTGACCACGTAAACGTTTTGAGCCAAGACGTTCTTTTTAACAGTGAAATAATTTAAATAAATCAGTAAATGTGACGCGCTCCGAAGAAAGGTACCTAAGAAGCAAACGAATTATAGGTTAGGGTCGTGTTAGATTTCTCTTGATTAAAAGTTTATTTTTAATTATTTGAATTTGAAACTAATTTTTATTGAATATTTTGGATGTAATGAAGACTTGAAGATCAGTAATTTTAAATTAATAATTGATTTTCATTCTGTCTTTTTACTTGAAGAATTAAAAACATAACTTTAAATTTTTTGTTTCTTAGGTACCTTTCTTCAGAGCGCGTCACAAATTTATTTTTAATTTTAAGAGGCAAAATATTAATAAGAATTACTATTTAAGTTATAAATAATATTTAATTTATATTATGAATATAAATAAATTCCTATAAAAATAAATATATTATTGTAGTATACATATTATATAAATAAGTACATATTTATATGTATCTACAATTATAAAAAAAGTTACATACATTCAACAATTTATATAAGCATACCGTCTTTGTTTTTTATTTTTTAACTTTCAAATATACGGCACTGACTTTAGTAGCGCCACCGTACACTGTGGAGGACTTAGAAACTAAAGCCAGCGTGCAGTTTCGCGACAGCGTTCACTTTCAAAGTGTGCAGTTCGGAGGCCCGACTGTATATTTTATTAGTATTAATAGAATTAAATAAAATGAAAAAATTCACTTTAAAGCAAATTTGTTGCTTATCGTAAAGAGGAAGCAAAATGTTCATGTAATGAAAATCTTAATTTACTACTTGTTTAGTTTCTCTTTATAGTTGAATATTTTAATTACGAAAAATGCACAATATAGTAAAAGTATGAATTTCTAACCCTATGTACAGTTTATGACCAAAATAATAACCATTTATTTTAACAGTTAATTGTTTATACAATTTGAGCGCGATCCAATTAATTGAATGGAGCAACTATTCCTTTGTTGATACATCCAACTTTTTAGCTGTATTATATTTGCGATAGCTGAGATGCCTTTTCGCTTTGCTACAGTATCCAATAGTTGGATGTATTAACCCATTTATTAGATCTCACTCCAGAGTCCAACGAATTGAATACAGCAGCCAACTCTTTTTATGAGTGTACAACTATTACACACAAAACATTTCACAATTTGAGAATTTTTCTTTATATAACAATAGTTTAAACAATGTTTAATTGATTATTTGTAAAATTTAACAGGTTTTAAATTTTTTTTGAAAATTCTTATGATTACTTGACGTGGAAATGCTCTATGTTCTTCTAATGTAGATCCGAAAACAACAATATTATCTAAGTATATAAAACATGCATCACCAATTAATCCTTGAAAAGCGTGATCCATCACTCTTTGAAATGTGACTAGTGCACAGTTTAAACCAACAGGCATTCGGATGAATTGATAATGTCCTTCAGTTGTGTTGAATCCTTTTTTGACTTTCTTTTTCCATCGGAATTTAATAAAATCCTGAAAACAGGTCGAATGCTGAAAAGAATTTTGCTTTTTCTAACTGTGAAAAAACGTCTTCAGCCACTGGCAAAGGTTACATAGATGTATACATCTTGACCTGTATCCTCATTTAAGTTTCTGAAGTCATTGATTATTTTTCCAGTTTTTAATACAATTTTCTTACTAGTCAAATTTAATCACGTGTAGGGCATTATGCTGACGTGCTAGAAGTCTCTAGTTTGGCTTACATTAAAGCTTGAATTACATATACCTCCTATATTGCCGCTCCTTTCTTTCCTCCCTTTATCTCTCTGCCAGGGACACAAGACTAGTGTCCCTAATGTCCCTATGACTAGTGTCCCTATGATGGAAGGGATTGTCCTGTTCAACCAGCAGAGGGGCAAAGAGAATTGACAAGAGGCCATGTGTAGTCGCTCATGTTGCTCCACATTAATCGTATGTGCTCAGGCTCTAAGGTCCATTCAACAATATAATACTTTCAACTAACCAGTTTCATGCAAATCCAATATATCTGTTTTTTCATGCGTGCTCAGATGTGTGCATACCGTTTGCCATTTTGTATTTTTAAAATCTGACTTCATATTCGTAATCAACGACCCTGAAAACCTCTAAGTAATTAGTTTCAAGTGAATCCGATGAATTTTTCAGAAAATTGTCTGCCATATTGGATCCGACATTTTAAATATTTAAAATCCGACTTCTTGAGGGGCATACCAGAAACAAAAGCAAGAAGGAACCGATCTGGGAAAGAACTGGGTTGAAGTTAATTAAAACCCGCTGTGTTTTACGTCGTTTGTTGCTATCCTGACAGGATCGCCAAAATGTTACGGTCTAATTTATTAAATAGACACACTTTACTTTTATATCACTTCAGAGAGTGACAATTTATTATAATAATTAATATTAGACTTCAAAGGCAGGAATAAGACTGAGTTGCAAATACGTTTTGCAGCTTTTGTCAAATATGAAACAATACAGGTAGAGAGATATATTATATTTTTGATGACTATACCAAAGTTAATTTCTTTGGAATTTTTTTTGAAAAAAAATTTTGAAATTTTTTTTAATTCTATAATGTATATTTAAGGAAGTTTAAATAATCGGCGCAACACGCGATTTTGATTAAAGTTAAAATCAATTCTTTAGGTGGTGTGGAAACGTTTTATGCAAAAATTGGTAAGGGCATGTGTCAAAAAGTATTTAAAATGTTTCAAGACGACCGTGACCAAATACGTGGATCAAATAAAAAATTTATCCAGAGTTTTGGCATCAATTTGATCCACTTTAATATCGATTTGATACTTTCAAGAAAACTGTGTATCAAAACAAATATAAATTGTGTTTTTTATTCCAATTTATTACAAAAACATCTAATACAATTTAATTATAAATGTTAACCCTTTAAAGATGGAAAAGACAGATTTTTTATTTAAGATTCAAGGTCGCTGTTTTTTATATTTACGCATAGCAACATTTTGACAGGTTTTATTCCTTTAGCCTTTTTTTGACATCTTTCAGAACCCGTCATTAAAATTTAAAAAATTAAAATTTGAAAAAGTTCTGGACAATTTTTTAAACAAAAAACACGGAATTTTTAGTTTTTTGGAACAATACCCAAGCTTTACTAATATGAAACGCATTTTAAAAAATTTCAAGTTAACGATTTTTAATAATGTATATTAATTTAACGCCCCTCTAGTGTTGATTTATACTGTAACGATGAGCTATATATTAACAAACAGATACGAACTCACTTTGGGCATTAGACTCAGACAGAGGTGCTCTTCTGGTGAGTAAAATCCTGTCAAGGAAATGTTCGTTCTATCCAGGTGCTCATAGGTCGAACAAACTTTCTTTTACTAGGTACAATGTAATTGATCAGGGGTGCTCTCGTGTGTTACTTGGTTAATTTCTAGAAGACGTGTACGTGCGCCATAGGCATAGACGGACTCGTGTTACGTGGAAACCTATTTTAGAACTGTCTCGCAAATATGAACAAGGTGTCGTTTTAACTCCACGAGAACCGATAATATAAAAATTAGTATTATTTATTGAAATGAATTTCTAATATTAAGTAAAGTATTTCTTTTAACGAGAAACGATTGTTAAGTTACTTTTCATACTATTTTATGTTGTAGTTTTCTTATATTTCTTATTTTATTTGTTTGTTAAATATTTTCTTTTGATTTACAATATATTCACTTTCGAAGGTTTAAATTTGGACTCGTTACTGACTACACCTCTCCTCGAATTCACAGCAGAAATTATGATTACGTAATGCTCAACCTACTATTCTGTAATTATTAATTAAAGAAACTACGATAGGTACCCGGACTCCATCCGGCGAGCGAATTCCGTAGCAAATAAAAATCACATTATTGCAATACATTCTAGTGTTATTTTAACACCAATGTAGTGTTAAAATCACAAAGTGTTGATTAAAAATGTAGCGTGTTAGTTACCTACATAAAAAAGAACTGAACTTAAAATGTATCAGAGAAGTGACTCATTATGAGCTACAACAAAACCGAACCTCGTAGATTGTGTCACGTTCTATGTCATTTAACATTGACTTATTATGAGATGCAACAAACATGAATCCAATTTTTTTCTGTGTAGACGTTATAGCATTGCCAAAGAAGCAATGATATAAGTAATGATATAATCATTTTCCATGATATCCAATAGCATATAAACGTTGTTCGTTCAGACGTTATGGTCGATGTAGCAAAATCAAGATAGTAGGAAATTTTCACAAGGAGGACGCATCCTGGTACCTCTTCTCAGAGTTAACTCTCTGTAATTTTATTTATAGTGGTATAAATTAATTTTAGTCAGACAAAAAAATGAATAATTACTCTCTGTTTGAGTAATAAATTCAGTTTTTAATCTGAAAAAAATAAATATAATTACACGTTTTTTGAGCAGTAAATGCAGTTTTTATTAAGACGAAAATTCATAAGTTTTTGTAATTTTATTATATGTGGTACAAATATACTGAAAGAAATGATTTCGGTATGTTAGGAATTTGGTTATGTTTAATAATTTCTGACAAGTTGTGAGAAACCAAATGAGAATCCCGATCAAATGCTGATTTTACCTCAATAATTAGGTTAAATGAAAAATTCTGAAAAAACAAGAATATTATTATTTATTATTATGTATCAATTCTATTATCAACAGTGAAAAAGTGTTAAGTGAAACAGAAATATTGAATTTCTACAATCTCTTCTGTTAGTAGTGAAAGTAATTTTTTTATATTCTATTTTAAATTATTATTAAATGAGGTAGAAGTACCAGTTATTGAACACGTTCTGACAGAGTATTATTTTTCATAATTTCAGAGAAACAAGAGTGACTAATTACATTAAAATTTTTTTTATTTATAACTTTATTCATGTCTGTCAAAAAAATAATAATAGAAAAAAATAACGTGGTTGGTAGGGGTGCTCTACCTTACCGACTGAGTTAGTTCCGGCTACCGCCGACAGATGGCGCCACTAGCGAATTCAAACTTGCTTGGCGGGAGATTTAAAAATTTAATTTCAAACTTTCAAGTGGGTTAGAAGGGGTACTGTTTTACCGACTGAGTTAGTTCCGGCTACCGACGACAGATGGCGCCACTAGCAAATTCAAACTTACTTGGCGGGAAATTTAAATTTTTTTGAATATATAAAGTCGCTTTGACAGAGGGCCGCCATTTTGTTTTACCGACAGAGTTTAACTACTAATTGTATGTAATATATTTTTGCTAAAAGGTGTTATTGACTGAGTTTACCACTAAGTAAAAAGGTAAGTTTTGACACTATTTTATCAACAGATTAATAATTTTTTTAAATACTAATTAAGTTCACTAATTTAATTTAATAAATAAGGTACTTATTTATTCAAGTTGCAATTTATTATTTATAACTAATTAATATTAGATCCTCTTGTTTAAAATAAATAATTAAATGTTGATATATTTATATAATAATTGTATGTTTGTTATAAATAATAAATTGTTTATTAATAACGGTAAGTAATATGCACATTTTTCCATTATAATTTTAATGTAGTTTATTTAAAAACTCAGTGTTAAGTTTGATTTGAATTTCGCGCTGATTTCATTTTCGATATTCTCATATCGAATTTCCGCCAGACCTGAGAGAATACAAATGCAGAGAATACAAATTGGTTTATTCTTTTGATAAAGAAATTATTTACTTTCTACTATAAAATTTATAAGAAAAAATAAATGTGTTTATAATTTTAATCTTTTAATTAATAATAATAATATTTTATTAATCATCTTAATAATTAATAAATATTTTCATAAATTTATTTTAGAAATTCATGTGTGTACTTTCCTGATTTTTATACTATTTTATGTATGGCGGGAAATTATAAAATTTCAAATTATTCAATGTATTAAATTTGTTATTGTTTACGTTTATAAAAATGAAATTATAACTTTCTACTTTAGTTGAACTTTTTTCTTGATACATTAACTAAAAAATCAATGAAAATCGAAATTTTTATGAAAATTATGAAAAAATGTGGAAAATTATGTCAACTGTTCATCCCTGAGCCACCATGTTTTTAACGAACCTGTCATATTATATTGAATTACATTGGATTGTCATAACTCAAAGTTAGTTTATTTTATAATTAGTTATAATAATTGCAAATGGTAAGTGCTCATTATTTATATACTTCGAATAAAATAAAAATGTTTATACTAACACCTATGTTTTTTTTCTAAAGGTTCTCAAGAAATTAATAGTGTACTGTTTCTGCAACGCTGAAAACTGTCAATATCGTCAACTCCAGAGGGAAATTGTAAGTAACCATTATTATTCGAAATTTCAATTATATATACTTAACTAGATTATATATAAATATTTTGAAATTTCCACGTTAGAGTGTAAAATATTCACATATTTTACACTAGTTCATTACATGAAAATTTATAGGTTAGACTTGAAGTCAACAAGTTGTATTGTCAGCAAAAATGGTAAATTTTTCACATTTGTTTACAAAATTTATTGGTTAGACTGAAAATTCACAAATTAAAATGTTATAAAAGTGTAAATTCTTTACGATTGTTCACAAAATTTATAGGTTAGACTGAAAATTCACAAATTAAAATGTTATAAAAGTGTAAATTCTTTACGATTGTTCACAAAATTTATAGGTTAGACTTGAAGTCAACAAGTTGTATTGTTAGCAAAAATGGTAAATTTTTCACGTTTGTTTACAAAATTTATTGGTTAGACTGAAAATTCACAAATTAAAATGTTATAAAAGTGTAAATTCTTTACGATTGTTCATAAAATTTATAGGTTAGACTTCAAGTCAACAAGTTGTATTGTCAGCAAAAAAAAATGGTAAATTTTTCACGTTTGTTTACAAAATTTATTGGTTAGACGTGCAACTTGCAAGTTTTAACATTAGAAAAAATTGTATTTTAAATTTAGTGACTAATGTTCAAGAAGAAAAGATGTTAATGTCAGAGTAAAAAATTTTTTTATTAGATGATACTTTTATTTCTTTTCAATATATTTTATTTAAATGTTTTTTTTAATTTAATTTATTTACTTAAAATCATGTTTATTTTTTTCTTAGAATGAAATTGAAATTGCAATTGAAGCAATGCGAGATATGGAATACAATCCCGAAGTTCCTCAACTTTTTATTAGAAGACCTCCTCGATGGAATCAACATCTCAATCAACAAGAAGAAAATGTTGAAGTTTTGCCACCGATTCATGGAGAAAATTTAGGTGTTGAAGTTTTGCCACCGATTCATGGAGAAAATTTAGGTGTTGAAGTTTTGCCACCGATTCATGGAGAAAATTTAGGTGTTGAAGTTTTGCCACCGATTCATGGAGACAATTTAGGTGTTGAAGTTTTGCCACCGATTCATGGAGAAAATTTAGGTGTTGAAGTTTTGCCACCGATTCATGGAGACAATTTAGGTGTTGAAGTTTTGCCACCGATTCATGGAGACAATTTAGGTGTTGAAGTTTTGCCACCGATTCATGGAGACAATTTAGGTGTTGAAGTTTTGCCACCGATTCATGGAGACAATTTAGGTGTTGAAGTTTTGCCACCGATTCAGAGGATACCATTTGTTTACGATCCAACAGGAGATCCTGCTCCTTGGATCCGTACGAGAACTCGGCCTCGATTGACACTTCCACTTCCACCTTTAGTACAAGTGGAAGAAGGTATGGAAATACAGGAAGAAAATGTTCAAGGTGAGGTACCTGCTCCGCTGCCGGCACCAGTATATCAACCTGTACCAGAACCTTATGAGCCACCGGCTGCAAGAGCAGTACGTCGAATTGCTCATATTCCTAGAGTTGCAGTACCACGAGCGAATCCACAGCAACTCCCACGTGTACAAGCAGGACCTGCTCCAAGAAGAATAATAGAAATTGCTGCTCTTCCTCTCAGAGGAACAACTCACCAACGTCTTACAAAGTCTTTGAAGAGGTTGGCCACAGCGTCAACGCAATGCAAATGCATATTTTTTTGTTTAGTTTTAAAAGATTGAATTGCTTTTTCTTTTATTTTTTATATTTCTCCAATGTATTTGGATTTCAAACCTCAATTCAATTATTTTTTAGTTTTCTTTTTTTTGTTTCCATTTTTTTATGTCTACAAATGTATTTTTTATATTTCTCCAATGTATTTGGATTTCAAACCTCAATTCAATTATTTTTTAGTTTTCTTTTTTTGTTTTCATTTTTTTATGTCTACAAATGTATTTTTTGTTTAGTTTTGAAATCTGAATTTTTTTATTTCAAATGTATACTTATGTGAGAAAAAAGTTTATTAGTTTAGTTACTTGAACATGTGCATATTTACTAGTTATATGTAAACTATTATTATTTTGTTATATATTGTATTAGATTTTTATTTTCTTTAATGTAAATGTGTTTTTATTTTAATATTGACTTGACAGTAGCTTAATTAACATTGACTTGTTATTACTTTTTTTTACCTAACCCCAATTTAATTGTTATTTAACCTTAATTCAACTTAAATTCACTATTAATTTTTTTATTATAAACTTCATTTTTACTTGCAAATTAACTAATATTTAATTTAAAAAATTTATAATTATTAAGTAAAATTTAACTTATAGTAATATAAGTAGTTTAATTGAAGTCAACCTTTACGTTATATATTTCCAAAGTGGATCTATTTACTAATTATGTATTATGTTTATTATAATTATTGTTTTTTAATTAAAGTTAAATAATTTTCTTGTTAACATATAACTCAATATACCATTTCAAATTCAATTCAAATTTCGCGCGTTACCGACGGTGAGATGAATTGAAGAAGCTTCACTCAGCCACCACATATACCGCGTGGTGAGAGTGCGCAGTGGGGTGAGCATGTGGTGGGGTGTGCACGCAGTGGGGGGTAGGTCCATAAGAGTCGGAGTTCCACCGTTGATCAGCACATTCTGTTCACAGCGTCGTCGTGGGTAGTCAACTATGGAGCATTGGTGTAGCTGCTACCAATGTCACCTGATGAAGGTGTCCGTGCATAATGTAAGTATAATATAATATAATATAGTATAGTATAATCTATTTTTTTGTTTTTAGTTACAGAATCCAGACAATGAGGTGCCGCTACCTCCAACACCACCCCCTGCGTCACCACCCACGTACCAATGGTACAGGTTAGAGACGCCATCTTTTGTGGAGCTGGGGTCTCCATCGCCGATACCCAGGGCGCAGTCAACCCCACAAGCCAGGTCGATGATACCGCAACAGGGGTTACCTACAACCCCGCCAGGAAGTCCGCCACGGTGTAGATCACCAATACCCAGGGCGCAGTCTCCCGAGCCCAGGGTGGAGGAGAGAGAGCCGGCGGGACCTCCACCAGAGGCGCAGCCGCCGCCTGCTCACGGTCGGTGTCGCTGCCATCGACGGCGGCGCGTAATTTTAAATTTGACTTTAAATTTGACTTTTAAAAATCAATAAATTTTTATTTTTTTTTGTAAATTAGTATATTTATTTTGCGTATCCTGTATAGAAATTGTTACGACTGCGTTAGAGTAAGAGTATTGCGCATGCGTGAATAGGTGTGGGAAAATTTAAGAGTAGGGATGCGTGTTAGGTTGGAGTGGGGGTAAATGGTCTAGTGCGCATGCGTGAAAAGTAGGAGTGGGGATTTCGGGGTATATATTCAGGGATTTTGGCGAGTTTAGTCAGTAGCTGTTTTTCTGTTCACAGGTTCAGCAGCAGCAGTAGCAGATTCCCCTTGCCATTACTAACTGTCTTTTTTGTTATATTTACTGTCTTTTTTGTTACATTTATTGTTATATTTACTGTGTTTATTGTTATATTTACTGTGTTTATTGCATTTACTTTGTATTGATTATTAGGTTAAGTTCTTTAGTTTATAAGTTCGTTTTGCTTAGTTTAAGTATTTTAGTTTGTAAGTTTATTCTTTTGTTAGTTTGTAAGTGTGTTCTTTTGTTAGCTCGTAAGTGTGTTCTTTTTTAGTTTGTAAGTGTGTTAGCTTGTAAGTGTGTTTCTTTTGATTTCAGGTGCAGAGATGAAGCGGAAGGCGACGACCACCGATGGACCACTACGTAAGTATCCGAATTCACTCTCATCAAGGAGGCTCTAGAGTTGATTCCTCTTTTAGACGACGTCAATTTAAGACGTTCATTCGTTGGAAGATGGATTGTAGAATGCTCACAACATGAAAACGTGTTATCGAGCATTCTCAAGTCGATGTACTTTACACATCAAAAGAAAAGATGTGTGAGCATTCTACAATCCATCATTAGACTTCGCGCACTATTTGAGTCCCACGTAATAGATGGCGCTGGAATTGGTGACCCAGACATCAATAAACGTGTGCGCTGGGAAGAATGTGAGAGTGCGTTTGCGTGTAGACTGTACACTAATGTGATTCTAAATCTTGTACACATTGATATAAGCGCGTTTTTAGACGATGGGTCCACACTGTTTCAAGACCATATTAGAGGTGCTTTAAATAAGAATGGACCCATCATCGTGTACGGTGTACTCATCGCAAACTTCAAGAGGGTGGAGAATGACGAAGAAGTTGTAAAGCCGATTCCTTTTGGAACCAAGGCCAACAACATCTTCCCTACAACCCTTTTAGATGATTGGTTTGAGCAGTACATTAAGCAGCCGATTCTACATAGTGTTGAAGAGTTTTACGCCAAAGGTTCAAATTGGAATCTTCAATCAATTATAAAGCTTGAAATCAATGTAAATAAGTATAATCCGATGCGTGCAAGCTCTTACATCGGTTTACCTCCACAAATTAAAAATAAACACGCATGTATCAACGTGCAAAATAAAGATAATGAGTGTTTCAAATGGGCTGTACTCTCAGCCTTACACCCAAATGTAGTGAGAAGTGATCGAGTTTCCAACTATAAAGAATTTAAAGACGAGTTAAATTTTGAGGGTATTGAATTCCCAGTAACACTTAAAAATGTTCCAAAATTTGAAAAAATTAATGACGTTTCGATTAATGTCTACGGCCTTACAAAAAGGTATGGTGACTTCTCAACACATCCTCTCCATCTCACTGCGGAAAAAAGAGATAAGCATGTAAATCTCTTGTATGTTGCCGACATGTATGCGGGTAAAAGTGATGTTGATACTGTATTGTATGACGACGATAATTTTATAAACTTCCATTATGTATGGATTAAAGATTTGTCACGCCTAGTATCTAAACAATTATCGAAGATGGTACATCGAAAACATATCTGTGACCGCTGTTTACACTACTTTTCAGGTGTTGAAAGGTTGAACGCACACATTGAGAATTGTAAAAAAATGAATGAGTGTAAAATAAAATTACCGACGCCTGACAAGAGTCTGATCACATTTAAAAATTATAAGAATAAAGAGAGAGTACCGTATGTAATTTACGCGGACTGTGAAAGTCTACTTCTTCCCGCCGATGAAGATGTAGACAATTTAAGTAAGACTGAAGTATTCCAGCGCCATAAGTTATTGAGTATTGGCTATTACATAAAATGCAGCTACGATGAATCGTTATGTAAATATGTACCGTGCCCGAAAAATGAATCTGACCCTGCGAAATGGTTTACTGAGGAGTTAAAGGAGATTGCAGAGAAAATGGATAAAGTTTTTAAAAATCCGTTACCAATGAATGCCTTAACTCCTCAAGAAATCAATGATTTTAAGCGAGCGACAATATGTCACATTTGTCATGAGAAAATACCGGCAAGTGAAAAGAAAGTCCGCGATCACTGTCACCTTACTGGCAAATATAGGGGTGCTGCCCATGAATCGTGCAATCTAAACTATCAAGATTGTCAAACGATCCCCGTAGTATTCCACAACCTAAGTGGCTATGACGCCCATTTTATAATACACGCGATTTCTACGAGCTTTGAAGGGAAAATTGACCTCCTCCCCATTAACAAAGAGAAGTATATCTCTTTTACTAAACATGTTAAGGGGAGTGAGGTCAAATTTCGATTCATTGACTCATTGCGATTCATGGCAGCATCCCTAGAAAAACTCGCATCATACCTAGACGAGTATAAAATTGTAAACTCCGTTTTTGCCAGTACGGTGACAGATCCTTTATAAAATTAAATTGTTGACGCGAAAGGGCGTATTCCCTTATGAGTATTTTGACTCAAAAAGCAAACTCGACGAAACCGAATTACCCCCCATAGAGAAATTTTATAGTACTCTGTATGACGCTAGTATTTCTGATGATGAGTATGCACATGCGCAGAATGTATGGACCGAGTTTGACTGTAAAAATCTCTACGACTATGTACACTTATATATGAAAACAGATGTATTGTTACTTGCGGATGTCTTCGAAAATTTTCGAGAACAATGTGTTAAAGCGTATGGTTTGGACCCTGCACACTATTATACGACCCCCGGTTTAACTTGGGATGCTATGCTCAAGTACACGAGCATAGGATTACAACTAATAACCGACATCGATATGATTATGTTTGTTGAGTCTGGTATTAGAGGTGGTATCAGTCAATGCTGCAACCGATATACTGTAGCGAATAATCCATATATGGAAAATTTCGATGATAGCAAAGATACAAGCTACATCATGTACTTTGACGCCAACAATTTATATGGCTGGGCAAATGGGTTGAAAATGTTGACGACTCCTTCAATTTTAATTTTCCCGATGATTCACCTGTTGGGTACATACTCGAAGTTGATTTAGAGTATCCTGAAAATCTCCACGATACTCACAAAGATATGCCATTTTGCGCAGAAAATGCGAAACCCCCTCTCTCGAAACAGGAGAAATTAGTAACAACTCTCCTACCCAAAGAAAAATATGTTATTCACTACCGCACTTTAAAACAAGTTGTCGCCAACGGCATTAAGCTTGTTAAAATTCATCGAGTCTTACAGTTTAAGCAATCAACATGGCTTAAACCATACATAGACTATAATACGATGATGCGAACCAACGCCAAAAATGAGTTCGAGAAAAATTTGTTCAAGCTCATGAACAATGCGGTATACGGCAAAACAATGGAAAATGTCCGTAAACATGTCGACATTAAGCTTGTCACCCAATGGTTTGGCCGCTATGGAGCTGAAGCACTAATCTCTCGCCCGAATTTCCATAGTCGAGCGATATTCGACGAAAATCTGGTTGCCATTGAACTGCGTAAAACTGAAGTACTACTCAACAAACCAATCTATGTGGGGTTAAGTGTGCTCGATGTTTCCAAGACGCTTATCTACGATTTTCACTACGGGTATATGTTGAAAAAATACGGTGACAATTGTAAACTGATGTATACCGATACAGACAGTCTAATTTACGAAATTAAATGTAAAGATGTCTACAATGACATGAAAAATGACATCCAAAAGTTTGATACGTCAGACTATCCCGCAAACAATGCGTACGGCATTCCGCAAGCCAACAAAAAGGTACTCGGCCTTATGAAAGACGAGTGTAACGGCAAGATCGTTACCGAATTTGTTGGCTTGCGGAGTAAGATGTACAGCGTACGTGTTGAAGGTCAAGACTTTATTAAAAAAGCCAAAGGTATTAAATCCGGCGTTGTGAAAAAATCGATTCAGTTTGATGATTATGTAAAATGTTTGCGAGATTTCGATATTCAAACTCGAACGCAATATAACATCAGATCGCGGCTACACAATGTCGAAACTGTAAAACAGATAAAAGTAGCCTTAAGTCCGCAAGACGACAAACGATATTTGTTACCGGGAAGTACCGACACTCTACCGTGGGGACATTATGCAATCCCCACAATCGACGAATGAATTTTGTAAAATATTATAATAAAAGGTTTGTTAATAAATTAAGCAATTGTACATTAATTAAATGTGTTTTTATTTAAAAAATCCTTATACTTATATACATATGATTAAAACTTATATTAAGATAATATAAATGTGCAAATCACCCCTATTAATTTAACGGAAATGCCAATCAGCCAGCAAAGCAATCAAAGATTAATGTTAACGTAGAACCTCTTTATAAATCAAAACTACTTCCAACAGCAAACATTTACAATGCCAGTGCCAACTGATTTAATATTGATTCATTATTGATTCATTATTGATTCATTATTGATTCATTATTGATTCATTATTGATTCATAGTTGATTCATTATTGATTCATAGTTGATTCATTATTGATTCATTATTGATTCATTGTTGATTCATTATTGATTCATAGTTGATTCATTATTGATTCATAGTTGATTCATTATTGATTCATTATTGATTCATAGTTGATTTATAGTTGATTCATAGTTGATTCATTAAATTTGGTACTGGCATTGTAAATGTTTGTTATTGGAAGTAATTTTGATTTATAAAGAGGTTCTACGTTAACATTAATCTTTGGTTGGTTTGCTGGTTGATTGACATTTGCGTTAAATTAATAGGGGTGATTTGCAAATAATAGATTATACACTTGTTTTATCTTCCCAAGTATTGTGAGAATTATCAAAGCCAAGCCATTTGACGAGAACTTTGTTTCCACGTGTCTTGAGAATTTTTTCTACAAGATAAATATCTGGATATTTCACTTTAAGAAGTTCCTCTTCATGAAATCCTCCACTGATGGGTTGTCTTGATAATCCTTAAGCTTGTAAGTCACTGGTTTAGTTGATACAACTTGATCCACGGTGAATATTTCTGTTGTCCAATTGGGCGTGTATCCTTTCTCGAAAACGTTTTTATATTTGCTTACTCGAACTTTGTCACCAATTTTATATTTTGGTCGTCTCAAAGGTATTTTTCTCAGCTTCAAGAATCGTTCTTTTAAAATTGCAACGTATTCTGAAGTAACATCTTTAGGCTTCATTGCAATTGTTCTATGTTTTGTATTATTGTAGTTGGAAATTAGAGTAGGCAATATATCATACCACTTGTAATTGCCTCGTAAAGTAAATTGCATCCACATTTTTCTTTTAAGTGTTCGATTAAACCGTTCAACAATAGAAGCCTTCATATTACTGTATGTTGAATAAAAATTTATATTATGCTTTTTCATTAATGCTTCAAATTGTGAGTTGTAGAATTCTTTTCCTTTGTCACTATGCAAGTTTTTTGGAATGCGCTTTTTAGCAAATATTGATTGCATTGCATGAGAAACATCTTTTCCATTTTTACTCTTTACTGGATCAGCCCAGGAATATTTAGAAAATATGTCTATAACTGTTAGTAAATACTTGAAACCTCTATTTATTGTTGAGTAAGGTATCATTTCTACTAAATCTGCTTGCCATGTCTCATCAATATTACGCATTTCAACTCGCCGACGGGCATAATTTTTTCTAGCCTGAGTATGAAGTTCATTCACTACTGTTAATTTTTTGTTGTCCATTTTCGAGAGCCGTTAAGCGAGTATCTAGTTCACTAATAATTTCAGCTGTACGATAAGATAAGTCTTGATTTACATTTTTTCAAAATTTTTTATTTTTTCTGTAATAGAGTCTTCAAGAACTTTTAGAAATAAGTTGTTATTGTCCACCTCTGATCTGAGTGAGGCATTAGCTTCATACAATAAACGCACTTCGTGTTTTATCATATGTCGTACAAGTTTTAAATTGACAGCGTCGTTTTCTTCTTCAGCGTTAGCAAGATTACAGAGTTTTCTTCCTTCAACGTCAAAGTTTCCTTGAGAATTGAGTTTAAAACCAACTCCAGGAGGCCCTCGTCTTGCTGATCCTCTTTGATTGAGAGGATGTCCGAACACGTCAATGCTCATTGTTAAAATGAATGATATTTGCTAAAACACATCTTAATATATAATTTTAGTTTCACGTAGTTCCTTAATGATAGACATGATTTCATTATTGTGACTAGGATTTCCAGCAGCTTGAGAAGCTATTAAAAGTCTAAGACGGTCAACTAACTCATTTGGATCATCCCAATAGATATATTCTCGTTGAAAATTTCTGTTTGCAATCATAAATTTAGGTAATGAACTGCCACTTAAAGGTGACTGCTTGTTTGGTGTTCGAGGAAAGAATTGAGATATAAAATTCGAATATTTGTAACTCTTATCCACACGTATAGATTTAGAGGAACTGTACTTCTTTTTATGTGCATTAGTAGCAATAAGAATCTCTTTATAGTTCCTTTCATCATCTTCACTTATTTGCGATCTGATAGGTTTACTTTTGAATAATAGTTCAAGTAATCCAGGCGTTTGAATATATCGTTTATCACCAATTTTTACATACTGATCTTCAAGAGTTATTGGTGAATCACCAATCATGAGTGACCCATCACTTAGCTTACGTACGCCGTATGTTGAATCTAAACATTGCTTTCTATTATGATTTAATAAGTATAGAAATTTATTGCTTATTTTATCATCATCTAGAGATTTTTCAGTTTCATAATTCATACTATCATTTACATTCTGCTCTTTCTTTTCAATCTTGACATGTTCAGTGTCTGTCAAGTTAATAATTTTTTGTAAAGGTTGAACTATCGGTTTAAAAGTTTCAGTCAACACATTTTCTGCATCTTCTTTTCCTAATTTTAACATACGGTGTTTTCGCCTAATCGCCTCACTAGCTTTAGCAATTTGATGAAGATATTCTTTTTCTTTGTGAAACATGTTATTATTACAAGGTTTCATATTGAACTAACAATATTTTAAGGATGATCTTATATTTATAGTGTTACAAAGCTATCAAATCCTTTTCTATATCTTCCATCATTTAAATCAGAATCCTTATCAATTACTATAAAGCCATACTTGTCTGAATTCCAACATGTCGAACATAGTTCTCGAAATTGATTAAATGTCATGTCAGTATTAACGTGGTCATCATATACATGCCTTAATTTTTTTTCATCTTGGCGAAAAAGGACTAGTAAATTAACATTATCACATACTAAATGTTTAGGAATTCGGGCATATGTTTGACAAAGATAAAAAGAATCAACATCAACATGTCTACCCATGCAAAAAAATGCCCTTACATTATCTTGCTTCTCGCAAGCAATATCATCAAATATAAATATTGAATTTTGTTTTGCATCTTTAGGAGTAATGACTTCTTCATGCTCACTAAATGGTAAATACTCTACTCCTTCAACATTACTTACAACTTGTTCTAAGAACTTATACTTGGGTTGATGTAAAGACTTTGAGTATAAGTAAATATTATCAAATCTAAGACCATTAGGATGTAAAATTAGAGAAAGCAGTACATTCGTTTTTCCACAATTTGATGGTCCACAAAAAATAGCTCGAATACTACCGGAAAATAAACTACCATGACGCTTCACTGTCTTGTCTTGTTGTTCAACAATCGAGTCTAGATTGACGATTGGCAGCTTATGAAGTTGTTCCTTGAACCGCATCCTGATTTAGACTGACGCTAAAGGTATAAATATAGCGCTTATATAGCTAACAAGTCATTCTAATTTTAACTTTCACAGAGTAAGGTATGATTATACATCATCGCTCTCGAGGTAAAGGTTTAATTAATAAACTTATAAACAAGTTACCGTTTGAACTACATTTGCCAGGTTATCAATATTGTGGACCAGGCACAAAGTTAGCAAAACGTCTAGCACGAGGTGATCCAGGTGTCAATCCATTAGACGCCGCTTGCAAAGAACACGATATTGCTTATTCAAAGAATAGAGAAAACGTTGAAGCAAGAAACGCCGCTGATAGAGTACTAGCTAACAAAGCTTGGCAACGTGTTTGGGCTCCTGACACAGGATATAGTGAACGAGCTGCGGCTTACGCAATAACGAACACTATGAAAGCAAAATCGAAATTAGGAATGGGAATTAAGAAGAGAAGGTCTTCAAAAAAGAAGAAGAAAAGTATCAAGAAACGAATAAATCTTAGAAAAATTGTTGATGCTGCAAGAAGTTCTATAATTCCTGGTAATGATACTCGTTCAACAATAAGGTCAGCTATTGAAACAGCTCGAAAAGCAGTAAGGAAAGCAGATTGTAGAGAGAAGGTTTTAACACCTCGTATCCTACCAGTTCCATCAAAAGTTGGTGGTTTGTTACCATTAATTCCAATTTTTGCTGGGCTAAGTGCACTTGGAGCGCTTACTGGAGGAGCTGCCGGTGTAGCGAAAGCTGTTAATGATGCAAGTGCAGCAAAAGAGCAGTTGAAGGAAGCTCAGCGTCACAATAGGGAGTTAGAAGCAGTTGCACTTGGTAAGGGTCTTCATTTAAAACCATACAGACAAGGTTTGGGACTTCATTTAAAACCATATGTTAAAGGACAAGGTAGTAAAAAACGATGTAGAAAAAAAAAGTTTGAAGCTACCTCAACGAGCACTTACTGATCTAGATTTACTTAAATATGCTAAAGACATGAAAATTTCTCATTTTCGAGGCGTTTTTATGCGAAATGAACTACCTATAAAAGGACCTCGAAAAAATGAATCAGCCATTATTAATTTAGATGATAAAGATGGTTCTGGAACTCATTGGGTTGCATATAAAAAAGTTAATAATAAAGTAGTTTACTTTGATAGTTTTGGTAATCTTCAACCACCCTATGAACTTATCAATTACTTGGGTTACGATACTTTAATACAGTATAATCATCAAAATTATCAAGATTATAATAGTTTTAATTGTGGTCATTTGTGTCTGAAATTCTTATGTGGACAACTTGAAAAAACTCAAAAATATATTCTATATAAGTGATTGTAAGTCATTCCATCTAATCAGTTAATAAAAAGTCATCAACATGGAAGAATCTTTTACTCTGACTATCTCAGGTAATTCATCCGTCCTGGAGGCAGAATATTTTCCTCCGATAGAATTATTATCTAATAAAAACTATGTACTTGGCTTAGTTGAATTACTAACTTTCAATTCAATTCCTAATATCGATCAAGGTAAAAATAAATTTTATATTGGTGATAAAGTGATTACTATATCTCCTGGAAGTTATGAAATTGAAGATATTGAAAAATATATTCAAAACTCTATTGAAAATGGGTTTGAAATTGTAAGAATCAAACCTAACAATAATACTTTACGTAGTGAAATAACAAGCAGCCTTGAAGTAAGTTTTGAACAAAATGATTCAATTGGTGAATTATTAGGATTTACTCCTCGAATATTGACAGCTAATAAGTCTCATACGTCAGACGTACCAGTAGCTATTCTTAAGGTAAATGCTATCAGAATTGAATGTAACATTACTACTGGTGCATACATAAATAATAAAAAGGTACACACAATTCACGAATTTTTTCCAATTGTACCAGCTGGATATAAGATTGTGGAAGTTCCATCTCACGTCATTTATCTTCCAATCACCGTGAAGACAATACATAATATTCAAGTAAGAATCGTTGATCAAGACGGAGATTTAATAAATTTTAGAGGTGAAACTATAACAATACGATTACACGTTAAATCAACGTAATGGGGATTGTATTTCATAGAAAAACTGGTGGAAGCTATATAAAAGAGTTGCCATGTCAGAAGACATTCATTCCTCAATCAGTTCGCAAGAGACTAACATCTCAGAACATACTATTTCTGAAGCAGCTCGGCCTAAGAATTTTTCAGGAAAACAAAGGAAAAAATTAATTATTCACATACTTTTTATTTGTTGTTGTAATAAAAATGGAAGAAATTTTAAACATTCTAAGTCCAGTTAAATTTGATAATTCTGTGGCACACTATGAGATTCATGCACATCAACCATACGTGTCATCAGCATTTAATAATAGTGATGAGATTCGAATTGCAGTTCAACATCAAGACCTGTACATTCTACCTTCTAAAAGTACTTTACACGTCACTGGAAGATTAGTCAGACCTAACAACGCGCTTGTAACTAATACAAAGTTAATTAGCAATGGTATTTCCTACATGTTTAATGAGATTCGTTATGAATTAAATGGTGTTGAAATTGATCGCTCTAAAAATGTTGGCATTACAATTACAATGAAAAATTTAATTTCTCAAACACCTAATCAAATAATTTACTCTGAAAATGCTGGTTATCTACCTTTTGATCCTGATAGTAGAGTTACAAATGATACTGGATACTTTGATGTAAATATTCCACTAAGTATGATTATTGGTTTTGCTGAAGACTATCAAAAGATTGTTGTAAATGCAAAACATGAACTTATTTTAACAAGATGTCGTACTGATCTAAATGCTGTAGTAAACATTGAAGGAGCTGACCGTGAAGAATTTAGAATTATTATTAATAAAGTTGAATGGTTGATTCCATATTTAATGGTTAATGATCGATAAAAAATTGAATTGTTGAAATTCATTGAAAAAGACTCACTTATAACAATGAGTTTTAGATCATGGGATTTGTATGAGTATCCTATGATTCCAGCCACTCAAAAGCATGTGTGGACTGTGAAAACTTCAACACAAGTTGAAAAACCTCGATATGTTATTCTTGGTTTTCAAACAAATAGAAAAGAAGATCAAGGAAGGTATGCAAATTTGTTTGATACCTGTAATCTTATCAATGTTAAACTTTTCTTAAACTCACAGTACTATCCTTATGGAAATTTAAATTTAAACTTTAATCAAAACAAATTTTCCATACTCTATGAAATGTATGGTAATTTTCAACAGTCCTACTATGGAAAAGAACCTGAACCTTTATTAACTAGAAATAACTTTAAAGATTATGCACCATTGGTTGTAATTGATTGCTCAAAACAAAACGAATTTCTAAAACAAGCATCTGTAGATGTGCGATTGGAATTTGAGGCAAGTGAAAATTTTCCAGCCAATACAGCTGCATATTGCCTTATAATTCACGACCGCATTATACAATACACATCAATCAGTGGCGTTGTTAAAAAAATAACGTGATTGGTGGAAATAATGACCAATCATAGACGACATCAGTGGTGGGGCAGGCTATAAAGAGAGCGTCTCTCTAAGGCTTGAGCCATTATTCTATTTCAGATACCATGGCGTACGTCGTAGATATTCAGTGCTTCAAGAGACCATACAACGAGTTTGTCATCAAAGAGTTGGCGATTCTACCACTTCAACAAGATGCTCATCCATTGTTCTACCTCTTCGAGCCGCCATATGCCTGGAGTCGATTGCCTGCAAGATACAAATGTGAGAATCGATGGCTTACAAATAATTATCATGGTATCGATTGGGCTGCTGGTGACGTATCTTATGAAGAATTACAACCTATAATAAAGGAAGTGCTAATAGGTACACCTACCGTTTATGTAGAAGGTTTAGAAAAACAAAAATGGTTGGAAAAATATACATTAAATGTGTTTAATTTAGATGATTTTAAATGTCCGTCGCTAAAAAGTTTAAGTGTAGATAGTTCATCTACATGTACAAATCACACACGTAGTTTTAGCAATTGCGCTGTAAAAAATGTATGTAATCTACGAAATTGGTTGATACAACCATCGAATGTACTACGAAATAATATAGAAAATAATTATGAAGTTGACAATGATTGTACATTGAAAGATTTTTATAATGATTGTGAAAGTTTCCTATTTAATGAATAAATGTATTAAATGGAATATGAACGTTTACATTAATTAACCCTTCCCCATCCTTTTATCTTTATTACACATGTGTAAAACTTTTAAACATGTTAAAACTAGTCGAGACTTGTCTTATGACGTTACAAAGTGTATGTGGCTCAATAATAAGAGTAGAGGATAATGCGCATGCGTAAAATAGTAGTAGGGGTAATGCGCATGCGTAGAAGTAATGGTGGGGATAATGCGTGATATTTGGGTATAAATAGAGGCATTTGAGCCGATTAAGTCATTCTGTTTTGTGACTTCACAAAGTATTATCTCTAAGAAAATATGGATCTAACCAAAATCAACGCCATTGGTCGCATGGATGCTTTCCTGCCTACGAAGCCGCTTTCCGAGCTGACTCCTGGACATAAGTATCCTATAACAAAGATCCAGGTTGTCAACACCAGGTATGGAGTCAAGGTCGTCGTTGAGGTGGATAAAAAGTTCAATACATTCCTACCTTCAAGATTTGTACCAATGTTCACTGATGACTCTATATGCTTGGATCAGATGCAAGAAGCTATTACTTCTGGACAATTACGGCTGAAGTATATTGGTGGTCCATACAACCATATTGAATTTAAAATGAAACAAGTGTAAATATTGTATATTGAATATAATAAATGTATGAAATGTTATTAATGCTGTATTTAATTAAATACCTTTATTAGTATTACGTTAGATAATAAGGTATCCATTTTAAGGTTATGATTAATGAAATAGATTTTAAGGTTATGTTTAATACAATATATTTTAAGGTTATGTTTAATATAATAGATTTCAACCACTTTTACAAGCGTCATCTATTAAAATTTTAATAATCTTATTAGTGTTAACAATATGGCGTCATCTTTACCCGCGAAATTCAAACGATTAAGTTGTGACACCATTTATCGGGGCAACACTCAAACCGCACTCGGTCGGTAAAACAAAATGGCGGCCCTCTGTCAAAGCGACTTTATATATTCAAAAAAATTTAAATTTCCCGCCAAGCAAGTTTGAATTCGCTAGTGGCGCCATCTCTCGGCGGCAGCCAGAACTAAAAAATCGGTTGGTAAAACAGAGAACCCCTTCTAAGCCACTCGAAAGTTTGAAATTAAATTTTTAAATTTCCCGCCAAGCAAGTTTGAATTTTCTAGTGGCGCCATCTGTCGGCGGTAGCCGGAACTAACTCAGTCGGTAAAACAGCACCCCTTCTAACCCACTTGAAAGTTTGAAATTAAATTTTTAAATCTCCCGCCAAGCAAGTTTGAATTCGCTAGTGGCGCCATCTGTCGGCGGTAGCCGGAACTAACTCAGTCGGTAAAACAGCACCCCCTACCAACCACCGATAATGTAGGAATCTGCATTACCGACTGAGGGTACTTAGCCGAGATCAGAACCTGTCCCAGAACCGGTCTAGCTATACTACTGATGTGAAACCCGGTATGACCTCAAAATCAAATTGCAAACTGTGAACTTGCTTATTTAGAAATATTTATTTGTAATTCAAGTAAAATTCATTGATAATTTTATAAATAATTTGCTATTTATTGATTTTTAGTAAAATTAATATGCTTGTACTTAAAAAAGGCTTCGTCAATACCCTTTTAAAGTGTAATGCGTTCGTTAACTGGAGATTCGATAATTGGATTTAGAAAAGTTTTGACGTCGGATAATGAGAACAAGTGACTTGACTTTATATTTTTCTAAAAATAGAGTATTTGGCCTTAAATTAAATTCCCATACGCACCTATGGAATATTTGTACACTCAATAACATATGAACCGCCGGCGACCAAAAGGGCATACGCATGACTTTCGTTGGCCCCGCGTACAGCGATTCTACGGCTGCGCGAGGGGCCAACGAAAACCGTGCGCACGCCCTTTTGGTCGCCGGCGGTTCATATATACTGTCATCAGGTTTGGACAACTTTTTTAAAAGTGGTGTGCCTTCTATAAGAATGTTTTAAGTCTATGGCGTATGATGATTGAAATACGCCATACACTTAAAACATTTTTATGGAAGACAAACCACATTTCAAAAAGTTGTCCAAACCGGAAGGACAGCATATATTTACTTAGGGGAGAGTGGGGCAAACCGGACCCATGGGGAAACCGGACCCTTCTCAATATTTTCAAAATGGGGAAATTGGAAAAAATGTTGTTTACAAATTTAAAACAACCACTTTAGTATACCATATTTTTTCAATCTGACAGTTTTAGCTTGAGTTTGTGTGACGAAGGGAGCAAAAGTTTTTGTTTTTTCTACACTTTAACGAATTTTTTCTTAAGGAAATTCTGAGCAAATCGTATAATGTTTCCAAATATCAGTTCTTAAGTTTTGAAGGTACACACCACAGAAATATTTACTACCAAAAACTTTGATGAATTTGCAAAGCGTTTCTATTTTTCGATTCGATTCTGTGTTAATGACTAACATTTTTATTTTTTTATAAAAAAAATATTTATTTAATTAAAATTTAATCCCGAATTATTGTTTTCATTACTACAACGATTGTTTACATGATTCTTTATGTTTTTTATTATTGTAAATTATATGTAAATGCAATATTATAAATAAAAAACCAAACAGTCTAGTTTGCCCATGGGGGTGTCCGGTTTATCCCATGGGGTGGGACAAACCGGACCGTTTGCAAAATTTTTTAAAGTTAACACAGCAACTAAACAATAAAAGATTAAGAATAGGTATCTCTAGGAAAAAGTTGCGCAATTAAATGCTCTTTCAAATAAACCATCGAAAAATGAAATCGGTTGATTCGTTTAGTCACAAGAGTCAAAAAACCGTTAGAGGGTCCGGGTTGCCCCACTCTCATTTAAGAAGAACTCCACTGCCCTATATTCAAAGACTTAACACTAACTGTCTGATAACAGGTAAACATCTACCCTAATAATGTTTATTTCAATCCACATTATATAATAATTATTATTATATTAAATAACTAGACGTCAATTGCGCGCGCCAACGTTATTTAAAGTTTGGCGATGAAAAATTAATTTTCAAAACATAATTTAAAAATCAAATAATTAAACATAATTTATAAAAAATAGACATATTTATATAAAATAAATTATCATAGGGGAGGGTAGGCTACATTGAACCGGGTATTTTCTAAAGTCCAAGAACTAATTAAATTTTACAAATTTTGATCAGGTTTTTGTATCAACATTAAGCTGAAGTACTCCTTTAATTAATATACACGTTACAAACACAAATTATTATAATTAAATAATTAAATTTAATTTTTTCCTTACAAGTTACACTTTTCTTATTTTGAAGAATCTGTGTCTACATTGAACCACCTTTAATAAAACACTACAATTTACTTCAAAAATAATATTTCCACTTACAGATTGTAAAAAATATTATTTTTCATTAAAAAAAATAGAAAATTGTTGTTAAAGAGTTATTATTTGTTAATATAGGAGATTAATATATTTTGATGTCAGGTTAGGTAGGTAAAGTGGCAGTTTGAGTTTATCTCGTTCACAATTGTGATGAAAGCATGTCTTCTAGTATTTTTCTTACTAATTAGTAGAGCAGACAACTATACCACTCTTAAAATTGAAAATTCTTTGCTTTTTCGGGTGGTTCAATGATGCACTCACTGCATTCATATGACATTCACAACAAAAATTGTTTATAATAAATTTATGTAAGGCTTAAAATTATTTATCACATCGGAATATTGAAGTTGACACCCTAAGCGACATAAATCACAAGTTTACTAATTTTTAAAACTTCCTATTTCAATAAAAAAAATGCATTATATTTCCACAAAATTTTTTGTTTTTTACGTGAAAAACAGTTTTTTTCGTTTTTCTTTGTAAATAATAAACCTACGTGCTTGAAATTTTTAGACGTAGTCGCTTTCGGTAATACTAATTTATATATTAAATAAGAAAAAATTACACTCAGTCATTTCTTAGAAAATTAAAGTGGTTCACTGTTGACGCTGGTTCAATGTAGCCTACTCTCCCCTATTTTATTTATTATGAAAAACATTCTATACATGAAGTAATACGAACAAAATAAATAAAAATTAGGTCTAATTTTAATTAAATTTACTCTTTTAATCAGAATCAGTAAAATTCCTACTTAATATTAGTAAAATTTGACTGAGAATCAGTGACTTTATTATCGTGATTTGAATCAGTGGAATTAAACTGAAAATTAGTTAAAAATGACGGAAACTGAAAGTCAGGAACTAAAACGAAACTAAAATTTCGAAACGGTTTTTGGCATTTATTCAAAAATAAATTTTATTTACTTATAAAGTACATATATTTATTTTATAATTAATTCAGGGTGTCCTGCAAGTACTAAAAAAAAATTCCCTGACTTTCCCTTGACTCTTCTCTGCCCTTCCTTCTCTTTTCTTTATAACAAATATTTAACAAAAAAAAATTATACACTGAAATCTGGATCGGTGAGCTCTGGATCTCTGAGACTCTGTTTACATAGTTTATAGGCGAGGACTCTAAAGTGGCGATCAGTGCCGTACATAACTGTAGAGAGAAAAGGTTCGCAGTGCCCGATGCTATTTAAGCATTTACAGAAACACGAAAAATAAATCATTATTTAACAAATAAACAAAGATATAAAATCGCTACGAAGATTGAGGCAGGAGAAACTAAGGAAAATAAATATTAATTAACATTAAAATATTATAATGAAATTTTAAAAGAAACGTGCACGCATAAAATCCTTCGTATGGCCCTGTTTGTTTTGCTTTTCAGTCTCAACTGATCCTCTGGATCGGTGAGAAGCCATCCTCGATCAGTCTCACCGATCCAGATTCCAGTGTATGAGCTGGTAAATATAAACGTAATTTTAAGATGGTGAACTTAAACACTTTATTTATCATCATAAAACTTCTTTTGTCGTAAACAAAATATTACACACATAAAATCTAAAAAAATAAAATAATTTAATTATCATAGGGGAGACTGGGGAAAACCCGCTCACTTTTTTACAGAACGGTAAAAACCTAGGAACTTATTCTCTAAATCCAAGTTAATTTATATAATTTGGAAACTTATGATTTCTACTAACAAAATAAAAAAGAATTTTTTATTTATCTGTTTTAGTTTTACTTAGGGAAAATTTTTAATACATATATACCAAATTTCAAAATCATAATTTTCCAGGGTAAATCCGCTCACCCCTCGGGGTAAACCCGATCACTTAGTTTTTTAAGAATTTACGGCAATCCCGACAGTTTTATTTTGTATATATTAAATTTCTTCTTATTTCCGTCTTCAGTATGATTTATTAATGATAAGTTATGAGTTCTATAAACAATAAATATTGATTTATTAAATAATAAGTATAGGTTTCATGAATTGCAACTGTGAATTTAAATAATATTTTATTAAGAGAAAATTAAAATGTAGATACAATTTTGGATGTAACAAGTTATAGATTTTATTATTGATATAATATAACAAATGAAATTCGAAATTTTAAATTTAAAAATAAACAATGATAAAACGTTAACTGAAGGAAGACAACAAACTAGATTTATGTCTTTTTTTAGCCGAAGAAGACAGCGACAAATTTTTTTTTCTTCTTAAATGACTTGAAGCTAGGCCAACTGTCAGAACACACTCACTTATATACCAACTAGATTTGCGTTTCTGCAGAACGACTTTTGAGGTTAGGAGTACTCGCATTTGCCTGGACCACCCGTCAATGGGTTTTCTCGATAGAGAAGAGGGAAACTGTAGGAAACCTCTCCTGAGTACAACCGGTTTATCGACAGCCGAGTTTTAACGGTGTGTAATGGACAATAATCGACAGTGCACATCATTATACCTTGACGTCAAACCTCCCGCTCAGATTATCTCACATGCTGGAAAAATCCCAGGCTAATGGGCACGAACCAAGTACCCTTGGTCCGCCCACCGAGCCAGGCATCTATCCGACCGAGCTAATCTGAGCGACAAATTTTGATTATTTGTTTGCATTGTTCGTTATAACCGTTATAACCTAGTAATCACTAATAATGACTGATATAGACATGATTCCGCTTAATGTTGCCAACAAATATTGATAGTTCAGCTCCATCTGTTGAAAAAATAGCCACAAATCATGAAATGCGGGACATTCAAAATGTCAAATATTCAACTAATTAGCCAATAATTCAATAACATTGTTAGAAAATGAATATTATTTATCTATTAATAAATTTTTTTAATATTAAAAATTTTAAGATCGCCAAAAAGAAGAAACACTGTTTATACTGATTCGGCTTTCTACACAAATTTAATAAGTGAGCGGCTTTACCCCGATTTCATGTGAACGACTTTACCGCAAATGTATTTCTCAAATTTCAGAATAATAAATCTTTTTGTAATCAAACAAAACTACACATATAGTTCGAAAAAGTACATCCAATAGCATCAAAAAAATTTGTCGAATAAATTAAGTCTCAAAAATAATAATCGAAAAACTTAAAAATTCGATCATTTTTTCTTTTTTGCACTTCTAAAAACAATTGACCGTCTCTGATTCTATGACGAATTCATGAAACTAAACGAAAGTTCGTTAACATTAATTGTATGTTTAGTACTATTCACAGTACAAATATCTCCATCTTAAGTTGAGTTTATAGCGTCAAATCGCTAATGAGCGGGTTTTCCCCGGTCTCCCCTACTTAAATTAAAATACTGCTTTTTTCCAATTGATTTTGTGCCAGGTATTCTTTGATTATTGAAAAAGCACTTCAAAAGCTGCGTTTCCATTAGATAATATTTAAATCATTTTCATAAAGTTCTTTATTAAAATTTCCTGACATTCCCTGACCGCTGAACACCCTTGTTAATATATTATTTATTATTAAACATTTTTATAATATAAATATAATTTTATTTATAACAGAAAATTATAGGATAGTAAAAAAATTAAAAATAAATAAATTTTAAAATAAAATATACCATCAGAAATTGTAAGTACGAACGACGGGTGGAACTAGGAAAATTTCTGCTGAAATTAAATTAACATAGTTTATTATTATACACTTCACTAAAAAACATTATAATTAATTCAAATACAAAAATATTTTAAGATGATTTTGTAATTGAAATTAGTTTATAAGTTCAATACCAATATATAGAAAATATTTACTGCTTTTATTAAAAAGTATTATTTATTTAAATAATTATATTTAATTATAATGTATTTTCTGTTTAATTTAAACAAAAAATATATTCAAAAATATTATGTTTGAAAGCCAATTAAGTTCTGCGTCGACTGATATGTCAATAAATATTATTTTATATTTTTGAGAGACTTATCTCCTAAGACATTTTAAAAAAATTGATTAATTCTTCTAATTTTGTGCACCCTAAAAAAAGTAATCTCATAGTTAGAGGAAAAATCCTTTTCTAATATCCTCTGAAGTCTTCCTCTCCAAAAGAAAATATTCCAATGTAATGTATATTATTTTTATTCAGTGTATGAAATTAAGTTTCCTTCATAAGTTCATAATCGCAATTAGCAAATAATTAGCGAGAGAAAAATCCTCTTAAGTGAAGATTATTAATTTTTATACCATATATGTATAAGAGAAAAATATGCATTTAGTTTAGAGGATTCAGAATCAAATCAAATTTTAGAGAAACATACTTGGACATTTTTTAGATATTTCAAAAAATGTTGAATAGATTTCAAATTTCAAAGACTTAAATAAATGCTGAGACTATTATGATTATAAGAGTTTTAAATTTTTTTCTCAATTTTTCTAGACTGCAGCCACACAAATATATTGCACGAAAATTGAAAAATTTATCAATTTTTTTAAATATCTTAGGTTATCACCTAAGATATCTTTATATCTCTAAAAAATATAAATTAATATTTATTTATATATTAGCCGAATAGAATTTCATAAAGTTCTTTATTAAAATTTCCTGACATTCCCTGACCGCTGAACACCCTTGTTAATATATTATTTATTATTAAACATTTTTATAATATAAATATAATTTTATTTATAACAGAAAATTATAGGATAGTAAAAAAATTAAAAATAAATAAATTTTAAAATAAAATATACCATCAGAAATTGTAAGTACGAACGACGGGTGGAACTAGGAAAATTTCTGCTGAAATTAAATTAACATAGTTTATTATTATACACTTCACTAAAAAACATTATAATTAATTCAAATACAAAAATATTTTAAGATGATTTTGTAATTGAAATTAGTTTATAAGTTCAATACCAATATATAGAAAATATTTACTGCTTTTATTAAAAAGTATTATTTATTTAAATAATTATATTTAATTATAATGTATTTTCTGTTTAATTTAAACAAAAAATATATTCAAAAATATTATGTTTGAAAGCCAATTAAGTTCTGCGTCGACTGATATGTAAATAAATATTATTTTATATTTTTGAGAGACTTATCTCCTAAGACATTTTAAAAAAATTGATTAATTCTTCTAATTTTGTGCACCCTAAAAAAAGTAATCTCATAGTTAGAGGAAAAATCCTTTTCTAATATCCTCTGAAGTCTTCCTCTCCAAAAGAAAATATTCCAATGTAATGTATATTATTTTTATTCAGTGTATGAAATTAAGTTTCCTTCATAAGTTCATAATCGCAATTAGCAAATAATTAGCGAGAGAAAAATCCTCTTAAGTGAAGATTATTAATTTTTATACCATATATGTATAAGAGAAAAATATGCATTTAGTTTAGAGGATTCAGAATCAAATCAAATTTTAGAGAAACATACTTGGACATTTTTTAGATATTTCAAAAAATGTTGAATAGATTTCAAATTTCAAAGACTTAAATAAATGCTGAGACTATTATGATTATAAGAGTTTTAAATTTTTTTCTCAATTTTTCTAGACTGCAGCCACACAAATATATTGCACGAAAATTGAAAAATTTATCAATTTTTTTAAATATCTTAGGTTATCACCTAAGATATCTTTATATCTCTAAAAAATATAAATTAATATTTATTTATATATTAGCCGAATAGAATTTAATAGGCTTTCAAACAATCTAAGAACCAAGTTTCTATCATTTTGTAACAATAAACTATGTTAATTTAAATTCATCATCAATTTTTCTTAGCTTGCCCGTCGTTCGTACCGACGTATTAAAACAATAATATAATTATTATTGATATTAAAACGTTATATAATAATAAAATTATTTTAATAACTAAACACCTTTATTTATTATTAATGTTGTCAGGTTCTTCTGACCTTTTCTCTGTTGGCTTATTTCCTTAAAAATTTCTTTTAGAATTAATCTTTTTAAATTGATAGATATTACACGCTTCTCAGATAAAGCAGATAAATATACGTTTAATTATCTGCAATTAAAGACATAAGTAAAATTAATTATTTTATTGGTTATTAAAATATATATACAATTTTTATATTGAATTTAATCTTTCATAACATTTTCTAACACTAATTTTAACAATTTTAAATATTTTATATTAGAATAAGTTAAATATTAATATTATTTTCATAAATAAAATATATAAAACCTAATCATTTAAAAATTAATTCAATTAAATTTACTTAACAATTATATTTATCTAATCTATTTCTAAGCAATAATAACACAGGGAAACAAAATTTTGTGACCTAACCAACAGAAGCTGATTTTTTATAGGATTTTATCCGTAGAATACGTTTCTGACCTTGAAAATATTGAATTGGCTCTAGTTTTTAATCAATTTACGTTTCAATTCAAAAAATACGCATTTTTGGCATTTTTTGAATGAATGTACAACCCTACACCGGAACCTACAAGCTTAAACAGTGCTCTTGAATATCCAAAAACAAAAAATTTAATTTATGTACACTTTAACCTATAATGTCCAAAGAAACATACGCTGTTCCATAAACGTATAAAAAATAACAATACTTTTGACCATGTAAGGCAATTCAAGTCAAAATTAGTCTCTCTGGGATTTTTTATGATCGCTGCTCACAAATCTGCTATGAAATATAAACATTACAAGTGGCCGACCAATTTTTAAAAATAATTTACGTAAAATGTAATGTAAAATTAAAAAAAAATTTTGCCATATTGGATCCGCCATTTTGAATATTGAAATTTGAATACAGATCAGTAAGCAGCGACATTAAAAACCCCTAGAGAGACTAATTTTTATTTAAATTGCCTTACATGGTCAAAAGTACTTGTTGTTTTCAATATGTTTATGGAACAGCGTATGTCTCTTTGGAAATTATAGGTTAAAGTGTACATAAATTAATTTTTTTGTTTTTGGATATTGATTAGCAGTGTTTATGCTTTAATTTGGCCCTATGCAGACAAATTTACTGTTTCGGTTTATGATTTAACATTCATTTAAAAAATGTCAAAAATGCGTATTTTGCGTATTGAAACGTAAGTTGCTTAAAAACTGGAGCCAATCCAATATTTTCAAGGTCAGATTCGTATTCTACGGAAAAAATCCAGTTAGAATCGGCTGTAACATTTTAGTTAACATGCAGTTGATGAAATTTTGTCGGTGTGTGTAATCAATGAAATATAAATAAATTTCTTTAAAAAGCAGATATTTATTAATTTATTATAATAATAATATATCTATACTCTATAGGAATCGTGTTAATTTAGATAACACTGGCACACAAAAAAAAATTTCGAGTGCGAAGACTGACACATGGTAAGTTCTCTTCTTTGGGGTGTATCTAAAGGGAAAATTGGACAAGTGCGAGTTGAATTCGCACTGCAATGGCGGGTTCCATACACAAATATTAAAACAATACTTGTAAAATTCATTGGTAAATGGTAGAAAACCAATTCTCAGCTCATTAGGGCAAAAAATGTGGAAATTAGAAAAAAAAATTGTTTATTTAAATTTTTTAGTTTTTCCTTGACAACGCTATGGCCATCACCTCCAATCACATTCTCTATATTTTTCTAGTAATCTACATGTGAAAATAGGTATCTGTACCTTTGAGCTCTCTAGGTCAAATAGTTTAACCGCTAGGGGGGGACACGATATGGCTACGGACACAAGATTCTCACCAATAGGGTTCCGTCGGTACACCGTAGGTGTACGGAACCCTATAAAAGTAGTCGGACCAAAAGTTTAGTGCTGGTATGTTTTTTACACGCCTAGTAAGGTGGTGAAGTCTGAGAAAATGATTTGCATGGGGATTTACCTTATTTTTATGTTTTAAACAGACTTTTCGCATATTTTTATTATTGATTTGAATTCAGTGACACTAATTACATAAAAATTGAATACATAAAAGATGTTAAAAATGGCGGATCCAAAATGGCAAACCTGAAATGGCGGAATTAAAAAAATTTACTATTATTTCCTTGAATATCGTCTCCCTTGAGTTTTCGGGGTAGCTGAAAATGAATATGATGTCCGTTTTCAGAAATTCTAAATGTCATATTTACAGTACTTTTAATCTTTGTTTCTGAATATTTTTTCCTCTTTGAATCAAAGGATCTCCGAAGAGGAGCTCTTCTTTTCCTCTTTGAATTTTCGGCCTGTGGTATGTCTCTTTTTAGCGTCCAAATGTAGTCCGCTAACATATTTTTATTCCATTTCTCTCAATCATTGTAGTTCATTATATTTCACATTTTTAGAAATTTACATGAAAAAAGATTAAGAATTTAACTTTAATTAAAAGAATGAGGCTTCAGATACCAAAGTATTGTGAAATTTAAGGAGTGGTGTGTCTAGGTTATTGAACCATGATCACACCACTGCCTAAAACTGCAAGCTTGCAGAAAAGCGCCTGGCAACAAGCAGGTGCAATAAACTAAAGTATGATTTCACCACTGTAATGTCGATTAATAAAATCGATTGACACAGGGAAATCTGGACATTTGCCCGTGTGTCTCGGCGTCACCAAGACGGAGACTTAGGGCTATAGTACCAGATAAAGTTATTGTACGAAGCCCTTGTTTGTTTAATTAAATTGAAGGTCTGAATAATAGACCACAAAATGAAGTAATAAAATAAGTGAATAAATAAATGGTTATAATAATAAAGTGACAAAAGTAAGAACAGAGAGAAACTGAGAGTACGCACGTAATGCAAAGCGCGCTTACCTTTAAAAGTCTGCCCCCTCGCGGCCAAAAGTCCTAAGCTTAGGTGGTTGGCTATATATATTGCCTAAGTAGGTGAGCTTGCACACATGTGTGCAAATGAATGACAACTTGTGAGGGCGATCTCAGAAATAAAATAATGTTGCACTGTGTAATTTGAATTAATTAAATAAAATAATTTTTTTTAGTAGAGAAGGTCGGAAGCTGGATAAGGGTAGATTCGCGCTTAAGACGAGTTATTCATTCCCGTTATTCCCCTCTAAACCCTCGTGACATCGTTCCTCTTCCTTTTTTCGACCTCTCTTAACCTACACATTTATATTCTTATATATCGAAGGTTGAAACATGTGTTAATTGTAGGGGAGACCGGGGCTAAACCGGACAAGTGAAATATTTCCGAAACCGTGAAGAATTTCAAATCATGTAAATAACCTATGAACGTGCAATTTCGTGATGCATATGCTGCATGAGGTTTTAGGGACGTGTCATTTTTCTTGTAATAATAGTTGCCGTTAATATATGAAAATGTCATTTTTTGAGGTAAAAGTAAAAAAAAATTTTTCTCATTTTTTTGGGTTTTTATCGTTAAAGTTAAAGTGCAAATATCATACTGCAATTTTTCTTTTAGCTCAAGGTGTACTGAGTTTAGTAGAAAAAAAGTTTAATGGAAAACGTTAAGAAGAAAAAATATATTGCAGGTTAATTATAAGATGACGGTGTGGGGCTGAATCGGACATCGTGGTAAAAAACAACCAAATCTTTGAATACATTAATTTATTTTATACTTATTAACTATTTTATATTATATTCTTTGCATAGAACCATTTTATAAATAAATAAATGAATAATTTATATTAAAACTCGAATTCGTAAGCGAGTTGCTACAAACAGACAAGTCTGAAAACTGTAATTCATTTTATATTATATTAATTACCGATTTTACAGTTTATATTATATTCTTTGTATAGAAGTATCTGCAAGTAAATAAAAGAAGAATTGATTTGACTTTTCTACAAAAAAATCGAAAATTTGTGTCTTATTCTTTAATTAGTTAGCCGTGTCCGATTTAGCCCCATGGGTGTCCGGTTTAGCCCCACCAATTTTCGTATTTTCGTTTTCGATGTAGTCACCTTCGAAGCAATATATCTCCAAAGCTACTGTAGTTTTTTAAAATCGAACAAGTGCGATTTGTAGGTGAAGGTACAAGCTTCAAAACGATATATTACTCTTTAGCAAAAAATATGTTTTTGTATGAGTTTTCTGGTCAAAGACCAAATTCGTCCGGTTTAGCCCCGGTCTCCCCTACATACGAAATATTGTATATTTCCGCACACTTTTTGCCGGTGTCATGAGCCTTGAAACCATACCCACCCCACTATTCTCAACCCTTGCGTTAAAAGAGCGTGAGGCGTTTTTCTTTCGAAAAGAATCTCGAAAAAACAGAAAACAAGAATATATAAAAGGGAAGAAGACTCTAGGGAACAGGACAGTGACCTTTTCAGACAACGCACTGACTCGAATAGAAATCGTGCCGAGGGTAAAGTTTTGTTAAATTCAACAGATGCTGTTCAACTTACTCCAACGAGCCTCTTTTCACATTTCACTTTAAAAACAGAAAAAAGAAGACAAGAAGGAGAAGAAGATTTTTGTACTCGTCGAATTTTTTCCCTCAATTTATCCCAAACTTTTCACCTTTCACTTAACAAATTCATTTCGCTGTTACAGGAATATAGGGCTATTATTTTGCTACAAGATTCACGTTTAGAAGTTATTGAAATTAAAATTCGAAATTTGTAATATAAGAAGTAAAGTTAAAACTAATTAAATTGAAAGTTCTTGTTATTTAGATAATAAAACATTAATAAAAACTTTTATATCCTTTTTAACATAAAATTTACTCGACTTTCAGATTCTGCTGTTAAAATTAATTTATATCGAATTGTTAATGTCATAAACAATTTTTAACAAACTAACACGATTTATCGAGTGAATAATTTTTTTTAGATTTATTTTCACCGGAATAAAGCAATTGTATGCTCTCAAAAGCTCAAAATATCACGTCTATGGACCCTCAGCTACAAACTGAAATTGCCTGAAATTCTTTACGTAAAGTTTTTTCCGGTTGCTGATAACAAATATAAAGTCAGTTTTCAAAAATTTTAAATGGCGGACGAATTTCGAAAAAAATTATTGCTCACATAGCACATTATTTTCCAGAAGGTTTGGAATTTTTCTTTGTAAACATCTTGTAAACTTTAAATGTTCTTTTATTGTGCTGTTATTTTGTTTGAATTTTACAATTTTAGTATGATATTATTTTCTTTTTTTTTAAATCCATCATTTCAATATTTAAAAATTTCTTTATTAATTTATGAGCTTTTGCCCGTCGACGACAGACATCCTCAGATATTTACACTGAAATACATGTTATTTTCAAATTAGAAAAATTCTTTTTATTTTCTTACATCTCTAACCAACATAACCAAGCAACAAAAATCTTACCAAGAGGTCTCTTCAGAAAATTAAAAAACAAACTTTATATAAAAACCCATTTTTGTTGTAGAGAAAATTCGTAAAGTAATATAATCAGGAACATTTTCTTCCTGATTACAAAAAGGCAAAATTTAATAAATTTAAACAAACGTGTGAGCATATCTACTACTTAACATATAAAAAATGTTTTTTAAATGCCATAAAACAGATTCGGAGTATAATAATGTAGAAAACTACTTAATCAATAAATTCAAAAAACGAAATAAAGAAAATTTAATAAATTTAAATATAAACCAGAATTAATTAATTAAAAAATTTTTAATAAGTGTTTAGAATCAACGAATGATAAATTTGATTCAAATAATTTATGTCAG
Source organism: Leptopilina drosophilae (assembly GCA_032873175.1). Classification (NCBI taxonomy): domain Eukaryota; kingdom Metazoa; phylum Arthropoda; class Insecta; order Hymenoptera; family Figitidae; genus Leptopilina; species Leptopilina drosophilae. Next base: position 42,544,184 of record CM065478.1, on the reverse strand, counting down.
TATGCTTATTCACAGAGTTTTGGACTTTGAAAATGTGTAACATTTCTTTTCATTTCCTTTGTCTGTAATTTCGCACACTACAAATGATGTTTGTAGAATCAAAACTAAAAAAATGATCATTCTCAAGAGCATGTGTTATGAAAGCCGTTCTTCTATTATCATTATTGCAATCCTTCTTATGCCCGCTTAATCTACTTTTTATATATCTACTAGTCTCACCAATGTAGCAAGCTCCACATTGGCAGGGAATACTCGTTAACATATGGCAAAACAACTAAATTTGTAGTATCAAACTTTTGTCTATCTACCATATTATCATTTACAAGAAACCGATAACGAATATTTACATATTTATTTAAGAAAGTTCTAGAATAGTCATTTTCAATTAATATGTTATAAATAAAACTTAAATTGTCTGCAAAAAATTTTTGGTCCGGCAGTTTTATTGCCCTGTCTACCAAACCGTAAATGATTGAGATTTTATCTTTAGTGGATACATTAGAATTATAATTTACATATTTACCAGAAAAGGTATCTTTTTGATACCAATTCGTTACAATAGAACTTTTTCTCTGATAAGAAGGGTGTCCAAAACACTAATGCGATTATTATTCTCGAATTCAATGGTTAATTGTAAATTATCATTGTATTCATTAAAAGCATGTAAAAGTTTATTAGCATTATCTTTGTGAAAACATATGATGATGTCATCTACGTATCTAAAATAAAAAGTAATTCAAAATTTAATTTTCTTAAAATATCCTCTTCTACCGTCTCCATTACTAAGTCAGCTATGACCTCAGATAATGAAGAACCCATAGGCGTACCAAAAATTTATTTGTGAAATCTACCATAAAAACGACAATATGCATTATCAATACAAAACTCCAAAGTATCAATAAATCGTCGCTTGGGGGCAGCAACATGCCGACTCAGCTAAACGGTGAAAAAGATGCCGTTTCAAAAAGAAAAGTGAAAAACATGCCATTTCGCGAAAGCGCTGAGAAACATACCTTCTTCAAACGAACGGTGAAGAACATGCCTTTTCAACCGTTAATATTTAATATTCATATTATATTAATAATATTATATTAATTATAAATAATTAATAATACTATATTTATTATAAACAATTAATGATTAATTAATTAATTTAATTAATGGATTAATTTATAATTATTAATATTATTATATTAATTATTTATTTATTTAATATTATATTTAATATTAACAGATGAAAAGGCATGTTCTTCACCGTTCGTTTGAAGAAGGTATGTTTCTCAGCGCTTTCGCGAAATGGCATCTTTTTCACTTTTCTTTTTGAAATGGCATCTTTTTCACCGTTTAGCTGAGTCGGCATGTTGCTGCCCCCAAGCGACGAAATATATTGTTACGGATATTCGCATGTTGTCTAATTTTACTGTTCGTCACGAAAAATGATTCAAAGATCGGAAAATGATATTCTCATAGGATTTTTATCGCTGAACACGAATATGACCTCCGAAAGTGCCCATCACGTCTAGATTTCGAGAAAATGGACTTAAATTTTTAAAAAACTTGTTTTCGACATTTTTTTATCACGTGTAGAGAATGATGCTGAAGTCCTAAAAGTCTCTAATTAGGCTTTAATTAAAGCTTGAACTGTCAACTATAAGAATCAAATTTAAAAAGTTCTAAATCAGTAAAAAATTTTCATTTAACACAACTTTTTCATGTGCGCGCGCTTAACTTGTACTTATACACTGAGAAAATTTTGGGGACAATACTGCTCCGGTAGGTAACACCGCTACGTTAAATCAAGAGCTGGAGCGCAACTTTACCTACGATATGCAGCCGCCCGGAAAAAAGTAAAAATCTGTTCTCATAGACTTTACTCCGTGCTCATGGAACTAATTCTCATCTTTCAAAAGTCAAAATCAGCTCCGTGAGGAGTAGAAGCTGCCTTTTGCGGAGCGGCTGCGAATCGTGGACAGAGATCGCCAGCGACTCTCATGAATTCCTGCAGCGTCCTCAAAATTTTCTCAGTGTAGAGCGGAACATTATGGTACTCGTATACTTATTAATTTTATTCGCGCTATTTATTGTTATTTATCATTTTTGGGCTTGCTGAATATTGCTAATTGAATTTAAGGTCGTTATTAAACAATTCAAAATGCACTGTAAAAATAAAGGTACGAATTTAGTACCAGTTGTGGTACACGTGATAAAAAACCAAAAACAGGGTTTTTTGAAACTTTGAGTCTATTTTTCACTAAATCTGACCTGATGGGCACTTTTGGAGGTTGTATTCGTGTTCAACGATGGAAATCCTATAAAAATATCATCGTCCGATCTTTAAATCAGAGAAAAAGTAAGTTTTTGTCGGCTAGTGTTTCTCTCCATTTTAGCTTAACACACCTTAAGACCAAATTTTTCCGTATGTTTGTAAACAGTGACTTTGCATCTAATAAAAGTAAAATAAAATTTTCCAGAATTATAAAATTTCTAATTTCATTAGCGAATTCAAAACTATTTTTAACATGGGAGTCATTGTTTCTTATAACTTTTTTATTGGTAAACTAATAAATTTAGATAAATTAAAAAATGGCGATCCACAAAATGTCGTCATTGCATTGGTCTCATTGGAACATCTGGTTTATGGATTTTTAGTAAAGCATAAAATTTGGGAGCAACAGAATTATAAGATTTTAGATGCTTCGCCATTGGACAATTTATATAAGAACTTTTTAGAATCAAATCAACTTTATTGTTTAAATGTCTTTAAACAATTTGAATTGGATCTTTATTTAAATTTTTATATGTTTTAACATCATTTAACAAAACTAAACATTTATCAAAATATTCTTTTTTATCTAAAATTACAGTCACATTACCCTTAACGGCTTTGCAAACAACAACATTCTTATTTCCTTTAAAGAACGTTCTTGTCTTCCGACGAGTTAACATAAAATTTCTCACCCAAGATTAAAAAATATGATACAAATTCTTGATCAATTTCGTATTTGGTTTTTTGTTAAAATGAAAATTATAATACTTTTTATTTAACCAGTTAACTTTTGAAATACCCTTATTAATTAATTGTTTTTCATAAATATTTCAAAAACCTTTTTTGAAAATCAAAAAAATTTTACATAAAAGATGATCAATTGATGAAAAAATTCTAACTTTAAAATTTTCCTAAAAAGACTGTAATCTTGATATTGATAGATTAGTATAATTATTTTCAATATTCAAAACATTAATTTTATAATTTAAAGACAATTCGTTAAATCGTTTTTGAGACAAAATTATTTAAAGATAAACTAGTTTTTAAATTTATTAAATGAGACGGAAGAAACCCACTTGATTAACATCGTAGTAAAAATCGATTTTTATTTTTTAATCTCAAAAATTTTTAAGTATTGAAATTATGGATTTAAAAAAAACAAATTAATATCATACTTTAAATGTTCCTTCTTATTGCAGACAACTGCGTGTTCTTTCAACACTTGTTGATTGTTCAACTGATTGTTCAACACAATCAGTGTTAAAAGTGTCCGCAACAAATTTTAGCTCTATTATGAATATTTTCTTTCAATGAAATTAACATACCAAAAATATTACCTAAATTAAAAACAACATTCAGTTTTCTGTATGTGAATGCAGAACAGACCACACTTATTTGATTAAAACTTTACCATACGAAAATGAACTTACAATTTGAATTGCAAGAGTATTACAATTGTAAAAAATATAATTAGCAATATATTTAGGAAATTTTCCTCTAAGAATTTCTTAAAATTTTACATAAGTAATTTGATAAGTAGTTTACACTGGAATATTGCCTTTAAAAGTCGTTTAAATTTTACAGGAACTTTGCAGGAAGTTTACAAAGAAAAATTCCAAACTTCCCATTGTAAACTTCCTGGAAAATAATATGCTATGTTGGAGGCTTCACTTGCAACTCTCTACTTAGGGTTCTTTAGAGTCGTTGATTACAAAATTGTGATTTCAGTTTTTAAAAATACAAGATACCGGATGCATTGTGGCGGACGAGGTCTGTAATAATTTATTGGTTTGGGATCACTTATTACGTTTCTGATCCAAATAAGTATTTTTACCTTACGCTCGGTTTCCTCCCTTCCTTTCGTCAACTATCTATATTCCTTCCACTTTTTTTAAATTTTTGCTTCGAACCTTCTTCCATGTGAAACTTAAATTTACTCTTTTTTTCGAAATTAATCAAACTAAAGTTTTATTATATTAAAGTTATTTATTAAATGCGACTTAAAATTGTTATCCAAGTATAAATTTACTTTTAAACACTTAAAAAAATATTTATTTAGTTTATTTAATTTCATTTTCACATTGAGACATGCCGAGAAACTGAGAATTCTGCACGTGAATGGTCATTTTTTTAGAAAACATATTTTCCGAATCCGGGAATTGAGCAAAAAATCAATTTAAAAAAAATTTTAATTTGTGGTGTAAATTCGCTCAAGAATTAAGTCTACAAAAAGGTGTTTGGGCCTGGATATTTTAAGCATGTTAATTATTTTGATTTATAATTCGATTTTTTTAATAATAGTACTCTTATATCTGAATATTAAACGATTTAAGCACTAAACTGTTAAACTTCACCTTATTTTTTATGATTATGAGTACGTTTAATTGAATGATGAAATATAATTATTTATTGATAAAACAATATTAAATATTTATTTCAATAATTCTGGACATTGTTCTTAATTTTTTTATCGATTCTAAAGAATATTTACTTTTATTTTTGCAGATTAAAATATATTTTGCCAGAATAATAATGGAGAGCGAATTTACCCTCATTTAAAGGTAAAATCGCTCACAACAAAACGGCTTATAAATAATTTTCTGTTACATATTATAATTTCTTTATGCAGTAATAGGAAAGAGAAAGGGTTAGACATTATGTTTTTTCAGTGCCAATATTTATTTTCATCGTTTCCCGAAGTTATTTAAAAAACAATAGAAAAATTGAGTGAAATTAGCCTCTTTTGCGGTAAAATTAAAATTTATTCTTAAAAAATGTATAAAGATACATTTAATAATTCCGTAACACAATTAAATTAAGACAAATCTAATTGAAAATTGAAAGCTTTTAATTAAATACTATAAAAATTCATTTAATTTAATTTAATTAGTTAACTTGTTTGTTTCATTAATCTTATTTGAATATTAAATACTATTGATTTTTATTTAAAAATATTTTTCGCAATAATAATAAAAATAATTAAAAAAGAGATGAGATAAACGATCACTCCGAATCCTGACTCGGAGTGATCGTTTATCTCATCTCTTTTTTAATTATTTATCGACCGAGTGATAGCATTATTACTATATATAATAATAAAAATATTTTAACTGTGCGAGATATGTAAAAAAATTTTTTAAATTAGCCCGTTTTCCTTATGTCTAACAAAAAAATCACTTGCAGCTAAAGGGATAGTTTTTTTTGTTTCAGTAGTTGATAGTATTGAAATTATGGATTTTAAAAAAAACAAAATATAGCTAAAATTTGTTGCGGATACTTTTAACACTGATTTTAGTGTTGAAACAACACGCAGTTGTCTGCAATAAGAAGGAACATTTAAAGTATGATATTATTTTGTTTTTTTAAAAATCCATAATTTCAATACTATCAACTACTATAACTTGAACTACTATAACTTGAATGTTATGACAACTTTTACGAATTTGCAAGTTTGAATTCAACTTTAGCGCGAGCGACTGATGATGTCCCTCACTATGCAGCCTAGAGCAGATAGGCTGCTCTACGTTGCATTTGAACGTTGCATACTTTTTAGGATTTTTTTTACGAACAAGAAATGCATAGATGTTTAGATTGATTTTTTTATAATTAGTATAACATATCAACTAAAAAAATAAAATAAAAAAAAATAAAAAATATTAATAATTAAAGGATTAGGAATTTTTTGAAATAAAAAAATTATCTCCCCCCCCCCCCCCTTTTGACCTAGATCAAAAATTTTTTTTTTGCAAAATTTGCAGGAAAGAAAAAGTAATCAAATGGCGTTTATGACAAATTGTTAAAGTAAAAATTGTTGATGTAGTGTTCATTTGTTTATAAGCCAAAAATTTCTCCCCCCAAAAACCAGTTTTATTGTAAAAATTCAATTCGCTACGAATTGTGATTGATAGATTGACATTTCATGAAGAGAACCCAACAAAAAAAAATTGATTTTCATCCGGCCAAAAATGTAGAAATTCCATTTTAAAAAATCATGTTTTTAGTTAACAAATGGAATTTCTCATAAACTATTTATCGAATCGTGTTCAGATTTGGCACACATCTTGAGGGTCTTGAAAGGTACATTTTTTGAGAATATCGAAAGAATTTGTTAACTTTTGTTTAAGTTATTAAACAAATAAGAAAGTACCATTTTTAGTGGTTTAAATTCATTTGCAAGTAAACAAATGAACCAATTTTAACATATGACCCATCATTTTAAAGGTATTTCCGAGCTCTATAACTTTTATTAACAACTTTCCCCCCTATAATGTGATGGGAAAGAACGGTCATCAAAAAACTGTTTTTCGGCTCCTTCAAAATTGTTTATAACGCGCAGCATGAAAAATCTCGAGTGGGAAACATATACATATTTATATATTCATACTACCACCCCACACTATATGAATCCACAATCAGACTTCAGGTATCAATTTTGGCACGAAAAAACACAGGGCGACTGGACTAAACATCTTGTCCGCCATATTTGTTCCGCCATTTTGAATTTTATAAAACTGACATGAGATTCGTAATCAGCGACCTCGAAAACCCCCCAGTACCAATTTGGAAACAAATCCAACAGCTGGATTTCCCGGGGGCACGAAAGGGTTAAGCCAGGACTACGTGGTTTTTTATATTGTTTATTTTGCTACTTTTTAAAAAGCGCGGGTTATTCCAAACTTGAAAAAAAATTATAATAATTTTTATGCCGTTATAATTTAAAATTTTTGCGTAGCCCTTTTTTAACAATTATAGAATTTTTGGTCTATTGTTAGGAGCCTTTGTGTCTTTAAGTTTTGCAATTTGAAAAAATCAAGTGAAATATATATAAATTTAGAATCTAGAAATCTCCACCATTATAAATATCAAAAATTTATTTAAAAAAACATTTTTTAAGAAAACCAACATATCTCGAAAACCGTAATTGATAAATAAAAACTGGTATCATATTTGAAATGAAATTCCAAAGGATGTATTCTTGTATATACCAACATATTGTTAGATAAATTGTAAGTCGATGAAAAACAAGTATAATGTTTAAATAAATATGAACATAAACAAATAAAATATTCCCCTTCAATTTTATGACGGACAATTGACCTTTTTCCAGGTAAAAGAGTGTGTCGACTTTGTATAAAAAACCTAACTACTTTTGAATCTTTCTGATTGAAACGTAAATCATCAGAAATTCTGACAAAATTTTTGACGTTTTGGGATTTTATTTTTAGTAGGGTTGCTATGTGCAAAAAAATTATTATTGGGTCAAACTATTTTCTTTCAACTAAAGTGGTCACCGACTAATTTAAAAAAAATTATAATATTCTGCAGGAATGATACAAATGTTACTAAAATCACAAAATAAAAATATTTTTTAAAAATAATTTTATATTTTTTGTAAAATATGAATTTTAAATATTAAAAATGCTGAAAACTGCCAGTTTAATAAGGTGATAATTTAATTATTAATGAAAATCCCATATTCTTCCGATTTTCCCTAGAGAAATTAAGGCGTTCAGTCAAATAACTCGATCTTCGCTCGGCTGAAATTTGTGAAGCCAGTCAATGGCATGAAACATAGGGGGAAGAAAAATTTCAAAATTTCGATATTAAAAAAACGCTTTCTTAAAGAAAATCAAAAAGCACAACTTTTTTCTTATTGTCATTTTTTTATAGAACGATTATTTTTTACAAAAAAAATAAAAAGTGAAAAATTATTATTCTGAAATGATGACGTGTCAACAATGAAGCTTTGTAACGTTTAACGAGAAAAAGTGCAAAGTTGCAGTGAGAAAGTTGTTCCTCAATATTTAAGGAAGTTTTTTGGAAAATTTCAAATAAATTAGTTAACAAACAAAAAAGTTATGTAATTTTTAAAGAATGCGCGCGCTGCGCATTGACTTCAACTTAACCTATAGAGACGTGAAATATGTCTATTTTCACAATTTTACCACTCACATATTATGCAGTTCATTTATTTCCATGCTTTATTATTTGAATAATAATAATTTTATTTGTTTACAAAAATTAGAACATTAAAAAATTTGACAATTTTTTTTGTTCAACTAAAAATATTTATACTTTTTAGCAATTTTTATTTTTACAATTATTTCACACAATATTTAATATACTGAGAAAATTTGTACTCTTTCAAGATATCGAAATTTTGAAATTTTTTTTCCCCCTATGTTTCATGCCATTGACTGGCTTCACAAATTTCAGCCGAGCGAAGATCGAGTTATTTGACTGAACGCCTCAATTAGACACACTTGAAAATCGTGAAAATGGGTAAAGTAGCAATTTTATTATCATATTTTTTTTGCGAGAAAATGGAAAAAGTATTTTATCAAAAACTGAAAGTTCAATACAAATTCTTAATATTTCGTAAGTTTTTACATTATTTTATAATCCCGATTTCCTTTTATATGTTAATAAAAATCACAAAAACAGGTTACTTTAAAGATGAACTTTGCAATAATATTTTACTTATTATTCTATATTTTGAAATGCTTATATCAATTTATAATAATAAATTTGGACTTTTTTAACAAATGGCAATATTTGTATTATATTTTTGTAATAAATTGTGTTTCTTTTAATTATTTTCTACTGACAGAAAACTGGCAGTTTTCAGCATTTTTAATATTTAAAATTCATATTTTACAAAAAATATAAAATTATTTTTAAAAAATATTTTGATTTTGTGATTTTAGTAACATTTGTATCATTCCTGCAGAATATTATAATTTTTTTTTAAATTAGTCGGTGACCACTTTAGTTGAAAGAAAATGGATTGACACTATTGTGTTTTAATTAACTTATTTCTATTTAAGCCATGTTTTTATGTATTAAAAATGCATTTAAAGAATTGAAAAAACTACGTTTTACCTAGCGTGGGGAAGGGGTTTTGTCGAAATTTACGCTGGTCTACGTAGGGGGAGGGAGGGGTGAAAAAGTGCCAATTTTAGGACTACGTAGTTTACGGACGATCCCAAATATATACCAAATATCAGGGACTTTTACGAAAAACTTATGTCGTGCCCGTGTCGTGCCTTGCTCTCTAAACCTGAATCAGCGATAAGTATGCCACTATTTCAATTAGCGTATATGCACTGTGAATTAGTGAACTTTCACTGAATATTCAGTGAAATTTCACTGATTAATTAGCGCATATACGCTGAATGAAATTAGTGGCATACTTATCGCTGAGAATCAGTGAAATTTCGCTGATTCAGATTTAGAGAGTGGCATGACACAAAGTTCGCTTGGTAATTCGTGCCGTGCCTAGACACAACACAAATAAATTTAATAATTCGTGTCGTGCCAAGGCACGATACAAAGTTCGTTTCAAAATTCGTGTCGTTCCTAAAATAAATAACACTTGCAAGATTCTACACAGTGTTTCATGCGTGTCTTTAAAACGTGCCTTGACATGACACGAATTATTAAATTTATTTGTGTCGTGTCGAGGCACGGCACGAATTACCAAGCGAACTTTGTGTCGTGTCAAGGCATGGCACGAAGTTTCAATCGTTAATCGTGTCGTATCAAGGCACGACACGAATTTTCGTGTTCTTTCGTGTAAGTCCCTGACAAATATACAATATTTTTTTATTCTTTTTTCTATAATAATTATAATAAAATTTCTATAATAATTCTAATATAAAATATTTTCTCTTTTTGTTGATACAGGTGAGTTAAACATCACGTTTTCGGTCGAGTATATTTCGTAAGTAAATATAAATAAAAAATATTTAATATGATAGATGTAAAACATTAGAAGTGTTAACACGCGTATACCCTTTGAGCGTACTACTTATGATGAGAATTTTCTACTGTCATGTATTTGCAGAAAGGAAAATTTTTATAAAAATGTAGATTTTTTGGCTCTTTCTTGCTCTTTGCTCAAAAAAGTTCTATAGAATGGCTCTACAGAGTCTCTATACAATATTCTGGAAAGCATTTTATAGAATATTTTGTAGAATTTATCTTAAAATATATTTTTATAATTTCCGAACTAATCCTATAAAATAATTCTTGTCGAATTCTATAAAATTTGTAAAAAAATTCAAAAAAATATTTCTTTAGATTAATTCTTTAAAATATTCTTTAGCATACTCTATAGAATACTCTGTAAAGTCATTCACTGAAATAAATGCTTTGACATTATAAACAAAAATATTTGGTTGGGAAATTCTTACTAACCTACAAATAAGGATCTTTTATTTTAGCCATACGCATCATAATAACAATAATCACAATTTTGAAAAACTTAAGTACTATTTTTACTGACAAAGATGTTCAGTTGAAACATTTACTTAATCTATTTTACATTGAGTATTATTAATACTGTGATTTGTCTCTTCGTATTAACTTAATTTTTATATCAGTTTTGTCTATTTCATTTTCTGGCTGATTTAACCATACTGAGTGTCAGTATTAAAAACACATTTCGTAAGTGAAAGGTGCGTTAGTTAAAAGCGTTGTGCGCAAAGGTATTTGAAACCTACAAAATATAATGGCTAAAATAGGGATATCGTATAACAGTAACAAATCCAACAACACAATATGGCTGTATTAGTCAGAATTCTCACAGTAATCACCAATAATTTCCTTCAGTCTTCTATAGAACTTTTTTGACTGGTTTATAAAATATATAAAAATATCAGAAAAGCAAATTAATCTGCATTTAAGGTTATTTTATGAATTTTAATATAAATAACAATGTTTCAGTCGAGAAATCACAATAAATTGTTAAAAATTTAGTAAACATATATATGTATACAATATCCATAAATTTTATTGCCTACGAAATAAGTAATTAGCTTTTAAAATCTTATACTTAAAAAGTTTTTATATGTTATAGCAATGTTTTCAAGAGAGCAAATAAGAGATAACTTTTTAAAGTGCATATGCTAGACAGTTGACAGTTAAAACACATCCCCTTTAAAACACCCATCTCCCCTGCCCCCTCTTTTACTTGTATGCCATTGAAAAATGAGTTCAAACTTACTAAAAGTTGTCACTGTCGTACAATTGTAATTTTTCGACATTTTTATGTCTTGTAATGCATACGATCAAACTTTTAAATTATTATATAGATATAAATATCATCCAGTTCTAGAACGCATCAGTAAAAAAAGAAAGAAAAAATTTCTTACTTTTGCAATATTTCAATCAAATTGTAAAAAGTATACAATTCACTATTATTTCTGTTTCATGTCATTGATTTCGAAAATATTAGTCAACATTATTTTATTGAGTCATTTTTAATAAATAACTAGGGTAAGTCCGGGGGAGATAGACAGTTCAAATATTTTACAGAATTTGTAAAGAAATAGCACTTATCATAGGTTACTCTTCAACCTTTTGTGACTAAAAATAAATATAAACAACAATTTGTTGAAAAATAATGAAAATGTAATTCCAAAATAATTTAATAATTTCAGATATCTTATTACTATATTATTGTTATTTTTTAACATAATTTTTAATTTTAAGTCCCATGTGAGCAATTCCATGTGAAATGATAGACAATTTTTCGACATTGTTAGCAATTTTTTTGAACTTTTTTCCTTGTAGCTATAAGGATAAGATATGATAAACTGAAGACGATTTTGAAAATTTCGAAAAAATTTTGAAAATAATCAAATTTGAAAATTTATATACTTATTTTTCAAAATTAAGATAACTCCAGTTATTTTCAATATTTTTTCAATTTTTTTTTGTTTCTTAGTAAAACTAGTAAATACATATAAATTAATCAATGTTTTATAGCGAAAATCTACACGGAAATAAATCTGGTAAAATAATATCATTTAAGAAACCGATAGAGTTTTAGGATCAATAAGCCAATAGAATGTAAACATGACTAATATTAATATGATATCATGAAAATATTCTAAAAGAGCTTCAGATTGAAATAAAGCAAAAGCTAGTTATAAAATTTCCATCTACTTGATGTGAAAAATGCTCATAGGCCTTATTACAGTTTCATCACAAGTCACCTGTTACTATTCCATCGGCCACCACTAATTTTTAGGCTGAGTTTGTACAACATAAACCAACACCTTCATATACATGCATGAACACATATACATAAGCAATACATTGGCTGACGGTGAGGTACGAACGCGAGCGTTTTGCTTTATTTCTATCTGAAGCTCTTTTAGAATATTTTCATGTTTTCATATTAACATTAGTCACGTTAGATGGTTAAATTCTATTGACCTATTGATCTTAAAACTCTATCGGTTTCTCAAATAAAATTATTTTACCAGATTTCTTCCCGTGTACGTTTTGACTATTTCTGTTTTTTAAAATGCCAGTAAAAAAAAGAATTAGATGGTCTCAGTTTTCAAATTATGTCATCCCCATAAAAATTTAACTATTAGTTTATTAATGTTGATTAATGTTAGCGCAATAATAGTAACCAACATTGGACCACCATTACTAAAGTTTTAGGTTGATCACGACTTCGCTAAGTCTTCGACATTTTTTAATATTAGCTATTATTATTATTAGTTATTATTATTAGCTATTATTATTATTATTATTAATATTAATATTAATAAAATATTCTAAAAGAGCTTCAAATAGAAATATAGCTGCCAATAATGGATTAATGGCTACCAAAGCAAATGCTAGACTTTCCAAGCATTGGTTATTTATTGGCAACAAAGATTGGACCAATATTAATGACCAATTATGCTTTAAAATTTAATTAATGCTTGGTTATTCCTTTGTTATAAATATTGGACCAACATATTCTGTGTTTTATTAATATATTATTATAAATTAATATATTTTTATATAAATATACTTATATATCTTTAAAAAAATGTATTAAATTAAATACATATAGTTCAACTATCCAATTTTTATACTTTAATTATGAAAAACATTAAAACCTCTATTATCCGAATTTTCGATTATCCGAATCAGGCATTGCCTAGGTTAGTTCGGATAATCGAGGTTCCACTGTATATGCTCAAAATTACTTAGGATAACTGTCACCAAGGTGCGCTAAAGTTGCCTGACAAAGTCGTGATCATGCTAAAATTATAGCAATAATGGTCAATTATTTAGCCAATTTCCCATTGGGCGTCCTTTCTTGAATTCGAGAAAGCGACATTTTCGAATTGGACTGATTTCTGAACCCTAAAAATGTACTTTCTAATCTCGAATAAGTCAAAACTCTTCCACGTAATAAAAAAGTGCATTTATACTTGAAAGAATTGAAATTCAACTTGCTCATTGGTGAAATTTCACTTATTTTAAGTGTATATGCACATCTTTTTTATTTGGAAGAGTTTTGAAACATGAATAAGTGCATATACGTTGATTCAGATTTATAGAGTATCACAGAAAAAATTGGATTTATTTTTGTTGCAATCTCAAAATGAATCACTTTTCCGACTCATTTTGAGTTAAGTTTTATTGTCTATTGTCCTAATTCGAGAGATATTTTAAACATGATATCTCGCATGACAGTAGACATAAGAACATGTATAACAAGTAACAACGCAGTTGCCAAACCCACACGGCTATCGTACTACGACCTACAGGTTGGCGTGACTCCACATCTTTGGCTATGGTTTAGATATACACAAAGCTCCCCTTGTGTATATTTAACATGTATACATATACTGTATACACAAAATACTTTCTGGGCTGTTTTGCTTTGCAGAAAGGGTTATAGTTCATTCAGACTCTCCCTCCCCCTCCTTTTTGCATCAAGCAACCCTTTATTCCCAAAGCCTTCTGACGTTATCCGCGGTAAAATATTTATAGACCATGAAACGCCCTATCAAATATAAATAGAGAAAATTACAAGTCTAACATTGCACGGAGAAACTTTTCATACCACTATTTCTTAAAACTGATAAGACATTTTTGTATGTTAGGTTAGATTCTATGAAAAAAGACATAAGTAAAAGAAATTGTTTTTGAGATTATCAAGTACACCCAATTAGTATTTATTATAGGGGAGAGGGCCCCAAGGTGGTCAGGGCCCTAAGGTGATCACCCTAAGAAAATTTTTGTATATTAGTTAGTATCTTCAAATGTTTTCTGTTGTTGTTAATATTTAAGAAGGCAAAGATTTTAGTAAATTTTTGAGGTAAATAGTCGTACGAGTCTCTTTGTAATGTAAACGTTGTAAAATTTCTGTTTTTTAATGATCGAGAAATTTTTTTCTCAGGGTGTTAAAATCATCCCAATTAACCATTTTAAATTAGTAAAAATCGTTATAATTTACTATATATATTGTACAATAATATTCCAAATGAATATAATTGATTAAGTGCTTTAAAAAAATTTTTTATTAACGTTTAAAAAATTGTGTCTTGGCCCTAAGGTGGAAACTTTTTTGTCCACAAGGTAGCCACTTTTGATTTTTTATGAAAATGTGTTTATGCGCTATATTTATCAACATTTATCAATGTGAATGTGAATTTCACCAATTTTTAAGTTTTATGATGAATAATAATGAAATAGAATTATTTTCAAAATTTTAAGTGAAAAAAAAAAAAAAAAAAATCAAAAAAAGTATCACAAAAAGTATCATTTTTGACGAAAGGACAAAGTGCAAAAAAAATATGTAATATGTTTCTGTGATCCTGAAAAATAATTAATTTTAAATAAACAACTTAATAATATGTTTTTTAAATTTTTTAATAACTTTTTTAGTGAATTTTCGTATGGTGACCACGTTGGGGCCACTTTTTTAAAAGTCGAATTATCAACTTTTTTTAAAAAGTGACATAACTTTTTTCTTATTAATGAAATAAAAAAAAGTTAATGATAGGTAGTTAGGTAATAAGACAAAGCTTCAAACGCCGTATTATTGATCTTTATATATTATTCCATTTAAAATCTACAGTCGTTCAAAAGATGGGTGACCACCTTGGGGCCCTTTCCCCTACACTTTTTCCTTAAGAGATTAACAAATATAACAACAAGATTGATTTAAGAACGTCAATTGAATATGTAAAGTTTGTTGAAGGTTTTATCAAGTCTTATGAATTAAATTATGAATTATCAACTGTAATTAGAAATCAGTTAATTAAAGATTTAAGTTCATATAAAAGTAATAATCCACGACATATCAATATTAGAGACATAAATTTTTCAAAAAATTAAATGATACAAAAATTTTGCTCAAAAATCATTATAATATAATAATTACAAGTGCTGACAAGGGAACTGTCACGGTGACATTAGATAAAATAAAATACACTCAAAAACTCGAATCACTACTTTCAGACAAGAAAACATAAAATTACTAAACGTGACCCACTTCCATCATTAAACAACAAAACTTACAAAATCTTGAAGAATTTAAATAATAATGGTTTTCTTTATAGAAAATTTAGAGATATTGAACTTACACAAACTAACACAAATATCTCTAAAATTTATGGTCTACCTTAAATTCATAATGTTAATAATCCATTAAGACAAGTTGTCTCTACTATTGGCTCACTCAACACATTTCTTAGCTAACTCGGGGGTTTTTTGGATCGCTGATTACGAATCTGATAATAGTTTTCCAAAATTCAAAATGGCGGATACAATATGGCAAATGAAAATTTTAAAAATTGGTTGGATTTTCTTACAAATCTGTACACGGGGGTTTGTGGTATCGGTTATCACTAATCTGATATTAGTTTAAAAAAATTCAAAATAGCATATGTAATATGGCGAACAAAATTTTCAAACTTAAGTCGGATTTTTTTAAAAATCCTTACTTAGGGATGTTTTGGGGTCGCTGATTATTAATAGGATATTAGCTTTTTAAAAATCAAAATGGCGGATTTAATATTAGGCAATTATGCTAATAATAATTGTTATATTTTAGAAAATTGAAAAAATAAAAATAATTCCACTTACCTTTGAAGAAACGAAAAATTCGTATTATTTGAAGAACAAAAGATTCCTACTCTTATATATTTCATAACGCATTTACTTACTGAGAGAAATAGAACTCTACCACCTGGCAGGCGAAAAGAAAATTATAACGAAAGATGCCCGAATTTTTCAAAATGATAAAAACTTTACATGTAAAAGTGTGCAAAAAGATGTAATTAACCCATTAACGCCCAAATGTACATTTTTTTGGATCAAAGTTTGACACTATATATTAACATGAAAATTCAACAGAAAAGATTCCGAAATAGTATATCCTTATTGGCCAAAAACCACTCTTTTGAATGGCGTTCCGAAAAATTTTATAAATTTTAAATAAACAAATTGCATATGTTTTATAAAAAAAATGAAATTTTAATGTTTTTTTTAAGTTTTTCCAATTTTAGTACATGTATTCATCTTGGAATACATCTAAAAGTACTAAATAACGCGTAAAAATATATTCCCTATGGAAATAGGGGTATTCCGAAAAAAAAATTTTTAAAATGGCGTCAAAAGTGAATTTTTATTTACAAAATCGTAGCCATGTAAACAACTTCGCAAAACTTGATAGATTTTTTTAAAATTGGACTGTTAAGTGTTTTTGATGTCCCTGATGATGTACATAAAGTCAGAGTTTAAAAATTCAAAATGGCGGATACAACATGGCGGACGAATTTTTTTAAACTCTGTCGATTCGCTTGATATTTGTTACTCGGGGGTTTTCAGGGTCGCTGATTACAAATCGAAACTCAGATTTAGAAAATACAAAATGACGGATCCAATATGGCTGATGGCTTTCCTAAAAATAGATTAGATTTGCCTGAAACTCGTTACTCGGGGGTTTTAGGGTCGCTGATTACGAAACTTACATCCATTTTTAAAAATTTTAAATGAAGGATTCAATATGGCGGATGTTTTTTTCTAAAAATGTATTGGATTTGCCTTTTTTTAAACATTGCTGTTATTTTGATTTTGTGTAACTTTAATTCAAGCTTGTGCTAGTCGTCTGTTTTTTGAAAGTATTTTTTTATTTCATAGAAGTTGTTTATACACTGAAATAAAATCCAAATAACCGATTAATTCTTTTTTTGTTACTTGGATTCACGAAAGTTAGTAACAATTGAATTTTTCATTTTGTAATCTGAGGTGTTAAAATAATATTATTTTGTTCATAGACTTGCGATAGTCATTTGTTTTTGGACAATGTGCAGAATTCTTACATAATATTATTTATTTATATGTTACTCGGTTTCACAAAAGTTATATGTAAATAATTTTATTTTATTTTTAAATATTTTGATGTATTCGAGTGTCAGTGTATTGTTGTAAAGCTTGTAATAGTCATTTGTTTTTTATAGTGCCCTGCATGAGATATTCGTTTGTTTTTGACTAATGTGCAGAATTCTTGCATAGTATTATTTGTTTATATGTTACTCGATTTCACATAAGTTATATATATAATTTTATAAATAATTATATTTTATTTTTAAATACTTTGATGTATTCGAGTGTTGGTGTATTGTTGTAATGCTTGTGATATTCATTTGTTTTTTATCGTGAATCCAAGTAACAAAAAAAGAATTAATCGGTTATTTGGATTTTACTTCAGTGTATAAACAACTTCTATGAAATAAAAAAATACTTTCAAAAAACAGACGACTAGCACAAGCTTGAATTAAAGTTACACAAAATCAAAATAACAGCAATGTTAAAAAAACGGCAAATCCAATACATTTTTAGAAAAACCATCCGCCATATTGAATCCTTTATTTAAAAATATAAAAAATGGATGTAAGTTTCGTAATCAGCGACCCAAAAAAAACCCGATTAATGAGTTTCTGGCAAATCTAATCCATTTTTAGAAAAGCCATCGGCCATATTCGATCCGCCATATTGTATTTTCTAAATCTGACTTTGGATTCGTAATCAGCGACCCTTAAAACCCCCGAGTAAAAATTTTTAAGTGAATCCTTAAAAAAAACATTAAAATTTCATTTTTTTTATAAAACATATGCAATTTGTTTATTTATAAATATATAAAAATTTTCGGAACGCCATTCAAAAGAGTGGTTTTTGGCCAATAAGGAAATATTATTTCGGAATTTTTTCTGTTGAATTTTTATGTTAATATATAGTGTCAAACTATGATCAAAAAAATTGTACATTTGGGCGTTAATGGGTTAGTATTAAACATTTGATTTGTCGTCATTAAATTTAATAAATTCTTGTTACTAATTAATAATTATTAATTTTAATTATTATTTTCACTTTTATAATTTCTTCATTAGTTTTTTGTAATTCATATATTTTATTAAATAAATATTATAAAATGTAATGATTATTGCATAATATTAGATACGAAATTTTTATTTTTAAAAAACTAAAATCCTTTTCATAATCAGCGATCCTTAAAAATCCCTGAGTAAGGATTTTCAAAAAAATACAAGAGAATTTTGAAAATTTTGTCTACCATATTACATCCGCTATTTCTAATTTTGGAAGAATAATATCAGATTAGTGATTAGCGACCCCAAAAACATTCGAGTAGAGATTTGTTAGAGAATAAACATTTTCAAGCCAAAGTTTAAAAAGAATGTATACCGAGTATCAAATGTTTAAATTCAAAAAGTCAATATATTTTTTGAAAGTATAACAATCGAGTGCACGATTTATGGTAATATTAGTCATCAAAAATTTTTTTGACTTTAACATTTAAGAATTTGTAATAAAAAACCTTTAAAAAATCGTGCAATTTTTTAATTATATGCAAAAAAAATATTGTTAAACAATTTTTTATTATTTTATAATATCATATTCGGGTAGACGATACTTTAATGCAAAAAAAAATTATTTGTCGAAGAGAAAATAATAAGTTTATTAGAAAATATTTAAGTTTGAAGTCAGACTAAAAATTCAGTGCATTCAGGCATTAATGGGTTAAATAGTTCTATACCTAAATCAAAGTCATATTCAAAACAGTGATGACTTCATTAATAAGATTAAACCTTTTACCATTCTAGATGATTATATTTTAATTAGTTTGGATGTATCCTCTCTATTTACTAACATCGGTTCTACACATGTACGTGATTCTCTTGTCATTCGTTTTTCTATAATTTCCCATAGTTGGAATATTATTTTGGATGATCTACTTGACTCATGTCAATTTCTTTTTAATAATACTTTTTTTAAATTTAGTGGCAAATTTTATCAACAAATATATGGAACTCCTATGGGGTCATCTATTTCAGGATTATTCTCGGACATTGTAATAGTTGACCTTGAGACATCCTCTATAGCAAAACTTTCTTTTAAACCACTATATTTTGACGTGACATTATCACGTGCATACCGAAGTAAAAAATTGTCGAGATAATAGATAGGACTTCTAATAATTATGACGAATGACTAAAATTTACTTTTAAAATTGAAAATAATAATTGTATTAATTTTTTAGATATTAATATTATTAATGATAATGGTACTATTACTACTGAATGGTATAGAAAACCTACTCTTTCAGGGCGTACTATTACTTATTTTTTAAAACATCTTTTTTCGCAAAAGGTTGCTATAGTATACAATTTAATCGATAGAGCGATAAAACTTTCTGATAAGAAATTTTACTCCAAAAACATTAGGTTTGTAAAACAAATTTTAATCAGAATTAATTACCCCTACGATTTTATTGATAAATACGTCACTAAGCGAATTTGCACATTTTTGCACCTTTTTATGAAAAATATTGTTCGTAACTTTTGCGAGCAGTTGTTAATTTTTTAATATGGACTTTTTTTTGGAATAAATTGTAGGCGGAGCGAAGCTTTGCAAACTTTCATTTATTATTGTTCTTTGTTTTAAAAAAATAACATCAATAATTTTAACCTTAAAAAAAATTTCGAAAAAAAATTCTTCTAAGTACAAATATCGTTTAGCCTACTTGAAACTTATGTTATTTCTTCTTTATATTAATACAAAGTTACTCTAAACATTTGAGCAAAAAGGTGGTGTTTTCGAGAAAATTAAGTTTTTTTGAAAATCTACCGCCATTTTTTTAAATTTGAATTTTTTATAAATTTTAAAGGGTTTTAAAGAGAAGAAGACCCCCAATAAGAATCAAGAAAAAAATTTAATAACACACAGTAGAAAAAAAATTGCAAGCAAAACCATTTTTTCTCCGTTTTTTAGGGTTTTACCGCTCAAAGTTGAAATGTGGACAACATCGTTAAAAAACATTGTTACATTTTTCTGATGATGCTAAATGATACGTCATGAAGAAAAAAATGCATATAACTGTTTCTTTTATATGTTTTTCTTTATTAAAGTTCACAATACCATGATTTTGCAAGTGTCACTTTCACTTTTTCTAAAACTATTTTAACTGTTTTAATTATATTTTTTGGAAAACAAGATTGTTACTGTTATAAACTATTTAAAACTATCTTATTAATTCCATAACAAACCTAAAAAAATAAAAAGTATAAATTATAAAAGATATAATCTTCTAAAATATTTCCCTCAATATTTGTGTCGCTGGTCAAATTAAAATAGTTTTATAAAATAAACATTAAAAAACTAAATGGTCAAATATATAATTTCTCTAGATTCTTATTTAATTTGCATCAAAATTAGGACACATATGACTTTAGATTTATTTAAAACTGTGCATATGTTTTTATTTATTCTAATTCTCATTTAATTATTTTTTACGTAAATATTCAAAATGTCGCTTGGTCAAATCAATCGTTTTCTAATCAATCTAAAGTTTCGAATTTATTTATTCCATATTATTTATCACGAAGTAATCAAAAATATAATAATAAGTGACAAAATGAAAGAAAATCAAAGCAAAGAAAATAAAAAGCGAGAAAAAAGGAACACTGAATAGAAAATTTATCAACGGAAGGCACTTAAGTATTATTTATTTATTTTTTATTAAACGTTCATAAAAAAGGTTAGTGTTTCTTCAAGGTTATATTAAGATCCTCGATATTTTTAAAACAATTCATTCAATCAAATAATTACAACAGTTCATGTTACTCTTATATGTTACATGTTACATATTATACGTAAAAAATTTTTATTAATTTTTTTTGTAATTTTGTCCTTATTAGATGTATTAGACGTTTGTTATATTTATTTTCATGTTTAATTATGTTTTTGTAATACTGAGAAATAACATGCTTAAGTGTAAGAGATAAAATGTTTATGTATATCTTCCTACAGATTTAAAAAATCTAACATTACCTTCTTTCCAAAAATTTATATTTTAAAATAGAAGGCAACCAAATAACGGTTGTACAATAATAAAAATGAAATCTATTTTGGTCGAAGATGTAATACTAAAAATATCAAAATTGTGAACAATTTTTTTTTTTGAAATATTCAAATTCAAATGTTAAAGCTTCTAAAGATTTGCCCCTAAAACAGTGTGTAAAAAATTACTTCACGGACACATAAAATGTTTTTAAACTATATTATACTGTTTTACAAAAAAATGATAATATCCTAAAATATTAAAGTTTTTAGCAAAACAAACTGAATTGAGTAGAGTCCAAAATTTCACTATAAACATAATTTTTTATATACATATTACTTCTATTATCTCCTAAATATATTTTTACGGAATCAAATGATCGCACTCTTGATAATGCAACATACATCTGACCATGATTAAAAACATCTCTTCTTAAATCAATAAATATTTTGTTAAATGTTTGTCCTTGAGATTTGTTACGGTCATTGCAAAAGCCAGTTTTATAGGAAATTGTCTTCTTTTAAAAGTAAACGGATATAAATTTTCACAATATAAAGTTACTCGATGTAGAAAAACAATATTTCCACTTTTATCACCCGTTAATATTTGACATTTAATTACATTATGTGACAAATCTAAAATAATTAACCTCGTTCCGTTACATAATCCTTCATTAATACTAAGATTTCTAATAAGCATTACGACAGAATTAATTCTTAAATGTAATTCATGTGGTGGTAACGAAGGTGGAGAGAGAGTATTTAAATATTCTGGTAATAAAGCTTCAGAAAATTTTCCATTATCACAGTTTTCAGTAGAATTAATACTTTTATATATTTTTTCACTTTTACTGTCTAAGAGACGCACCACTCTCTTATTAATATCATCAACATCAACGTTTCTAGGTGCTAAAATTGCACATCCCAACAACTCCTTAAATTTATTCTGTGGTATTAAATGACCATACATTTCTTCAGCTATATCTATATTGCCTTGTTGAATAATATGTTCTGATACTTGAATGTTATCTTCTATATCATTTAATTCGCCATTACCAACTTTATGTAGGAAATCTACAAATTCTGTTTCCTCTGGTAAAGCTCTCATATTTTCTATTAATGTGTACTTTCGGAAATGTTTCCATAATATACTATTTTTTATTGATAAATTTATTATTTCTGATCTAATACCTCGTTCTTTTATTGGTAAAATTTGTCGAAAATCTCCTCCTAGGATAACAATTTTTCCACTAAAAACTTCATTTGATTTCATTATGTCTCTTAATAACTTATCCATAACTTCTAAGGCAAATTTTGCAGCCATTGGTGCTTCACTCCAAATAAAAACATCAGTGTTTTAAAAAAAAATGCTTCTTTTGACTGAACTTAAATATTTGAAAATAAATCACTGTACAGTGGAACAGGTAAGCCTAAAACTTTATGAACAGTTTTCCTGTTAGGAAGCAAAGTGGCAGCTATACCTGTAAAAGCCATGTTGCAAACATTTATTTCTTTACTTTTTAATAAATTCCATAAAGTAATATATATATATATAAAAGTTTTTCCAGATGCTCCACAACCATTAATATATATAAGCATTTAGAACTATTTAAAGAAGAATCTTTTATGACTTCAAGAATATAATCATCTATATTTTTTTGTTCAACATTTAATTTATTATAATTTTGCTCTCCTATCTTAATATATTCAAAAATATTTACGTCATTAACCTGTGCAGATACCTCTTCATTAATGTCTAATAATCCCTGAAAATCAGTTAGACTATATCCTTCATTTAATAACATTGATTTTATATTCTTATAAGCTGCTTTTCAGCATCAATATTGTCATGTTTTGAATAGTCTTCTGACATTTGACCCTTAAATTTTTCCCAAAGTTTTTCCGGATGTACAGGATGACAATGAATTAGAATTTTCACAAATAATTGTCGAAGTGAATGAGGCATCATTCATAAGGTAGCTTCTTCGATTGTCCTAATCCACTCACTATCGTCTTCTATGAGTCCTAATGCTAAACAGGCAGATGTAAAAGATTCATGAATAACTCCATTAACTGTTCTTAAACTTTGGAATGAAGTTACTCCTTTTACTGTAAGCAACAATAATCTAAGGTGAAATAACTCTAATTGACATGGATTAACTGAATACATTCTTCCTAATACAATTTCTTTACGAACTCTTTTTTTCCATTCAAGAAATTTCGTTACCAACGTTAAATGTTCTTGTATTTCTGAATAATAATACTGACAAGCAGAAATATCGCATTCATTAAGTTTAAAAAAATCGAGCAATTTTATATTTTTCTGCATATCAAATGAAACATTGTTATTATCTTTCCCTTCACGAATAATAACATTCTGTTCATTTGGTAAATGTATGGGTAAACGGCTGTATACTATGGCTCTTTTTCCCCAATGGTTTACTTTAAATTCTCCAAACTGCCTCAACAGGACCTACATATCTATTCTCTTCACAATGATTAATTTCATTGTGATCAACAGTCACCTCACCATTCGCATTTGTAATAATAATAGATGCAGCAACATGACCCTTGAATATATATTTATATAAATATTTAACAGATTTGATACTTGAAACTATTTCCACATTTATATGACAATTAAATAATTCTGAAAGTACAGGACAATATGGAACTACATTAGAGTTGTCAACAACAAATCCGTTTGGTCGTTCATACGTTTTATTATTATTTTTTCGCCGACAACAAACATAACAATTTTCTTTAATTGTAGTTTCTTCTTCGTAGCTTTTTAAAATTTTTTTGAACATTTACCATCAATTAAACACCAATCTCCACAAGGTCCATGAATGTTATTTTGCATTATTATTTTATGCAAAGAAGGATTGCTATTTTCATCAGAAATTCCTGCAGAAATATAACGATCAACACTGTCAACTGTTAATAATTTAGAATTTTCTTTCAATATAACTAACAAATGAATATGTAGCAATCCTCGCTTTTGAAATTCAATAACATAAACATAATACTTCACTTTTTAAATAACTTGTTCTCAACAATAACTGTTAAAAGATGTTTAATCTTCAAGGGAAAAACTCTAGTTACTATATCAGGTCTTCAGAAGCAGTTTGATGAGGCAATAAATTTTCTTGTATTTCTTTCCAATTTGGATTACACGTCATTGTAATAAATAAATCTGGTCTACCATGACGACCAACAATAGCCATGGCATCCTGATATTGCTGCATCATATTACGAGGTGATCTTATAAAAGCTGATGACAATATAAGCATTTTTCCTACATGTACATTATGTTCTAACTCATGATTTTGTAAATAATCTATTAGCCCTTGATATGTTTCACTTCTTAATTGAGCTTGATTGTTTGCACAAAATCGTAATCTATCTTTCTCTATTTTTACATAATTGTCAACAACCCATTGTTGAAATAATCTTCCCCCATATAAAAATTGATTAATTCCTTATCTCTAATAGCTATTTTGTATTTACAATAGGCAGACCGAGAAATAGTATGGTTTCTACTTTTAAAAGCCCTATCACTACGAATCATATTAATATTATAACCTTTATTTCCGAGTGGATAAAATATGGGATAAATCCACGGTTCAACATTCGGATCTAAATTACTTACTAATTTTAATTCCTTTGTAGACTTATCATAAACCGTTACATAAGATTCTGTTATTTCTCCTTTAGAATTTGTATTAAAAATAGCAGCAATTTCATTAAAACTTTGAAAATTGTATCTATTTTTATCAAAGCCTTTTTTTAACGTAAACAACAATTGTAACTCAGGAATTTCTTCATTATTTTGTCTTGCTAATTCAGTTTCAATTTTAATTATTTCTGACATCATCATAAAAGATTTTGTGTATGCATTAGAAGTTCTCATAATATTTTCTATAGTTTGTAAAAGTTCTTCATCCAAATTTTCATTACTTTTTAATCTATAACGGATTGCTTCTTCAGGATCGTAAATATACAATTGACTAAAACATGGGTCTTCACCTTTATCAGGATATAAAGCACTATTCATTTTGTAATAAATTTGACCTTAAATTTTGTAACAAAATGGTCCTCTTCTTCTGTTATTAAAATGAATTACGTTAGCATTTAAAGATGCAAAAGATAAAGAATTTTTATTCAATCTTATATTCTTTTTAAAACGACCTGATTTTGTATGAAGTCCTCCAAGCAATATTCTTAATTCTTCTGGATATTGAAAAAAGGCAATATAATACAACCATGACCACAACAATCATTAGCCACTTCACTGACAGGGCGTTCCAAATGGCGTTCCACGCGCCGAGGCCCAGACTGGCAAAAACACCGAAATGGCGTTCCTAAAAAAACTCTGTTTTTAAAGAGAGTACACCACATTTAACTGTTGTAAAGAAATATTTCTATAGTTTAGACATCAGAGAACAAGATTATCACAATAAAAATTTAAGTTTTTGTGATTTTCAACGTTTTTCCGAACGTTCAAATTGTTTATTTTTAATATTTTTCAACAAATGGCGTTCCACTTTCTTTCAATTTTTACACAATAAAACTTGTATTTTTATTGAAAAAAGATATTTACATACAATATTATAATATAATAATATAACTATTGATAATGTATATATATATATATATATATATAAATAACTATTATTGATCATTATGAATGGTAATATTATACGTAAATGTTTTTGCCAGTCTGGGCCTTGGCACGTGGAACGCCATTTGGAACGCCCTGCCAGTGAAGTGGTTAAAACTGTCTTTTTTGCTACTAACTCTTTCATCTTTAAAATGCTTTGCTTGACAATTATTACAATAATAATTCATTATTCCTAGATAATTTTCATTAGAATTTGATTGATAGATAATTTTGTCATTTGATATGCTTAACAGAGGAACAATTGATTTTTGTGAACTAAATGTATTTATTAAATCAATAGATTGATTAGAATTAACAATTTTAAAGTCATCAAGCAAAGAGCTTATTTTATTTTCTTTTTTTAATTCATTCGAATTAACATTTGTCGAATCATCAAACAAAGAGCTTTTTTCATTTTCTTTTTTTAATTTCTTTTTTTCCCTCTATTTTTTTGGTATTCTACTTGGCTCTGTTTTATTTTTACAGAAGAAACATCTACTTCGTCTAAATGATTGATAATATTAATTTTTCTTTTCAATTTTTGTTTGGCACGATAATTTCTTTGATTTTCCACTGCACTTTTTCGGGCATTTTTGAGTAAAGAATTTTTTTTCGTTTACACTGTCATGTGCATTCGTTATTGGAGAAATAGAAGCAAAGATATTTTCTAAATTAACAGATTGATTCATGTTATCATCATTTGAAGCATTAACTTGATTGAACAAATTTTTATCATCAAACAAAGACTTTATTTCATTTCCTTTTTGTAATTCATTAGAAATTACATTTGTTGAATCATCAAATAAAGAGCTTGTTTTCTTCTCATTTGATTTCTTTTTTTCCCTGTATTTTTTTGGTATTCTGCCTGGCTTTTTTTATTTTTACAGACGAAACATCTACTTTGTCTGAATGATTAATAATATTAATTTTCTTTTCATTTTTTGTTTGGCACGATAATTTTTTTGATTCTCCGCTGCACTTTTTCGGACAGTTTTAAATAAAGAATTTGTTTCCTTTACACCATCATGTGCATTCGTTATTAAACGAATACGAGTTTGAATTTTTTTAGAGGAAACGTCTACTTTATCAGAATGAAACATATTTTTAATTTTACTATTGGATTTGAGTATAGCACTATATTGTTACGTTTTCAAAGGATTATTAATTACCTTTGCATTATTTAAAATTCATTCACAAGGAATTTCTTGATTAATAATTTGATTAGGGTTTTTTTTCTACATAGGAGTTCTTTAACCGAATCATTTAAAAGACACTCCCAAACATACTTAACCACCAAATGTGGATTAACACATTTTTTTAGTCGGAAAACGACTTAAATGATTGTTTTTAAATATTAACTTCAAATGATTTCTTATTTGACAATAATTATAATAAAGAGTGTTTGGCATTTCATTAAAAAATAAAGATGTTGCAAATGCTATAGCAAATACTCCACAATCAACACTGCCTAACGGTTGTTGGTGAACTGTTGAAAATACTACTGGTAGTTTGAAGGGATATAATCTAACTAAATAGTTCATTTGATCCTCATTTAAAGAGCCTTTGTTTAGACTGTCAAAAATATAAAGTCTTGTTCCATCATAATAAGTGTAAATCCAGTAACCAGATTTGAAAGAACCACTAAAAAATATTTGAATGTGCCTCTTATTTTTTTCGATTGGAACTATCAGATCAAGCGCTTGTAAACATAAAGTGCTTTGAATATTATAAAACAAATTTGATTGTCTTTCTAAAAGCTTTTGAAATTCATGCATATGATCATCATTCAACATTGCATTTTTATTATCTATTATATCATAATTTTCATCACTTAAGGTAACTAATTATTTTTTATTAGCCATAGTTCTATTTCGTAATAGTTACTAAACACTGAATTTAACGATCATTCCGAGTCAGGTGTTTAAAAAGAAACAACAAATGTTGTTTAACGTTTCGACAGCGCGGCTGCCCTCTTCAGAAACTATAATTTATTTAACAAAAAATAATAATTAAATTAAATTACATTATTAAAAAAACATAAAACTAATAGTTATAAAAACAGTTTTTTACCGAAAAATAAAATAAAATTTGAAAAACGTTCCAAAGGAACGTCTTTGTCGTGGCGATTACAATTGGACACTGGCGAATAAAATGTATATAATTTTCGAAGTATATCTAACTGACGTGAGGTGAATGACCGTGACAGTAAACAAAATTCAGGAAATGTCAGGGTAAATCAAAATAGATTAAGAATATTTCATTTCGTTTATGAAGTGATTATAGCAATTATTGAGACTCTGTACATCTTCCTTTTTATTAACCAGATTTTTTTGTAAATTAATATGGATCATTTCTGATATTAAACGTTTTTTGTAGTTTGTTTCTGTATCTAGTATGATAAAATTTTCCCAATCAAATGTGTGTCTAAAAAAGTCATTATGGGTAGCGATTACATTAGAAATAGAATTTTTATGTTCTTTATTACAAACACCCACCATTCTTTTTGATTGTCCCACATAACATGCAGAGCAATTCTCGCAATTAATTTTATGAACAGTATTGATATTTTCAGATTTTATATTTTTGTCCTTGCCTTTTTTGACAAAATTATGATTCATGTTATTATTTTTGTAAGGAATGGATAGAATGGAGTAATTATTTAAAATTGAGGAAGTTTTTTCAAAAAGGTTTGGAACATAAGGCAATAATATTTTTGGTGACCTTGTGTAAAGTATTACATTTTTGTCAATAGGAAGATGAGATTTAGATTCTATTACAGAAATACGTTTCATTATGTGCTTATTTATGAATTCTAATTGATAATTGTTATTTAATGAAATTTCTTTGACAAATTTTATATTTTTTGAGTGGAATTGCTTATCAGAGAGTTTTATAGCTCTATCAATTAAGTTTGAAATTATAGCAATTTTTTGAGCCAAAGGATGTTTAGAATGGTAGTTAATGGTTCGTCCAGAAAATGTAGGTTTTTTATACCAGTCAGTAATGAGTTGATTTTTTTCGTTAATAATAATAAGAACATCTAAAAAATTATTGGTATTATTGTTTTGTATTTCAAAAGTAAACTGTAATCTTTCGTCATAGCTGTTAAAAGTATTATTCATTTCGTCAATTTTATCTTTTTGTATGCAAGTAATTATATCATCAACGTATCTTGAGAAAAAAAGTGGTTTAAAAGACAATTGGGCATTACAATAGGTCTCAAGGTCTTCCATGACAATATCAGCAAAAAGACCAGATATTGATGATCCCATGGGTGTACCATAAATTTGTTGGTAGTATTTGTCATTAAATTAAAAAAATGTATTATCAAAAAGAAATTGACATATATCAAGTAATTCATCTAAATTGATATTAAAATTTTGAGCTATTGTTCTGTAACGTTTGATGATAGAATCACGTACATGTCCACAACTAATATTAGTAAACAAAGATGAAACGTCAAGACTAATTAAAATATGGTTATCAGGAATAATAAAATTTTTATTTTTTTAATAAAATCAAAACCGTTTCGCACATAAGATTTTGGTTTCACTATGGATTTATTAAGTATATCGAACAATTGTTTGGACAAAAAAGACGTTGGAGAACCAATAGTTGAAACGACAGGTCTTAAAGGGTTATCCTTTTTATGGATTTTGGGTAATCCGTAAATTCGTGGGAGAACTGTGTTGGTTGGGCTCAGTTCTATATCATTATATTTTCTGTTCAAAAAACCATTGTTATTTAAATTTTTTAAAATACTATAAGAATTAGTTCTTAATTTCTGTATTGGGTTTCTTTTAATAATTTTATATGTTTTTTTATCTGATAGTAAAGTAAAGAAACAAACTACAAAAAACGTTTAATATCAGAAATGATCCATATTAATTTACAAAAAAATCCGGTTAATAAAAAGGAAGATGTACAGAGTCTCAATAATTGCTATAATCACTTTATAAACGAAATGAAATATTCTTAATCTATTTTGATTTACCCTGACATTTCCAGAATTTTGTTTACTGTCACGGTCATTCACCTCACGTCAGTTAGATATACTTCGAAAATTATATACATTTTATTCGCCAGTGTCCAATTGTAATCGCCACGACAAAGACGTTCCTTTGGAACGTTTTTCAAATTTTATTTTATCTTTCGGTAAAAAACTGTTTTTATAACTATTAGTTTTATGTTTTTTTAATAATGTAATTTAATTTAATTATTATTTTTTGTTAAATAAATTATAGTTTCTGAAGAGGGCAGCCGCGCTGTCGAAACGTTAAACAACATTTGTTGTTTCTTTTTAAACACCTGACTCGGAATGATCGTTAAATTCAGTGTTTAGTAACTATTTAAAACAACCGAGTGATAATATCATATAATAATTCTATTTCGTAATGTTGACCAATACAGTGAAAATTACTTTTAAATAAATAACGTTTTTTTATTTTAAATAAAGAAAGATAAAGCATTTAGTACAATTTAACTTAAAATGTCCATTTCCAACTAAAATTATTTCTAATTCTCTCTTTCTTTCTTTATTTTCAATTCCCTTTTATCCAATTTCAATATCTATATCCAATATCTATTTCTAATTTCCATTTCTAATTTCCATTTCCAATTTTCATCATTCAACAATCATTTCCACATTAATACAAATTACAAATTACTTCAAATTACTTCAAATTACAAAATGTAAATCACTTTTATGAAATATATCTATAGATAATTTGTCATCCTAGAAAAAAAGAAAAACTGCAAAAAAAGAAAATTTTACTATCTACATATGAAAAAAAATTAAATTTTCTATGTGGAGATAACTTTTTAATTTTTAAACAAAACCAAAAAAATTAGTTTTTTTAAAACTGTTGCATTTTAACATCTATTCCTAACGAATAAATTTTTTAATTAATAATATAATGACAAAATTAACAGAAAAATAAACTTTTTACTTTTTAAACGAAATTAAAAATATAGTATTTTAAAGAAATTGCATTTTAATATATATTCCTTACGAATAGCTACAAAATAAAAAAAACAAAAGAAAACTCCATTCAAAAGCAACTTAAATTTCAAGAAAATTTGATAAAAAACATTTTAATAATAAAAACATTACTTACATGGAAGCTC
The DNA here is from genome assembly GCA_032873175.1 of Leptopilina drosophilae. NCBI lineage: Eukaryota > Metazoa > Arthropoda > Insecta > Hymenoptera > Figitidae > Leptopilina > Leptopilina drosophilae. Next base: position 42,512,967 of record CM065478.1, on the reverse strand, counting down.
GATACATCTTTTTATAAAGAAAAAATTAATTAATTAATTAGAAATTAATTTTTTTAAATTTTGGGTATGATAAATTTTTAATTTTCTTTTTTCAAAATATACCTGTAAATGATAAGAAGGCCACTCTAAAACTTTTTGCAAAACCTTCTTATCATTTACAGGTATGTTTTGAAAAAAGAAAATTAAAAATTTATCATACCCAAAATTAAAAAAAATTAATTTCTTTATAAATTTTTTTTATTTTTTTAATAAAAAATGAAAATAAAAATTTTGTTTTCATTTCCTAAAAGTCGAAAGAGAACTAAAACTTTCGTTCTTTGACAACTTTTTTCTAAACTCAATATTTTCGGACTTATAAGCTACTGAATATAGGTCTACGGTTAAAAGTGCAAAATTTCGAAAATTCATTACTCGAAAATTTTGACAATTAAACAAAAATAAAAAAATACTTATCTGTTTATTTTTGATACAGAATAGAAAAAAATATTTTTGGCCGATTTTAAGAGGTCGACTAAAATCTCACGTGGAATCGCCCATATATATATATATATATATATATATATATATATATATATATATATATATATATATATATATATATATATATATATTGTACGTGCATATACAATAGACTGACCACTGGTTAAAAGAAACCCTTCGAACAATAGGTCAGGTACTCGAGCAGACCTTTCGCTTCTCTTTATATATATATATATATATATATATATATATATATATATATATATATATATATATCTTTCTGTCTTCTTCTTTCTAAATAAATAACATAAATCGGTCTGTGTTTATAACGCAGAAAATGTAACGCTATTGCTTTCTTTCTCTTTCCAAATAGAAATAATATAAATCGGTCTCTGTTTATAACGCGTAAAATCTAACGCTATTGCTTTCTTTCTCTTTCGAAGAAAAATAAGATTAGACTGTCTCTCTTTACCTAATTTTCAAATCTACTCGTTTCATAGAAGGATTGGTCCTTTCATACCTATTGGTCATAATTTATCTGCAAAGTGCGAGCTTGTCTCAACTTAATCAGAAAAGTATAGGGTAATAGGATCGGTTGTGGCATAATTTCGTTTTTGACTCATAATTTGTATCCTTCTAGATAATAAGCAAATATATGTATATGTTTTTAAAGCTAAGGTCCTTAGCTAACTACTGTAACGTTGATTTTAAATAATCACATTATAAAAACCAAATTAAGTTCTCGCCGAAACTCATTCAATCTATTCTTGAATAATTATTATAAATTAAATACGGTAGCCAGAATCGAACTCAACATTTTTACTTTATGATTATATCTTTGAATTATATAGAATCGATATACCACAGAAATGTTGAGTTGTACAAAATTATATTGTTTATCTCAAGAGAATTCCACACGCTATGGTTGCTTATAACACATCAATTTATTTATTGTTATTTAATTATCAACCGACCAAAAATGTGCCAAATATTTTTACCAATCGGCACAAATCTACTGTCAACCGGCAATCACCTGTCATAGATGTTGGGACCGTGATCATGCTGCAGGGGCGAACCCATGGTGCGCATGACCTATGTACGGGACCGAAGCAGGATGCCAATTTACCTAATTTCGACACTTCGTGCCTGGCTGCCGATTGAAGTACACGGTGTTACCGCGGTTGGTGGTTTAAGTAATTTAAAGTTGAGAAAATGGATTTCCGTGCCCGCCTGGAACGGATCAGAGGTTAGTGCTCAGGACTCATCTCCTCGTTATCTTGGGAATATCACCGGTGTACGGTGTGACCGAGAAATAACCTCCAGACCAAGGACCGCATGGCAAGCCGATACGACGCCGCCATTTTCGGTTGTCAACTACATAGACCGGCGTGTGAAAGTTCTCATTCTTCGATAAACGAAATTATAGTGTGGAAAAATAAAGTTATTTCAATTCGATTGATTAATTAAATTCTCTGTAGTAAAATTTGTTAATTGAGTGTAAATTCATTGCGTCTATCTCTCTCTCTCCTGTGTGCGGTACTCACGCCTGATAGATTATCGTCACTGAAAGTTAACTTCGGTTTGAATAAAATAGTGAGCTTGGTTTTGAGCTAGTCCGGGAAAGTTCCTGTTTTGTTTCTGCTATCGTGACCCGGGTAGTTTACCTACCTGGCGCCGGGGAAGTTCCCTAAAACGGGTCATCGGTGGTGCATTATAAATTCGAAGTGTGGAGTTTATAATTTGGTAATCGGGAAACCGATAGTAGCCATTTTTGTAACGATTAATGGGTAAAACCCGTAGGTAAAAGTAAATATCGCTACACTACTCACGAAGAAAATAAATTGATTCCGTCGCCTAGAAAAATTTTATTAAAAACTCAATAAAGTGTTCATTTTTCTAACAAAGAAAATTATGGTTCGGTTATGGGCACTCTTGAAAAATCTATTAAAAATCAGGGTGTCTACTCGTCCTGGAATTCCTGGAAATGTCCTGGATTTTGAAAAAATGTCCTGGAATGTCCTGAATTTTTAACAATCGTCCTTGAATTTTTTATATTTTGTTTTCTTATATTCAATAATTTCAAAATTAAATAAATTAAATTTCATAAGTGCAAGAAAAATAGTGATCTCTCTTGCACTCATGAAATTTTGTTTACACTATATGCTTTGATAGCATAAAACAGAAAATCTAAATATTTGCATATCTGAATATGTTACATAAAAACTATCAGTTAAAATCTATTCTTTTATCTATAAAAAAGTAAATTCAAAATCGTCATTTGATTGAAGAAATATGGGTTTCTACAAAGTAGATTGTTAATGGGTCAGTCCACTGACTTTCGTCTGAGAGTCGTTGCGACCATATTTTTAAAAAATCTAATTTTCATATATGTAAAACTCGATGACTTGCTGAGTTTATTGACCATAATATAATGGTAGAAATTTTATTTCGTTAAAAAATATTAATTAGGTACACTGTCCGACACTAATTTCGTCCTTTCAATAATTTTAGTCACTTTCAATAATTTTAGTCACTTTCAATAGATTTTTCCACTCTGAATACGAGTCTGAAAAGAAAAATGCTTCACCACGTCGAGTTTTTGAGAAAATTAGTGTTAAAAAGTGGAAAAGGCATGTTTTTGGCTACACGCATAGAAAGGGTTTGCTGTGGCAGCAAACTCTTCGCTGCCACAGCAAACCTTGCTCGTTGAAATAAGGACAGCGAAAAAGTTCGCTGTGAGATCAAACAAGTTCGCTTTGACAGCAAACTCGCATAACCTTCTACTGATGTTTGCTGTCACAGCGAACATGTTCGCTACCACTGCGAACTTTTTAGCTGTAGTAGCTAATTTTCAGAGATTTCACAGCAAACATTTGTTTACTGCTGCAGCTAATTCCTTTCTTTCCGTGTATATTTGATTATGATTAAAAGAAAAATAAGAGGTGCTAGAATTTTGTTTCTGGTATCAAATGAAAGCTTGAATCACAACTAACAATTTCCTTGAAGAAGAATTCGAAGACATTTCCAATAAGGCAAATAAAAATGATTTTTTCTTTTGTATTAAATTTTGTTTTTAATCAAATTTTATTAGCACTATGTATAACCTTAGCATTGTGAAACAAGTGATAAACAAATGAATTTTTTAGCACTTAAATTCATAACATTGTATATTATTTTTAGGTTTTATTTTTTTACCGAAACAATGTTTAGCAATCTAATTTTTAGAAATTCATACAAAAGATTTTAATTAAAGTTTTATTTAAAAATACGTCTTAATTCTAAATAAATTAAATTGATCAATTCTTCTAATAGAAATTAAATGCCTAACTAGTAGATGGAAAAGTATATTAAATTAGATATTCAGTAATCATACAAATTAAATTTTTTGTTAAATTTAAACACATAATTAATTCATAAAATTAATTATAATTTTTTTAAAAATTATTTTCTCATTGTTAGATATTGAAATTTATTTAAATTGTAAATATTGTCTGCTTTTATTCTAATGGATAAAAACAATTACTAAAAGCAATGTTTCAATTTTGGAAAAACAAAACGTTAAATTCATAGGAATACTTTATTTCTCCTTCTTATGTTTTTTTATTTCTATCCTTTTCGACTCACTCATAATTTTTAGTATTGGCTATATTAAAGGTATTCTTTCGATACTTTCCCGGACTATAATTTTAATATAGTCAGTTTTAAAAATTATAATTCTTTTACTAATTTTTCTAAAATATATTAAGAGCTGCCTACTAATATGAACAATATTAATTTTTAATATAAAACACGATTTCCCTAAATTGAAAAAAATATATTAAATTCTATTACCAATTTTAACAAATATTAATACAAAATCTCTCTCCGTGTATTATGGTTAATGAACTCAGCAAGTCATCGAGTTTTACATATATGAAAATTAGATTTTTTAAAAATATGGTCGCAACGACTCTCAGACAAAAGTCAGTGGACTGACCCTAATATAATTTATAAAGAAAGTAATTTTGATAGTCCTTTGTCTATTATCAATTATTCTAACTATTGTACAAAATACACTTATCTATTTTAATGTCCTGGAAAAATAAGAAATTTGTCCTGGAATATCCTGAAAAGGTCCTGGAATTTTCAATCTCATTTACAGTAGACACCCTGCAAATGCAAACAAATTAATTAAGTAACCATTAATTAACTACATAAAAATGATTTCTTCTAATTTTGACATTACTTCTTCCCCATGCAAGGGCATATAAGATTTCTCCCACTGAACCTGAACTGCCCAGTTACTACAATTACTATAACTGCGAACGACGTACGGACATCAAAGTCTCATTATATTAATTTCCTTGCTAAACCAATAAACTCTTAAAATTCATAAAACACTATTAAATGTTGTAAGGAATTACTTATGATTATATCGACAACGATATTTCACAATTTATCAAAAATAAGAGTGGTGTCCACAACCGAATCAATTTGGATGCCCACAACCAAACTTGATGATCATTTTAAAACATTATGAAAAAAATTTTGCGTGTGAACATTTTTGTGATAATTGGTATTGGATCATAATATAAGACATATTTATTGTAGAAATACGCTTTGAACTTATCTTTTTAATTAATTCACTTCGATTTCTTCAACATTTAAAAATGTTTAAAAATGCATTTTTGTGATATTCAACGTGTCGAAAAATTAATTTATGTATAATAAAAAGCGCAGGTGTTTAATCACTTTTGTACTTTCATAGAAAACTACGTTAGGTCATAACACATACCTGATATTTGTCAGATTTGACAAATCTTATTTCTGTCAAAAGTCCTGCGTGGTTGATCACAACCGAACCATGCCCACAACCGAAACTTTTCCCCTATTAAGTCCGCTTTTTACATTTTTTATAATAATTGTTATGATAAATAATAATAACTTACAGCAGAAGCGTCTTACCCACCTAGGTGGGATATATGGCCAAATGCACACCTTTCGTATTTTCATATATAGTAATGATGCTATTACTTGGTCGATAAATAATTAATAAAAGCGATGAGATAAACGATCACTCTGAGTCAGGATTTCAATAACAAAAAGCAAATTCCTTTTTTACGTTTCAACAGCACGGCTGTCCTCTTCAGAAACTACAATTTGTTAAACAAATTTTATATTATTATATTAAAAATCAGGCAGAGAAGCAGGCGCAACGCGCCTCCATCATAGGGTTTCGTGGCCTAAAATGACAAAAATGATGATAATGATAATGAATGAATAAAAAAAATAAATAATAATTTATTTAGAAATTTTTTTTTAAATTAATTGTTTTAAAATTTTAATGAAGTAATTGGTATACCATAGCAACGGTTGCCATGGCAACGGCTGTTATGACAACCATTACCATAGCAACGGTTGCCATGACAACGATTGTTAAGACGTAAAACTTTAGACTTAGGACTTAAGACCTTCTTATACCGAAGTTGCCATGGCAACGGTTGTTAAGACGTAAGACTTAAGACTTAGGACTTAAGACCTTCTTATACCGAAGTTGAGTCTTAAGTCTTAGGACATAAGAACTTAAGACTTAAGACTGAATACTTAAGACTTAAGACTGAATACTTAAGACTTAAGACGTAAAACTACGGACGGACACCGAAGTTTCGCTATAAGGGTTTTGGCCCTTGGCCACGAAACCCTAAAAAATTATTCCACCCATCATTCTTTTTGGCTGACCAACATAAGAAGCAGAACAATCACCACAATTAATTTTGTTTGTCAATAACATGATTTACTTATTAACAAAATTACTTTTTCAATTTCGACTTTATGTTGTGTTGAAGCTCAGGAAATGAGCTTTCAAATAATATTTTTAAAGCTTTATAGCTTCAGTAGTAAACAAAATACAAAACTTTTTGTAAAGCCTTCAATCGCTGTAGGGTGGGAAAAAGTTATTAAGCGGCACTGTATAATAATACTGTTATCCATTTGACAAAATGAACATACAGTACCGTCCAGAATTGTCAGTCCACTTACAAAATTCGTATTAAAAACATGCCTCTCGTTTTTTGATAATATTTCAATTAAAAATAAGTCTAGAAAAATTTAAAAATAACCATTGGAAAGCTTATAAAATTTCGCGTGAAATGAGCTAAAGTTCAAAACTATTCGTTAAATAGAAACTGAGTTAGAGTGTAAGAAATATCGTCTAATTTTCTGATTTTTAAAAATTTTGTTATCCAACTTCAAGTTCAGGATTGCTCTAAACGAGGTTAGAAAAAAAATTCAAATTCACATAAAATAAAGCTTGAGATCTCCTCTTTAAAAGTAGACTAAGTAGCTTAAAAAATATTACGTGGTTAAAAAGATATTGGAGATTTTAAAAAGGTCTGCACGATTGACAAGCAAACAATCATTCAAGCAAAACAGTCACATCGCGCCTCATAGCCAGGGCCGAATAGGACGCTTTATCAAAAACGGGCCCCATTATTATAATTAATTATTAATTATTAATTATTAATTATTAATTATTAATTATTAATTATTAATTATTAATTATTAATTATTAATTATTAATTATTAATTATTAATTATTAATTATTAATTATTAATTATTAATTATTAATTATTAATTATTAATTATTAATTATTAATTATTAATTATTAATTATTAATTATTAATTATTAATTATTAATTATTAATTATTAATTATTAATTATGAATTATTAATTATTAATTATTAATTATTAATTATTAATTATTAATTATTAATTATTAATTATTAATTATTAATTATTAATTATTAATTATTAATTATTAATTATTAATTATTAATTATTAATTATATTTAATTTTTATTTTACTAAATATCTAGTTAACTAATTTATTTTTAATTTAGAGAAATTTATTAATTTATAATTTTGAAAAATTATTTAATGTTAATTAAATTAAATTTAAAATAATAATTTCTAATTTAAAAAACTATAAAATGTGTTCAAATTACAGTTTTATTTAAAGAATCTCATTTAATTAATAATTAATAATTAATAATTAATAATTAATAATTAATAATTAATAATTAATAATTAATAATTAATAATTAATAATTAATAATTAATAATTAATAATTAATAATTAATAATTAATAATTAATAATTAATAATTAATAATTAATAATTAATAATTAATAATTAATAATTAATAATTAATAGGTGTCTACTCAGCGATCATGGCCCGAAGTTTACTTCTGGTCCATGTGAGAGATACACCGACCTTCGAGGTCCGAGTTTCTTAGCTCACCTGACACTGGATATCATAGACGTCGCATCAATGCTTCGGCAATGCTATAACGTCTATGTAACTAACGGAGGCGGTTCAGGGCCCATCCTGGCCAGATGGTAGTTCCCTGTTAAGGCCCGATTGTTCCTCGATACGGGACAAACACCCAGTATGAGCGATTGTAAAAACAAGGAAGAGTACCTGCGGAGTAATGCTTCGGCTGAATCTCTCACTGGTTCCGATCATCAAGCGCTTTCGAGCGTGAGGATGATGGCCAGTGGCCCAAGGATGCAGGAGGGCAACAACGCGTTGGCAGTTCCACAGATCATCGTGGAAAAGGTGGAGAGACGAGGGAGTACGAGCAGTGTGACAAGTCAGGCTAGCTGCATTTCTGTCTTTAGTAATGCTTCAGCGAATGACATTGCTAGCTGCAACAAGGACCGAGATGAATGCATAAAGCTGCGGGAAGAAGAGGCGGCATGCATTCTAGCAATAGAAGAAGAGGTCAGTAAGATGATAAAGTCCTGCGAAGTCCAAAGAAATGTCAATATGACAATCAAGGATGGACTTAAAAGCATAACATCGCTCATACAGCAGACCAAGATGAAGCACGCAGCGGCTTCAAAAAAGGACGAGATTTTCTACCAGGGATTGACCTGGTCGGAAGAAGCTAGACAAGTTCGCAGAGTAAGAAGAGATCGTTGTAACGCAATCGTGTTGAGAAACGTCGTCTTAGATGCTCAAAAGCGGAAGAGAAATGATCCTGAGCCTGCGAAGGATCCAAAAAGGAAAAAGGAGGAGAGACTTAAAAAGACTGGAAGTAAGGGGATCAAAACGGTTCCGAAGCCAGATCAGGTCAAGAAGGGAAAAGCCACAGAGATCGTTAAAGTGGCTGAAGGGAAAACTTTCGCCGAAGTACTGGCGAAAGTTCGAAAAGAGGCTGACCTGGAGGCCAGTCAGACAAGGGTTGTGGGAGCTTTACCCACTAAAAAGGGAGACCTTATCATTAAGATTGGTGGGTCTTCAAACAAGAAGTTGTTCGCCGAAGAGGTGACTAAGGTTATCGGCGATCTGGGAAAAGTGCACGTGGCGGATAGACAGACTGTGCTGGAGATCCGCGACATGGACACCCTCACCGTACAGCAGGATGTCAAGGAGGCCCTAGACAAAGTATCTACGGTACCAGCAGGAAGGTGACAGTCCTCGGGCCAAATAAACGAGGTATGAAACTCGCTGTCGTAGTCACCACCCAGGAAGACGCTACCAGATTGGAGAAGATAGGGCACATCAAAATCGGTTTTGTGTCCTGCAGAATTAGCAGGAGAGTGATGGTCACAAGGTGTCACAAGTGCCTTGACTATGGTCATATAGGCAGAGATTGCCAAGGATTAGATAGGTCAGCTGCGTGCTTCAAGTGCGGAGAAGCTGGCCACAAGGCAGCAGATTGTAAGAAGAGCCCATGCTGCTACTTATGCAAGGCAAAGTTCGGCGAGGAGGAGAGTATCCAACATGTCGCCGGATCAGGAAAGGCAAGGTCTTCAGATCTGCCCTAGAGGAAGCCAAGAAGACTTTGTCAAGAACAAGAAGAAAATAAGGCCAGAACAAGAGCGGCACGGAAGAGTCGCGTATGCGACTAAGTGGGACCATTCATCTACGAAGTCTGAAGCCACTAGGTAGTTCCGTAGGTGAATAATAAGTCTAATATAAATGGGTTTTTAACATGGTATGGTCGATGTGAGTCCTGATGTCTAAACAGTAGGCAATCGACGGAGTCCTGTATGTTTCAATTTGTAATAAATTGTTTCTCTATAAAGATTTTACTGTTTTCATAACCTTTCCAATTGGATTTATTCGGTTGTAAAGTTTATGTTAACTACCCTGCAGAAAGCTAAAAAAAATTAATAATTAATAATAATTTATAATTAATAATAATTTATAATTAATTATAATTTATAATTAATAATAATTTATAATTAATTATAATTTATAATTAATTATAATAATGGGGCCCGTTTTTGATAAAGCGTACTATTCGGCCCTGGCTATGAGGCGCGATGAGACTGTTTTGCTTGAATGATTGTTTGCTTGTCAATCGTGCAGACCTTTTTAAAATCTCCAATATCTTTTCAACCACGTAATATTTTTTAAGCTACTTAGTCTACTTTTAAACAGGAGATCTCAAGCTTTATTATATGTGAATTTGAATTTTTTTTCTGACCTCGTTTAGAGCAATCCTGAACTTGAAGTTGGATAACAGAATTTTCAAAAATCAGAAAATTAGACGATATTTCTCACACTCTAACTCAGTTTCTATTTAACGAATAGTTTTGAACTTTAGCTCATTTCACGCGAAATTTTATAAGCTTTCCAATGGTTATTTTTAAATTTTTCTAGACTTATTTTTAATTGAAATATTATCAAAAAACGAGAGGCATGTTAAAAACATGCCTCTCGTTTTTTGATAAAATACGAAATACGAATTTTGTAAGTGGACTGACAATTCTAACCGGTACTGTATTTCAAACAACACAAGTTAAATATATGTGACCGCGTCTTAGAAAAGGGACTTTATGACCAAATTCAATCTATCGAGTAAAACACATTTAAAGTTTTTTTATTCAAATTTAAGCCTAAATTCCAAAAGTCATATTTGTCCTTATATATTGTTACGTCAAAACGAGAAACCTTTATAAAATATACCTAACGTTCCTCGTTTTAAATTAGTTTCAAATAAATTGAATCTAATTTGGGATGAGGATAAGTCAATGAGCCTACTAAATGTTGTGAGAGAATAATTTATTTAAAAACCAACAAGAAAGAAAAGTATTGACAAAAATACAATGAATATAATTATAATTTACAAATCTTACTTTAAGAATAACGATTACTGGTGATCAATGAGCTGGTGATAAAAATCTGTTAATCCAATCTTGAAAGGGCACTTCACAAAAATGGGGCCTCCGACAGTTGTTATTGTTATTTTCGATAAAATATAGATTTTATCGAAACTTGAATCTATTTCCCAAATGATAATTTTTGAGAATTATTTAAAGTTCTATTTTGAGAACTGGGGAAAAGGTCTAAAAACGAAGTTCGTTTTAACTTAAACACTTGGAAAAATACTTGGTTTCACTTCAAATTATATTTGTTTGGAAATTAATACTTGTTGATAGACTTGGGTTGATTTTAAATACATGGGAGTTCACTTTTAACTTTGTACTTTTTAGTTCACTTGTAGACGATGTGTTCAACTCGCTGGTTCGATGACTATAACTTGGTGTTTTAAAAAATTACTCTCTGAATGTAACAGAGCTAGTGCCCTTTATTTATAAAACTTCTCCCATAAGTTTAGCGCCTATGATGCTACTGGAATTGTGGAGAGATGGTTATTCCTTATTATGGTTTTTCCAATTTTATGCGTGAAAAGTTGTGCCATCGCATGGATTTTAAGTGAGGATATGTGCCACTGGTTCGGTTAGCTGTTCCTCACAGGTTAATTCACTGCTGGAGTGGAACTATGTGGAAGTTGCCTAATAGATTAGTTTTTGCTCGTTCGTTGATTTCCTTGCTTATAGGAAGGTCGTTGAAATGATGCTTAATCGTTATTCTGATTATATTATTCAAGGGTAATATTGTCTGTGGCAAAGGTTTTTATATAATTCTAAATATTACTCTTCTTTCTTGTATTTGATACAATTTGTATATTCGCTGTATGACATATATTATAACAATGACCATAAAAATACTGAATATAATGTAACAATTCGTAGAAATTGTATTAATACAATAACATGCATTTTAATGACAATAATAATATCTTACAATATATAGGTAAGATTCAATATTTAAAAAGAGAATAAACATGTGATTATTATACATAAATGTAGTATATTAGGAATAAGTTACGGACGTAACACCTCCCCCCTTAGATTGAGCATGGGAGTGAAATGAAACATGCTCAAACTAATAGAAAATTTAATATGCAGAGGAAATATTATGACCGTTTACGCATATGTTCATTTCACTCTTCTTTTACATTTAGAAAAAATGATTTTCATTCAAACTTATTCTTATATTTTTCATCTGAAAATACAATAGTTGTTTTTGCTATTATCGTTCATGCACATAGTCAATTCATTCTTTTTGTGTTCCAGAAAACAATTTTCATTCAAAATATTTTTTCCATCTGACAGTACAATAATTATTTTTGCTATGACTCTTTATGTATGTATTTCATTAATTTCAATCATTCTATTTTACTGGATATTTTTCATCTTTATTACAGTATTATTTTGTTTTTAAGATATGTTATTGAATCATCCATACAAAGAATTTGTGTGTCACAATTTTAGTAATTATTTTGGTTAGAATTTTATAGTTATAATTTTTTTTACAGAAAGAAAATAAATTTGTTTTATACAAAGGATTGCTTTTGCGTAGAATTTTTGTATCGAAGTTTGCAATTCTTAATTTTTTTAGTTTCTTTGAAAATTACACTAAAAAATTTACAAATTGTTTTATAAATTCAAGAATTTGAAAATATACTACTTTTAATTTCATAGACAATAAATATTACATTTTTTATGACATAATTTACTTTTCTGACATATAATTTTTTTTCTATTTTTATTTCTTATGTTCCATTTTTAGTTATATCATTCTTTTAAGTTTCTTTCGTTCTTAAGTTACATTTTGAGATTAATTTATTAATGTAATTTCATAATTATCCAATTTAGTCACTAATAAGGTACAATCTGTGACTTGTCATTGTTTGTTATTAGAAACCCTGAATATTTGCCATTTTAGAGTCTTCTTCTAAAAATTATATTGAATAAGTTATAGGATTAATTGAATGTGTAAAAAAGTAAGTTTTCAATTTCTTTTAGTGCAAGACAAGTATGTAGAATCAAAAATTAACAAAATATTATAAAAATTTAAATTAAACTTGCGAATCTTTTAAAGAAATACTTTTTCAAATCAGGTTATTGGTATGTGATTAAAAATTTGTTTAATATTTATAAAAGTGTAAAAGATTGAAAACAGTTTAATTTCTCTGTTATTTAAGTCCTTTCTGAAACATAAAACTATATATTATTAAAAGTATTTTATTATTGTTGTTTAATTCGAGATAGTTTTAGCCTGTTTGTTTGTACTATTTTTTGTTTATTTTTAAATTGTATTTTAACGTTTCCTTTATTTAATATTTCTAACATTTTGTGTGGGCCTGTATATTGATCAGCAAATTTATGAATCTTCCCCCCATGTAGTAGAAATACCTCATCACCGAGTTTAAGATTTTGTGGATTGCAATTTTTATCATAATATATTTTTGATTTTTCTTTTGCTAAAATCAAATTTTCTCTAGCAATATTCCGCATTTCATGAAGTCTCGTTTCTAAGTCTGTTAAGTATTCATCATATGTTTCTAATTTTTCGTGTTCAAGTGGTGGATCACTGGAAGGTAATCTTGCTAATTTTCCAAAAATTAACTCGTACGGAGTATACTTAGTTCCTTCATGAATACTTGTATTGTATGAAAACATAGCTAATTGTAACCAATCGTCCCATTCTTCATTTTTATTTATAAATTGTTTTAAATATTCTCCTAAAACGTAGTGAGATCTTTCAATTGAACCGTTAGACTGAGGGTGAAAAGCAGTTGTTTTAAATTGTCTAATTCTAAATCTTTTCGCTAATCTTCTTATTAAATTGCTTAAGAAGTCTGTACCCTGATCTGTTAGTACTCCTTTGGGTGAACCAAAAATACAAATAAATCTTTTAATACATGCATCAGCTATTGTACTAACTTGATGATTTGGAAGTGCAATTGCTAAAGAATATTTAGTTAAATTATCTTGTATTGTTAATCTATATTCACTTCCGTTTTTAGTTTTTGGTAATGGTCCAACGATGTCCATTGCTATTTTTTCGAATGCTGTACCTGGTGTATCTGTTATAATCATTGGGTCTTTTGTTTTTACTCTAACTAATTTTTTTAATTGACATTGGAGACAACTTTGAATATATTTTTTAATATTATTTTTCATATTTTCCCAATAATAATTTTGTCGTATTCTTCCATAAGTTTTTGTTACACCTTTATGTCCTCCAACTGTGCTTGAATGAGCTTCTTCAATTAATTGCATATATTCTTCTTTCGTGGGATATTTTGTATGTCCACTGCATACAACAACTTTTACAAATGAATTTTCAAAAATTAATTTTATCATTGACAGGATTTCGTCCCAAGTTATATTATTTATTTGGGCTGTCCTTGCAATGCTTATGCTTTTTAATTTTAATTGTTCACATAAATTTTTCATTGAAATAATTGTAGTTTTAATTCTTTTTATTGTATCAGATAAATTTTCTTTTATTTCACTTTCTATAGGGAGAGCTATATGGTAATATATACCTCTCTTTATTTTTTCTGCTGTTCCTAATTGAAGTTTACCAAACTGTGGTAATTTTTCGCGTTTGGCTAATGATCTAGATCCATTATCTCGAGGATCTCCGTTGGCTGAAAGAAAGTAGGTTAGGTTGTCTCTACGCATTGGTAATTGGTCTCTACAGTCGATAATATATCTTTCTTGTTTAACATTTAATTTTTCACAATCTTCATTCTCCACTAGGTTATCTTCTTCTTCAGATGACACTTCAGAATTGGAATTTTCGTAACCCTGATCAATTTCTTCATTTTTCGATTTTGATATTTGTTTCATATACTCAGGATCAGATTTAATTTCATCAGTATAAGCCTCATTATAAAATTTTTGTTTTATTTCATTATTTGTATTACATACCTTTTTCGGTCTTCCCCTTTTTTTCTTTAAAAAGGAGGTATTCAAACGTGTGCATTGTTTTTTTTGGTCTACCTCTTTTTTTCCTTTCGTGTGCTTTTATTTCATTATTTTCAATTTCTTGTATTTCTTCATTTTCTTTTTCACATATGTTCTATTCTTGATTTCTATTTTCTTATATTCTTCTTTGATTTCTCGTAATAACGTTACAAGTTTCAATACTTGTACAATAATTTCTTTTATTAAATATCTTTTTAATAGATTGGAGAATTTTCTTTATCTCCATATTCATGTAGCATTCATTGTCATTAATTATTTTTTCAATATAAGGGAGACATTTTCTTATCTCCAAATTCAAATAGGATTCATTGTCCTTCAATATTCTTTCAATAGATTGGAGACATTTTCTTAGCTCCAAATTCAAATAGGATTCATTGTCCTCAAATATTTTTTTAATAGATCGAAGGATTCTTAGTATCTCCGAAATTCCATTGGATTCATTGTCCATAAACATTTTTTCAATATCGTGGAGACTTCTTATTATCTCCAAGTTTGATTCATTTTCATTTGCTACATGTTGTATATATTCTTTTAAATTTTCTTTCATTTTATCATGCACACTTTTCATTATATTTTCCTCAGTTTCTTGAATTTTTTCTTTTTTTATTCCTTGTATTTTTTCTTCAATTATATCTTCAACTGGATTTCTGGATAAGGCATCAGCATTAACATTTGTTTTTCCAGTTTTGTAGACCACATTAAAATCATATTCTGCTAATTTAAGTTTCCATCTTGTTACTCTTGAACAAGGATCCTTAGAATTTTGGAACCAAACTAGTGGTTTGTGATCCGTGACTAAGGTAAATTTTCATCCATAAAGGTATGGTCTAAAATGTTGCACACTATATATAATTGCCAAGGCTTCTTTTTCATAAGTATCATATTTTCTTTCACATTCATTTAAAGTTCGTGAAGTATAAGCGACAGGTTGATCTTTGCCAATTACTCCTTGTAATAAAATTCCTCCTATTGCAAAACCTGAAGCGTCCATTGTTAAAATAAATGGTTGAGAAAAGTCCGGTCTTTTTAAAAGAGGTTCTTCACAGAGTTTATTTTTTAAAGTATCAAAAGCAGCTTGTTGTTTATCGGTCCAAAGAAAATAATAACCCGCTAGTCCTAAGAATTGTTTAATATTTTTAACATTTTTTGGTTTTGGAAATTTCTTTACAGCTTCTACTTTTTTTGGGTCGGGTCGTACACCATTTTTATCAATAATATGCCCTAAGTATCCTACTTCTAACCTCAAAAATTCGCATTTATCTGGCTGAAGTTTTAAATTAGCAAAACGTAGTCGTTCCATGAGTTTCGAGAATTTTTCTTCGTGTTCTTCTAAGGTATCTGCATAAATTACAATATCGTCCAAATAAACAAATAATTCTGATCCTTGTAAACCTAATAATACCTGATCGATAAGTTTTTGAAATGTGCTTGGTGAATTTTTTAATCCAAAAGGCATTCTATCGAATTCATAATGTCCAAATGGCGTTGAAAATGCCGTCTTATAAGAGTCTCTAGGATCCATTTTGATTTGATGAAAACCGGATGCTAAATCGAAGACTGAAAAATATTGAGCGTTTCCTAATTGATCCAACAGGTCTGTAATATTAGGGAGGGTGTAAAATTGACCTACCGTGCGTTCATTTAGCTTTCTGAAGTCTAAAACTAATCGCCATTTTTTATTTCCCTGTGAGTCATCTTTTTTTGGTACTATCCATATTGGTGTATTAAAAGGTGAGTCAGAATGCTTAATAATTTTTTGTTTTAATAATTCGTTTACTTGACGTGACATTTATTCTTTATGAACAGGTGGAAATCTATATTGTTTAGTAATAATTGGTGTATCATCTGTAGTTATTATTCTGTGTTTTATAAGATCTGTTCCCTCTAAATATTCTCCAGGTATATGAAATCTATCGGAATAATTTTCTACTAAATTCATGACGTGTTCTAATTCTTCTTTATTTAAATGTTCAAGACGAAGCAATTTTTTAATCTCTTTAACTCTATCGATGCCTGTAATGTTGAAAATATTTTCTGATTTAATATTTGTTTAAAATACGTCAATAATTTGTTCAATTGATGGGTCTTCATTTTTAATATCAGTTTTGTTTACTGGAATCTCTTGTTCTACTTTATCAAAATCTTCTAAATTTACTTCAAAAATTGGAATGTCAATTGATTCGTTTAATGTATTTATAGCCTTTAAATATGCTAATCCTTCGATGTTTGAAACTACTGCATCACCTAAGTAAACACCTTCTTTCACTACTAATCTTGGAATGTAACCTACTTTTTTATTTTTATTTAAAATTTTTACATGAATATTGTAAATTGATCTTGCTGGTATTGTAAAATAATTTTTCGAATCAAAATTAAATTTTTGTTTATTGATTTCTAGATGTCTTTCTTCGTAATTTATTTTCACTTTATTTTTTATGAAAAATTTTGTTCCTAATATTCCATCGTGTTCAATTGGAACATCATTTGATAAAAGATTAAAAGTTGTTAGAATTCCAAAAATATTAATCTCAACTTGACCTAAAGTATAAACAGCGTGATCGTTTATTCCTGTTAATTTTAGACATTTATTTTCATCGATTTTTATATCAGATTTTAACGCGCGAATTTTTAATAAATTTGGTCCTGCACCTGTATCAATCATCATTGTGATTGTGATTTTTAATTCTTGAGTGTCAATTCGAATATATGGTATAGTGTTCGTTTTTGCTAAATTAATGTTCCTTGATGCATAGTAATTTCTTTTTAATTCTTCCTCAGAGCATCCTACTGAAGAGGAATTTTGGAGTTTCCCTGATTTTGAATTTGCGAATTTGTTTGTTGTTGTTGTTTATTGTTATCATCCCACATTTTTTTTCTACAATTAGTGGAAATGTCCTAATTTTTTACAATAGTTACACGTTATACTTTGATTTCTGCTTGGAAAATTTGATGTATTGTTTGTTCGTGATTCTTGAGAAAAATTTTGTTGTTGATTAGGGAAAAAATTTTGTTGTTGATTTTGTCGTTGATATGAAGTATGAAATTGATTTTGTGGCGTGTTTCTAAACTGATTTTGTCTTTGATTCTGCTGTGGATTTCTATAAGTATTTTGACTTTGAAATTTATTAAATGCATGATTTTGATTGTTAAATCGATTTTGATTTAAAAAATTTTGGCGTGATCCTGGAGAAAAGGAGTTTTCTCGTCTTGCTCCTATTAATTTATTAAGTTGAAAACAATTTACTGCAAAATGACCCTTTTTCCACAAACTAAACAAGTTATTACATTATCTTGAGCGATATTAATTTTGGTTGCTTTTGCAAATTCTTTATTATTTTTTGGACAAGAATTATACTCAGTATTATGCTCACTTTTTCTTAATTCACGGTGTGATAACAATTTTCTTTCTATTTCTACTGCTTTATTTACTATTTCCTGAAATGTGTCTGCTGTACCAATTCGTATTTCAATTTCTGGTCTAAGACCACGAGAAAAACAATCGACAGTTGTTTTATCTAAATTTGTTTTAAATGCTTCATCTCCTGCATTTTCATTACTAAACCTATGCGCGTCTAATATTCTTTCTGCTGCTTCTGCGATTCTTGAACCGTAAGAAATTACATTTTCGTGCTCCCACATATATATTGCTCCTAGTTCCCCTTGTAATTGATAAACAGATTTTGCTGGCGCGTAAATTTGTTTCAACCTTTCTGTCAACTGCTCTACTGTATTAAAATTATTTCCTATAATAATTCTTCGTGCTTCTCCCGAAATTCGACTCCTAATTAATTTTACTAAATTTGTTTGCACTTGTGCGTTCTCAGGAAGCATAGATTTTGCTTCTAAACAACTTTCAATAAATATGGATAATGGAATATTTTTTCCGTCAAACATTGGTATAGTTTCTAATGCATCGCGTAAAGACACTTGCTGATTATTTGGAAGAGTCATATTTTCTTCAAAAATAATATTATCTCTAAAGTTATCAAAAGAATTGTTTTCACAGTGATCGTTTGTTGCAACGTCGTCAATTAAAGAATTATTTGGCCCTGAATTTATTTCAGAATGATTTGGTAAATTTTGATCTACTAGAGTATTTTCTAAAATAGAGTCTTTGCTGTCGTTATCGTCAGTTTCAGAAGAATTATCGTCAGTGTCAAAAAGGTTAGAATTAACAAAACCCGAGTCAAACTCTCTATGTGTTTCTTCGAAATCAGGATTTTCTTTAGAATATCTAGGTGTACTTGTGTGTGATTTTTCTTTATAATAAGGAATTCCTGAATGCAATACCAATTCTGGATTATTCTTTATTTGAGAACGAGTTAAATGTGAGGAATCGGTAGTATTTTTATTCGAAGAAGACATTAAAAGTTTGCATAATATCAAAATTTATAATATACGCAATAATTGTAAAATTGTCAATATTGTTTCTTGAATATAAAATACACTTTTCTTTTATAGTTAATTTTTTTTAGCTTCAGGACGATAAAATATTTTTAAACATTTAATAATAATAACAAACCATAATTTAAAGAATAAAACAAAATTTGATTTAGCACAAATTAAATATTAAAATGATTCATATACGAGACAAAAAATTCCTTAAGTCAAGTGGACTCGAACCCCTATTCATTAATATAATATTGGATTTATTTTAAGAATGCACCTTGCAACTTTAAAAATTTTAGTTAAGAGGACTCGAACCCCTATTCATTAAAACCAATATAAAATGTATTTATGAATGCACGTTGCGACTTAAATCTGGTATAATATTATCAATCAATATAAAATGTACCAATTTAAATGAAAATATTAAATGTCATTAACTATTTTTTGATATTACTTGTTATTATTATTACTTCAAAAAAAATTTACCTTTTTTTAACAATTGGTATGCTCATTGATTTATTAAAATTTTTCGTAAATTAAAAAACTTATATTCATTAAAATTTTCGAATTTTATTAAAATTTTGACAAAATTATGGCTGATCGACTTTATAATTTTCCCGGGCCGATGCACCAAAATTTAATAAGGGCTTCTGTTACGTCAAAACGAGAAACCTTTATAAAATATACCTAACGTTCCTCGTTTTAAATTAGTTTCAAATAAATTGAATCTAATTTGGGATGAGGATAAGTCAATGGGCCTAATAAATGTTGTAAGAGAATAATTTATTTAAAAACCAACAAGAAAGAAAAGTATTGACAAAAATACAATGAATATAATTATAATTTACAAATCTTACTTTAAGAATAACGATTAATGGTGACCATTGAGCTGGTGATAAAAATCTGTTAATCCAATCTTGAAAGGGCACTTCACAAAAATGGGGCCTCCGACAGTTGTCTTTAGTGTGGGATTTTATCACTGTTGTTTACACTAATGTGATAGTGTTTTGTATTTTGAAAATATTTGCTTCCTTCCAGACAGTTGTCAGTAGTTGAGCAAATTTCGATGGTTCGAAATTTGGAATGTCTTGTTTCAATATAGATTTTATCGAAACTTGAATCTATTTCCCAAATGATAATTTTTGAGAATTATTTAAAGTTCTATTTTGAGAACTGGGGAAAAGGTCTAAAAACGAAGTTCGTTTTAACTTAAACACTTGGAAAAATACTTGGTTTCACTTCAAATTATATTTGTTTGGAAATTAATACTTGTTGATAGACTTGGGTTGATTTTAAATACTTGGGAGTTCACTTTTAACTTTGTACTTTTTAGTTCACTTGTAGACGATGTGTTCAACTCGCTGGTTCGATGACTATAACTTGGTGTTTCAAAAAATTACTCTCTGAATGTAACAGAGCTAGTGCCCTTTATTTATAAAACTTCTCCCATAAGTTTAGCGCCTTTGATGCTACTGGAATTGTGGAGAGATGGTTATTCCTTATTATGGTTTTTCCAATTTTATGCGTGAAAAGTTGTGCCATCGCATGGATTTTAAGTGGGGATATGTGCCACTGGTTCGATTAGCTGTTCCTCACAGATTAATTCACTGCTGGAGTGGAAGTATGTGGAAGTTGCCTAATAGATTAGTTTTTGCTCGTTCGTTGATTTCCTTGCTTATAGGAAGGTCGTTGAAATGATGCTTAATCGTTATTCTGATTATATTATTCAAGGGTAATATTGTCTGTGGCAAAGGTTTTTACATAATTCTAAATATTACTCTTCTTTCTTGTATTTGATACAATTTGTATATTCGCTGTATGACATATATTATAACAATGACCATAAAAATACTGAATATTATGTAACAATTCGTAGAAATTGTATTAATACAATAACAAGCATTTTAATGACAATAATAATATCTTACAATATATAGGTAAGATTCAATATTTAAAAAGAGAATAAACACGTAATTATTATACATAAATGTAGTATATTAGGAATAAGTTACGGACGTAACAATATATTATATTAAGCGAGTGAAAAATATGCAACTTCGAAAAAGAGTATTTTTTTAAATAACTTTTAAAAAATTATGTAAATAGGCAAAAGTTTTGGAAAAAATTTTATTATATTCAGGAACAGCTCTTGAATTTAATTTTGCATCCGAAAATATTCACGTCTATTATCCAAAAAATTTTTCTTTTATACTCGCTGTGAAATTCCAATTCGCAAATTAGTGTTGTTCGCGACGTCAGGTGATGGACTCGGTGATGTTCGACGAATTTTAGAATTAACTGGGCAGTCAATCTAAAATTGGTATGTTACGTTGGAATGTCTGTTATATAGTTGTCTATATGTGTAAAAAAGGTAACTGTAATATTACACTGGAGATTCGTAATATTACTTTGTAATATTACAGCGATCTTACTGGGATATCAAAATATCCGACTGGAGGTAATATTACGTTGTACTATTAAGGTAATACAGTAGGATCTTTTAATAGTGCAGTCGTCGGGAATATTGTGCACTGTTCAAAGCAAGCAGAAACTTAAACATTCAGGTCCGTATCAAAAAATTAAGGGTCCCCCACTACCAGGGAGTAAGACTAAGGAGACTGAAGTGACTGTGTGAAGTCTCTCAGAAATGAAACCTTTTTCTGTAGGGGAACTATACTCGCAGAATGACAAAACTTATACTCTGCGCGCATGCGCATGACATGCGTATATTTTCCTCGCTTTTTAAATCGTAAAATATAAGCACGTGAGAAAACAAAAAGCATATCAAAAAGTTATGGTTGTGTTTTGGCACATGTTTCTTAAAATAAAATATTTTTTTGGAGCAGAATTTCATATGTAGGAACAAATCGCATAAAAAATAATGGTTGTATCTGAGAATTATGTGCCGCAGAAATCAAAAATCGCAACAAAACCTAAAAGAAAAACAAATTACACAAAGAAACGTTAAAACAAAAATAAATAAGTGTTATAAAATTCAGTGAAAAAGACTGTTAAAAATAAAGAAATTATTTTAAAAAGAAATTTTATTATGCTGACTAATATTGTTATCTTTTTTAAATATTTTATTATTGTTATTGAATTTAGTAACAAGACAAAATAAAAAAATCAGTACATTTAATTTAAGATTATTTATTTGAATTAAATTTCAAAAAATCATTTTACATATTTCATTAATAATTGCATTATTGATATTCTTCAATAAACCAAAAAACTTATTCTGATCATATATAAATATTTAATTATATTATTAATATTACTTATAACTGAAAAATATACACTCTTTAATATATATTTTTGTAAACACATATATATTTATTAAACAAATTTTTTTCAATTTAGTAATAGTTATTATTAATAATATTCCTGAATCGCACAACAATCACAAACATTAAACATAACCTTCTTAACTTATAGATTGTTATGATTTTCTCAGTCGTCTGGGTTAGAGAGAAAGACAGAAACAAATATATTACATGTGCGTATGCGCGAAAACTATAATCTTCTTTCTTACATATAGTTTCTATGCGACGAATGGTTTCACTTCTATAGCATTAGTGCAGTCTCCTTAGTCTTACTCCCTGTCCACTACTAAATACCGAGCACCACTAAATGATACTAAATAATCAAATGAGCTACGGCACTGTATTTGACGTCATAGATTCCCTTTGCCTCCAGAAACCCCTTGTCTACTCAACTCACTAATGACTGCACTATTCAGAACTGCACTATTGAAAGATCCTACTGTACTACCTCATAATGTTAAGGTAATATTACACTGTAACATTAACGTAATGTTAAGATAAAATACAGATAAAATTAGAATAATTTTATAATTTTGAAAAAAACATTTCACCAAGCTGGACTCGAATCCTGAACGATAATAATTCAGGCTCCGGATCTTAAAAGGGCATACGCGCGAACACGCGGTCAGTCAGAAGGCTTCTGGAGATAAAATTTTCAAGTTGTTCAAAATTAATTTTAATGTATTGTTTCTTGAACAGAATTTCAAGGCGCATTTTTTTCTCTTAACATTTTTTTCTACAATTTTTCGTTTTCACGTAAATTGCAAAAAACGTGTCTTTTAAGTTAAGACATTTTAATGAAATTTTGACTTCAACTCGTGACTACACAATATTCTTTAAACTAATCCAAAAGTAAAACAATGATTGAAAATTCTTTAAAAAAATTTTGTGTCTAAGTAAGTAATATTTAAATATTTTTGTCAAAAAAATGATTCTTTCAATTTTCAATTGGAACAGTTGAGTGAGAAATTTTTGTTTTCAGAAAACTTCCAGCGACAAAAATGTTCATTAATATGTTAGGAAGTTTTTTGTAAAATATCTCGTCATTTTATAATAAATTAAAGACAATAGAGCAATTTTGACAGCGTCGCGCTATGCTGTAAACGTAAACAATGTCTAACTATAAACATTGGTCTTGTAATGGCGGCCAGGTTACACGTGCGCCGCCACGCAGAAATTTTACAGCATAGCGCGACGCTGTCAAAATTGCTCTATTGTATTTAATTTATTATAAAATGACGTGATATTTTCCAAAAAAACTTCCTAACATATTGATGAACTAATTTGTCGCTGGAAGTTTTCTGAAAACAGAAATTTCTCACTCAATTTTTTCAATTGAAAATGAAAGAATCATCTTTTTAACAAAATTATTTTAATAATTATTTACTTAGACACAAAACTTTTTAAAAGAATTTTCAATCATTGTTTCACTTTTGGAATAGTTTGAAAAATATTGTGTGTAAATTTTGTGAAAAAATATTAATATTTAATGAAGAAGGCACGAGTTGAAGTCAAAATTTTATTAAAATTTCTTAACTTAAAAAATCACGTTTTTTGAAATTCACGTGAAAACCAAAAATTATGGAAAAAATGTTAAAAGAAAAAAAGATGCACCTTGAAATTCTGTTCAAGAAATAATACATTAAAATTAATTTTGAACAGCTTCAAAATTTTATCTCTAGAAGCCTTCTGACTTCATGTAAATGTTTATTTATATGTTAATAATTTAGGTTGAATAAATCTTTTTTACTTTAGCTTAAAAATAAGTTTAATACAAAAAAATAATTATATGTTAAATTATTAAAATTTCTGCAATCGTTAGGCGTAGCCTAAAAGACTAATTAAAGGAACATTTTAACGCAATACCGTGATGCTCCTGCAATTGAACTATGAATGGTTTCATGCTATATACTAGGGTGACCGTTATTTTGCAAAAGTTGGACAGAATTTGCTTTATAATGTAAAAAAATGAGCTATGCACAAGAACATCCCAATCAATCAATATTAACTCGTGCCATCGAAGGATTAAAGTTTAAATGGGGAACATAAGATTATGGCACTTTTTTACATATTGTATGAGAATTTTTTTTAATTAATCTTTTGCCTTGACGACATTCATATTTATGGTTTTTGATGTGTTGAACACGAATACGATGTCAAAAATAAGTTTTGACAGCTTCCAGCTGTCAATCTTTTTTAAAAATACAGTTTTTGTGAGAATTTAGACACACTATAAAAAATTTTTTGGGGAAAATTCCTAAAAAGTTGGTGACGCAAAAGACACCAAAATATTTGTGATTATTCCCCAATAATTTGGGGAAAAATTTTTTCTTGAAAAGTTGTTGAATTTTCACCAAAATTTTTTGGTGAAAATTTTCCACAATATTTTATGGAATAATCCCCATTTTGGGGAAAATTTTTTCACAATAATTTGTGGAATTTTCCTCAAAATATTTTTGTGAATTTTTATAAAATTTTTGTGTTAATCTCATATTTAGCAGTAAATTTTCCCCAAATTTTTTTGGTGATTTTTGCTCAATTATTTGTGAAAATCCCATAATTTGCAATTAATTTTCCCCAAACTTTTTAGTGATTTTTCATCAATATTTTGTTGAAATTTCACAGTTTGCAATGAATTTTCCCCAAAGTTTTTAGTGATTTTTTATCAATATTTTGTTGAAATTTAAGAATTTGCAATGAATTTTCCCCAAACTTTTTAGTGATTTTTCATCAATATTTTGTTGAAAATTCACAGTTTGCAATGAATTTTCTCCAAAGTTTTTAGTGATTTTTCATCAATATTTTGTTGAAATTTCGCAGTTTGCAATGAATTTTCCCCAAAGTTTTTAGTAATTTTTCATCAATATTTTGTTGAAATTTCACAGTTTTCAATGATTTTTCCCCAAAGTTTTTAATAATTTTGCATCAATTTTCGTGAAAATCCCTTAGCAGTGAATTTTTCTATAAACTTTTTTGTGATTTTTCATAAATTTTTTGGAAATCTCATAAATAAAAATGAATTTTCCCTACAACTTTTTAATGAAATTTCTCTAAAATTTATTACATGTTTTTAACTATTTGTTGAACTATTTTTCTTAATAGATTTAGTAAACTTTTATCAATCTTTTATGGAAATTTCTTAATAAATAATTAGTTTTTCTCAAAATTGTCAGTATATTTCCTAATTATTACTGTTAATTCCCTATTATTCCAAAAGTAGGTTTAAATTTTTTTAAGTCACTTTTAATAGTAAATCCAATAAAATATTTGAAATCTTTGATTATTACAATTTATAAATTTGCAATAGCATATTTGAAATCCCAAAATTCTGCCGATTCCATTCATATATAATTTTTTTTAATGAGGTAAAATTAAAGATTTTTAAATATATACTCTGAATGTTCTAAATAACAAAATACATGTTTTTATGGATAGACTGACATTAATAATTTTAACATGTAATTATTTAAAATTTTTAAATATTAAAAGAAGCAAATTATCGAGAGTAATTTTGAAACCACTTTTGAGTATTATTTTACAATATAATTTAAATTAAAAATATTTGTTTCTTCAGAAAATATTATTCCTTCGTTCTATCAACAAAATTAGGTAATATAGATTCCTATTATTTTAGTAAAAATTTATTATTAATTGTAATATTTGAAATTATTAACTATTTTTGGTCACTAATATTTTTTTATTACTATACCCTGCTCCACGAGACAATTGACAGTAAGAAAATTTTACACCGCCCATTTTCACAAAAAATGTGGCTAAACCTTTTCCCATGATGGAAATCCCTCATTTTAAGTTTAACTCTCATCCTTTCATGTTCCGGCGACCCATGTTTATTGCAGCACTAATAAAATGAAGTAATTAAGGCAATAAAATATCAAAAATATCTAAATATTAAAATTAATACAATTTTATCATCATATTTAGAATCTATTATTTCTGACGATTCCATTAACATTAAATTTTGCTTTCTAACTATAAAATTAAAGGTTTTTTTAAACATTTAATACCTTTTCAATCCTTTCTAAAAAAACAGAAAGCGTAGAACTCGAATGAAAGAAAATCGAACTCGAAAACGTAACTCGAACACGTGAAACTCGAAAACTCGAAAAATGGACATTGCTCTTACCGCACGTGTGAAATGACGTGAACACTTGATTGGCCAAGATAGAAAAGATGGACGATATGGCGCGCGTTTTTAAAAAGTACAATTATAATTCTGTTTTTTAGAAAGGAGGATATTATATTATTTGATTATTCTAATAATAATAATAATATTAATAATTATTTTAATAATATCCTTTCTAAAAAAACAGAACAGAGAAGAGCATAGAACTCGAATGAAAGGAAATCGAACTCGAAAACGTAACTTGAACACGTGAAACTCGAAAAATGGACATTGCTCTTACGCACGCGTGAAACCAAGTTAGAAAGATGGCCACTGTTTGTTTTCTTTTGGAATCTTATTTTATTTTCGGCAAATAATTGTTTTTTATTATAATAATATAAATAAAAGTATATTAAATGTTTTTTAATTTTTTATTTTTAGGCTGCGTCTACAATAGAAAAATAATGTGTTGAATGTGTTATGTTGTAGTATTTCTGGTTAGTGCTAAATGTATAAGATATGCACTTTGTAAACAATTGTTCCTAACCTCACTAACTTAGTTACTTAATCGGAACGAAACAAATTTCTATTTTTGTTGTGACAGACTAAAAATACAACAAAATAACCATATATATTATATGTATAAATAATAAATAAACATTTATTTGCTGAAGAATGAGTAAAAATTTAAAAAAAACATACAGTAACAGTTTTTTCATTATTGTTTAAAAACCAGTTTTCGTCCGAAGTGATATTTTAATGTTTTATTATTTCTGGACAAATATAATTTTTGAATTTTGCCACAAACATTTTGTTTCAAAATTTATTTTAGAAAATGAAATTCGTTGTTTTTACATTTTTTTACCACAACAAAATCATAATTTTATACAAAATTTAGCAAAATAAGAAAAAAATAACAGAATAGACTCTTGGAAAAAGTGAAGTTAATGCAAATTTAAAATATTCATTATGTGTGAAAAATAAAAGAAGCATTTACATTTAAGAACTGTATATAATGCCTTTTTTATAATTATACCTATTCGTACATTTTCTAAGCACAAAAAGTATTTTTTATTTTCTATGCTTTCATTTAGTTGTTAAAATATTTTTAATTAACTCAAACTTTAAATTCCAAGTTATTTAACTTAGAATTTTAAAGTTTGAGTTTATTGGAAATATTTTGAAAACTATGAAAACATTGAA
Organism: Leptopilina drosophilae; assembly: GCA_032873175.1. Taxonomy (NCBI): domain Eukaryota; kingdom Metazoa; phylum Arthropoda; class Insecta; order Hymenoptera; family Figitidae; genus Leptopilina; species Leptopilina drosophilae. The sequence goes on along the minus strand of CM065478.1, from coordinate 42,485,328 downwards.
AATAAAGAATACTTTTTGTACTGAGAATAATTAATTCTCAGTACAAAAAGTATTCTTTATTTTCAATGTTTTCATAATTAGCTCAAAATAGCTAATTTATTTTTTCTTTTTGTTAATGAGTAATTCTTCGCGTAGCGAACAATTTGTATTTTATTATTTTTGAAAATTCTTTTGACAAACTATAAGTTACAGCCCTAATAGAATTTTAAAGTTTAATATTTCTTAATGAATGAAATATCAGTGGTAGATCGGACAAAATAATGAAAATTTTTTTTTTTACAATAAACAACCCTGAAAAATTTATTGCACCATGACTCACAAGGAAAACTATTGTTTTAAGCAAATTATTAGTGATTTTTATTGTTTTATTAATCTTACAATACTAAATTTTATTTGACGTGAAATTTAAATAATGGGGAATCATTATATGAAAAGCAAGTAAAGCTAATCTCAGATAGCAGCACCATTGCAAGGTCGTCTAGCGCTTAATTTTTGATTCCGCGAAAAATCACATTTGATTTAAAAACAAATGGGCGAAGTAAATAAATATTTTTTGTGGAATTGTGAAAAGTTAAAAATTTAATTATATAAGCGAGAAATTTGTGCCACAGGAAAAAAACGTTTTTGCAAGTCGCAGTATCGTAAATGTATTACATAAAAAAAATTGAGGTTGTGTTCATTCAGGAGAATTTATTTGTGCTTTATACTAATATTTAGTGATATTTCGGTTTGATCTTTTATGTAAATGTAATTTTGAAAACAAGAACTAACAAGAAGAGTCTGAAGAAAGACGAAGGACATTGACTTATTATTGTTTAAAAAGTGTACAAAATATTGTCGAAAAACAGTAATAAAATTAATGCCTGTGCCATGTCTAAATTAATAACATTTAAATGGAATACAATTGAAAACTTGATCCTTTTATCCAAAATGAAATTATGATAGAATGTAAAAGATTCATCACTTCAATATGGAAAGTATAATTGAATTGATTGACAAATAGACAAAAGCTTTGGTCAAATGATTATTCACATTCAAAAATTTTTAGAAAAAAACTGATGTTTTGGTACAAGTTGAGTAGTATCCTTAGAGTGTTTCTATGCAATTGATAAATTTTGTTTAACATTGTGAAAAAAGCTAAATAATAAGAAACAAAAAATGTTGCTAAAAAACTCACCAAGGTCTAATCAAAGAATATTAATTTGTTACAAATAAAATTAAAAAAAACAAAATACTATTAAACGTAAAAGAACGTAGAAAAGTTTCCAATTATTAAATTAATAATTTTACAATAAAAAAATCATGTGTTGAAGAATATGTTGTGTAGGTTGTGTAGTATTGCTGGTTATATATTGTTTAAATGTTAGATAATTAAAAAAAAATAAGTTTTTTTTCTTTTGAAAATTGATAAAATTAAATGATATATTTATTCAATTAAAAATGAATAACTTATCTTTTGTAATTACCTTCAAAATTTAATAATCATATCTTCAAGGTGGCCACTTGACCGGGAAATGACCGGGAAATTTGATACTAAACCGGAAATTTATTTTTAATTTTTAATTTTATTTTTAAATTGACCCAAAAAAAATATTTTTTCAATTATTACTCGAGAAGTATATTGTACATAAGTAGGTATATTAGAGAATACATAAATTAACATCAGACTTTAGTTAGTGAGGAAGAGGGATTACTGAGAAAATAATATAGTTACAGTGTGTCTAACGGTCAGGGAAGTCAGAGAATTTTTTTGGTCAGGGAAAAGTCATGGAAAAGTCAGGGAATTTCAGAGAATTTCATTAAAAGTCAGGAAAATTTCTAAAAATGTATACAAATATTAAAATTTCTTATGAATAAAATATTTTTTTAATGTAATAAAACTTAGAAAATTTTTTTTATGGTTTGTTTCAATCATTAGATAAAAATTTATTGTTAAATATGACAGTTGCCATATTTTTTGGCCCAAGAAAGCAGAAATAAAATTTGTTAAAAGAGATTAAAATTCAGGGAAAAAGTCAGGGAATAGTCAGGGAATCCACAGGATTTTTCTCATAATTTCTATTTGGGACAAAATAAGTGAAACCGGCCACTTGAAAAATTTTGTCTCCAATTTTCAAGTAATTTATAACTTTCGGTAGATATACAAGTACTTTTTTACACCCTACAATATTTTTCAAAAAAAGATTTTATTTTGGAAGTAATCACGTGTTAAAGTTTTGGGTCATTTTATTTTCGTTTTCTTACTACTCTAAAACGAATAAAGATAATTAAGTAAACTTTTTTTTAAAATGAAGCCTAAAATCTATATTTTGAAGATAAAATGAAGCAATTACTAAAAAATAAATTTTTTTAATTGTTAGTAACAATTCTTTTAAACAATTGCAAATTGAAGATTATTCTCAATGTTTTTGAAAAATTAAAAAAAAAATTAAAAAAAAAAAAAAAAATTCCAAAGATTAATTTAAAAATAAGAAAAATGACTAACCTTCAATTTTATAGAAATTGTGTAAAGTTTACTCTCAAAATGCAGGCAAAAATAGACTCTTGATCTTAAAAATCCGCTTGAAAGAGTGATGTTTCTAACAAAACAAAAGAAGATCTTATTTATCCGTTTCCAATTTTATCTGTTTCCAGGAACAGGATTCTATTTTCGCCTGCATTTTGACAGAAAACTTTAAACAATTTCTAAAAAAAATTGAAGGTTACTCATTTTTCTTTTTTTTAAATTAATTTTTCAAAAACATTGAGAACAATCTTCAATTTGCAATTGTTTAAAAAAATTGTTACTAACAATTAAAAAAATTTATTTTTTAGTAATCGCTTTATTTTATCTTCAAAATATAGACTTCAGGCTTCATTTTTAAAAAAAGTTTACTTAGGGGAGAGCGGGGTTGAACGTGCCGGGGGTAAAAAGTTCCGTTTAATTATATCTCAAAAACAAAAAAAAGATTTTAATGAAATTCAAATGAGGGAAGTATTGTTTAGGCTATTGTTTACGCTTTCCTTATTTGAATTGTATTAAAATCTTTTTTGTTTTTAAGATATAATTAAACGGAACTTTTTACCCCCGGCACGTTCAACCCCGCTCTCCCCTTATTATCTTTATTCGTCTTAGAGTAGTAAGAAAACGAAAATAAAATGACCCAAAACTTTAACACGTATTTACTTTCAAAATAAAATTTTTTGTTGAAAAATATTGTAGGGGGTAAAAATGTACTCGTATATCTACCGAAAATCATAAATTACTTGAAAATTGGAGACAACATTTTTTTAAGTGGCCGATTTCACTTATTTTGGCCCTATTATATTCCATTCCCGTTTTTCATACGCTTATTTCATTTTTAAAGAATCAATCTTAAAGTTCATTATGAAAAATTTTAGTTCATTTAAAAAAAAAGAAATTCGTAAAATAGTAAAAATTTCTTATTCTTTTACAACTTTTATATTATTATCGGTTCGGAAAAATGTCAAAAAAAAGTTATCTCTAAACGAGCTCAATATTGATAAGTTTAAATTTGTAATATGTATAATACAGAATAATTTAAGATTATTTGTTTCGTTTGTTATTAATATTTAAAATTTTTTTATAATTTGTTGGATAAAACAAATTGTCTTGCATAAAATAAAAGGATTTTCTTTGAAAAATAAAAGAAATCTTTTGTTATTTATTTAAACTTTTCCTTTTGTCTATAAATGTAAAACGTTTTGAAACTGAAAAGTTTCCTTTTATTATAAAACTAATTTATTAAATATTATTAAAGGACTGGTTTTAAAAGAAAATAAATTTTTATGTTGAATAGATATTGTTTCAATCTATTTATAATGACCAAAAAATGAATAAAATTTGGCCGGGAAAACTGGGAAAAAACCGGGAATTCAATTTTCTAAAAAAAAGTGGCCACCTTGATCTTCTTCACATATCGACATTGAATATATAATAAAATTTGAATAAAAGTTGAAGTTAATCTGACTTTTTAAAGCTTCATTAATGATTTATTTGCTTAATCTTCAGAGAGAAAAAGAAATTAATTTACAGAAGTAAATGTGGAGTAGTTACTTACGATAAAAAACTTTCATAGATAACTCACGTGTTAAACGAAAATAGCGAAACAACTTGGTGAAATTATCATTTAAAACATATTCATGTACTTGAAAATTTAGTTTTTAGTTTGTATTAAATTGAAAAGATTAAATTTATACAAGGGGAAGAATAACGTAGATATGCAAAATTACATGTTTAAATATTTATAGGAAAATTACGTGTTGAACGGAAAATGGAAGCAACGTAGTCGACCGCGAAGCGGTCGACGGAGGCGCTAGTTGCAGTATAATATAAAAAAATTTAATTTTATATTTAAAAAAACAATTAAATATCAATAGAATCGTCAGAAATAATGGACTCCAAATATGTTGATAAAAATTTATCTATGTTAATACTTAACTATTTTAAATATTTTATTGTCTCCATTTTTTTCTATTGGTATCCTCATAAAAAACTTGGTTCATTGAAACATGTGTCCAGAAAAAGTTGGTTCTTAGAAATATTGCTATGGAAAAGTACTAGTATTGCTAATGAAAAGATTTTCATTGAATATAGGACTTATGAAAAATATCGTTTTAAAATTCTTCTCATCCCTTAAAGAAAAAAACTGCGCGTCGGAACGCATTCTATTGTAAAACAGAGAACATTTTATTTAATGTAGTAAATCAAATGACTCGAAGTTGGTGAGATATTATTAAAAGATTAATTTAAATAAGTGTTAAGGAGAAACCAAATTTCTATTAACTAGAAAAATATTTAAGATTTTAAATAATATACACGGAGAAAAATTGATTATACAATTAGGAATATAGAAAATAAAATCATACTGAATATAATCTGATTATCACCCTTTATAATCTATTTACAACCATTCAATGTTTTAGAATTATTTTTGGTTTTTACAATAGATTATACATTTTATAATCCAATAGATTATACAGTTTATAATCCAAAATCGAATCAAATTATAATTCTACATTATCACTGTAGCAACATGTTTCTTTTCAAATTGTCACATTATGAGGTTAAAGTTGTTCTAAAAATTTGTTGCGATCGAACTTTTTTACATGTGCTGCTATTTCAATTTTTCAGGTTTGTAAATTTCTAATAATTTCATTTTTATAAATCTAAAAACAATTATAGCATTATGCATTTATTTATTCACTGGAGTATTATTTTTAACCTTTTCTTAAAAGTATTTTTATTTACTTACAAAGTATAAATTTTGTGTTTAGTAAGAATTTATTTGTTTGTAAATTTATTTATGATTAATTCATAAATTATTATTTATTTGATAACAATTTTAATAATAATTTTGTTAATAATTTACAGAAAGTGAATTTCAGTTTTGTTAATAGTTTTAATAGTTTTGTAGATTTATAAAAATGAAATTACCAGAAATTCACGAATAAATAAATTTATGTTAAAAAACTGAATTTAGTGATTGATCAATTAATTTAATTAATAAATTATTATTTATTATTGATTTATTGATTTAAAATAACGTAAGGACCAATTGTATTGATGCAAGTTTTATAATCCAAATTAATATGATCAATAATTTGAAAGTGGTAATTCTTAGATATTCAATTTTATAATTCTGGTTAACTGTCCTATATATAATGTAAAAATATCATAAGAAGTATAATCTGGATTATATTACATACAATCCATTTTTCTCCGTGTAATTTCTTCACTTAAATTATTACAATCGTTTTCCTTTCTAAAAAAACAGAAAGCATAGAACTCGAATGAAAGGAAATCGAACTCGAAAACGTAACTCGAACACGTGAAACTCGAAAAATGGACATTGCTCTTACGCACGCGTGAAACCAAGTTAGAAAGATGGCCACTGTTTGTTTTCTTTTGGAATCTTATTTTATTTTCGGCAAATAATTGTTTTTTATTATAATAATATAAATAATCCTTTCTAAAAAAACAGAAAGCATAGAACTCGAATGAAAGGAAATCGAACTCGAAAACGTAACTCGAACACGTGAAACTCGAAAAATGGACATTGCTCTTACGCACGCGTGAAACCAAGTTAGAAAGATGGCCACTGTTTGTTTTCTTTTGGAATCTTATTTTATTTTCGGCAAATAATTGTTTTTTATTATAATAATATAATAAAAGTGTTTTAAATGTTTTTTAGTTTTTTATTTTTTTATTTTTAGGCTGCGTCTACAATAGAAAAATAATGTGTTGAATGTGTTATGTTATAGTATTTCTGGTTAGTGCTAAATGTATAAGGTATGCACTTTGTAAACAATTGTTCCTAACCTCACTAACTTAGTTACTTAATCGGAACGAAACAAATTTCTATTTTTGTTGTGACAGACTAAAAATACAACAAAATAACCATATATATTATATGTATAAATAATAAATAAACATTTATTTGCTGAAGAATGAGTAAAAATTAAAAAAAACATACAGTAACAGTTTTCTCATTATTGTTTAAAAACCAGTTTTCGTCCGAAGTGACATTTTAATGTTTTATTATTTCTGAACAAATATAATTTTTGAATTTTGCCACAAACATTTTGTTTCAAAATTTATTTTAGAAAATGAAATTCGTTGTTTTTACATTTTTTTACCACAACAAAATCATAATTTTATACAAAATTTAGCAAAATAAGAAAAAAATAACAGAATAGACTCTTGGAAAAAGTGAAGTTAATGCAAATTTAAAATATTCATTATGTGTGAAAAATAAAAGAAGCATTTACATTTAAGAACTGTATATAATGCCTTTTTTATAATTATACCTATTCGTACATTTTCTAAGCACAAAAAGTATTTTTTATTTTCTATGCTTTCATTTAGTTGTTAAAATATTTTCAATTAACTCAAACTTTAAATTCCAAGTTATTTAACTTAGAATTTTAAAGTTTGAGTTTATTGGAAATATTTTGACAACTATGAAAACATTGAAAATAAAGAATACTTTTTGTACTGAGAATAATTAATTCTCAGTACAAAAAGTATTCTTTATTTTCAATGTTTTCATAATTAGCTCAAAATAGCTAATTTATTTTTTCTTTTTGTTAATGAGTAATTCTTCGCGTAGCGCACAATTTGTATTTTATTATTTTTGAAAATTCTTTTGACAAACTATAAGTTACAGCCCTAATAGAATTTTAAAGTTTAATATTTCTTAATGAATGAAATATCAGTGGTAGATCGGACAAAATAATGAAAATTTTCTTTTTTGCAATAAACAACCCTGAAAAATTTATTGCACCATGACTCACAAGGAAAACTATTGTTTTAAGCAAATTATTAGCGATTTTTATTGTTTTATTAATCTTACAATACTAAATTTTATTTGACGTGAAATTTAAATAATGGGGAATCATTATATGAAAAGCAAGTAAAGCTAATCTCAGAAAGCAGCACCATTGCAAGGTCGTCTAGCGCTTAATTTTTGATTTCGCGAAAAATCACATTTGATTTAAAAACAAATGGGCGAAGTAAATAAATATTTTTTGTGGAATTGTGAAAAGTTAAAAATTTAATTATATAAGCGAGAAATTTGTGCCACAGGAAAAAAACGTTTTTGCAAGTCGCAGTATCGTAAATGTATTACATAAAAAAAATTGAGGTTGTGTTCATTCAGGAGAATTTATTTGTGCTTTATACTAATATTTAGTGATATTTCGGTTTGATCTTTTATGTAAATGTAATTTTGAAAACAAGAACTAACAAGAAGAGTCTGAAGAAACACGAAGGACATTGACTTATTATTGTTTAAAAAGTGTACAAAATATTGTCGAAAAACAGTAATAAAATTAATGCCTGTGCCATGTCTAAATTAATAACATTTAAATGGAATACAATTGAAAACTTGATCCTTTTATCCAAAATGAAATTATGATAGAATGTAAAAGATTCATCACTTCAATATGGAAAGTATAATTGAATTGATTGACAAATAGACAAAAGCTTTGGTCAAATGATTATTCACATTCAAAAATTTTTAGAAAAAAACTGATGTTTTGGTACAAGTTGAGTAGTATCCTTAGAGTGTTTCTATGCAATTGATAAATTTTGTTTAACATTGTGAAAAAAGCTAAATAATAAGAAACAAAAAATGTTGCTAAAAAACTCACCAAGGTCTAATCAAAGAATATTAATTTGTTACAAATAAAATTAAAAAAAACAAAATACTATTAAACGTAAAAGAACGTAGAAAAGTTTCCAATTATTAAATTAATAATTTTACAATAAAAAAATCATGTGTTGAAGAATATGTTGTGTAGGTTGTGTAGTATTGCTGCTTATATATTGTTTAAATGTTAGATAATTAAAATAAAATAAGTTTTTATTCTTTTGAAAATTGATAAAATTAAATGATATATTTATTCAATTAAAAATGAATAACTTATCTTTTGTAATTACCTTCAAAACTTAATAATCATATCTTCAAGGTGGCCACATGACCGGGAAATTTGATACTAAACCGGAAATTTATTTTTAATTTTTAATTTTATTTTTAAATTGACCCAAAAAAATATTTTTTCAATTATTACTCGAGAAGTATATTGTACATAAGTAGGTATATTAGAGAATACATAAATTAACAGACTTTAGTTAGTGAGGAAGAGGGATTACTGAGAAAATAATATAGTTACAGTGTGTCTAACGGTCAGGGAAGTCAGAGAATTTTTTTGGTCAGGGAAAAGTCATGGAAAAGTCAGGGAATTTCAGAGAATTTCATTAAAAGTCAGGAAAATTTCTAAAAATGTATACAAATATTAAAATTTCTTATGAATAAAATATTTTTTTAATGTAATAAAACTTAGAAAATTTTTTTTATGGTTTGTTTCAATCATTAGATAAAAATTTATTGTTAAATAGGACAGTTGCCATATTTTTTGGCCCAAGAAAGCAGAAATAAAATTTGTTAAAAGGGATTAAAATTCAGGGAAAAAGTCAGGGAATAGTCAGGGAATTTTCTTCTCAATCTTTGTTAGACACCCTGAGTTATTTAAATTTAACGAAATCCTTTTATTTTAAGCGGATTTTTCTTTTAATGTTTATTCCACAGGATTTTTCTCATAATTTCTATTTGGGACAAAATAAGTGAAACCGGCCACTTGAAAAATTTTGTCTCCAATTTTCAAGTAATTTATAACTTTCGGTAGATATACAAGTACATTTTTACACCCTACAATATTTTTCAAAAAAAGATTTTATTTTGGAAGTAATCACGTGTTAAAGTTTTGGGTCATTTTATTTTCGTTTTCTTACTACTCTAAAACGAATAAAGAAAATTAAGTAAACTTTTTTTTAAAATGAAGCCTAAAATCTATATTTTGAAGATAAAATGAAGCGATTACTAAAAAATAAATTTTTTTAATTGTTAGTAACAATTCTTTTAAACAATTGCAAATTGAAGATTATTCTTAATGTTTTTGAAAAATTTAAAAAAAAATTTAAAAAAAAAAAAAAAAAATTTCAAAGATTAATTTAAAAATAAGAAAAATGACTAACCTTCAATTTTATAGAAATTGTGTAAAGTTTACTCTCAAAATGCAGGCAAAAATAGACTCTTGATCTTAAAAATCCGCTTGAAAGAGTGATGTTTCTAACAAAACAAAAGAAGATCTTATTTATCCGTTTCCAATTTTATCTGTTTCCAGGAACAGGATTCTATTTTCGCCTGCATTTTGACAGAAAACTTTAAACAATTTCTAAAAAAATTGAAGGTTACTCATTTTTCTTTTTTTTAAATTAATTTTTCAAAAACATTGAGAACAATCTTCAATTTGCAATTGTTTAAAAAAATTGTTACTAACAATTAAAAAAATTTATTTTTTAGTAATCGCTTTATTTTATCTTCAAAATATAGACTTCAGGCTTCATTTTTAAAAAAAGTTTACTTAGGGGAGAGCGGGGTTGAACGTGCCGGGGGTAAAAAGTTCCGTTTAATTATATCTCAAAAACAAAAAAAGATTTTAATGAAATTCAAATGAGGGAAGTATTGTTTAGGCTATTGTTTACGCTTTCCTTATTTGAATTGTATTAAAATCTTTTATGTTTTTAAGATATAATTAAACGGAACTTTTTACCCCCGGCACGTTCAACCCCGCTCTCCCCTAATTATCTTTATTCGTCTTAGAGTAGTAAGAAAACGAAAATAAAATGACCCAAAACTTTAACACGTGTTTACTTTCAAAATAAAATTTTTTGTTGAAAAATATTGTAGGGGGTAAAAATGTACTCGTATATCTACCGAAAATCATAAATTACTTGAAAATTGGAGACAACATTTTTTTAAGTGGCCGATTTCACTTATTTTGGCCCTATTATTTTCCATTCCCGTTTTTCATACGCTTTTTTCATTTTTAAAGAATTACTCTTAAAGTTCATTATGAAAAATTTTAGTTCATTTAAAAAAAAGAAATTCGTAAAATAGTAAAAATTTCTTATTCTTTTACAACTTTTATATTATTATCGGTTCGGAAAAATGTCAAAAAAAAGTTATCTCTAAACGAGCTCAATATTGATAAGTTTAAATTTGTAATATGTATAATACAGAATAATTTAAGATTATTTGTTTCGTTTGTTATTAATATTTAAAATTTTTTTATAATTTGTTGGATAAAACAAATTGTCTTGCATAAAATAAAAGGATTTTCTTTGAAAAATAAAAGAAATCTTTTGTTATTTATTTAAACTTTTCGTTTTGTCTATAAATGTAAAACGTTTTGAAACTGAAAAGTTTCCTTTTATTATAAAACTAATTTATTAAGTATTATTAAAGGACTGGTTTTAAAAGAAAATAAATTTTTATGTTAAATAGATATTGTTTCAATCTATTTATAATGACCAAAAAATAAATAAAATTTGGCCGGGAAAACTGGAAAAAAACCGGGAATTCAATTTTCTAAAAAAAAGTGGCCACCCTGATCTTCTTCATATATCGACATTGAATATATAATAAAATTTGAATAAAAGTTGAAGTTAATCTGACTTTTTAAAGCTTCATTAATGATTTATTTGCTTAATCTTCAGAGAGAAAAAGAAATTAATTTACAGAAGTAAATGTGGAGTAGTTACTTACGATAAAAAACCTTCATAGATAATTCACGTGTTAAACGAAAATAGCGAAACAACTCGATGAAATTATCATTTAAAACATATTCATGTACTTGAAAATTTAGTTTTTAGTTTGTATTAAATTGAAAAGATTAAATTTATACAAGGGGAAGAATAACGTAGATATGCAAAATTACATGTTTAAATATTTATAGGAAAGTTACGTGTTGAACGGAAAATGGAAGCAACGTAGTCGACCGCGAAGCGGTCGACGGAGGCGCTAGTAATTAATAAAATATTGAAGTAAACGATCGCTTTGAGACAATGACAAGTAGTGATCGTTTATTTTAATGTATTCATAAAACTCTGTTCCCTAAATTATTATAAACTAGTATTTTCTTAATAATTTGTAAATAAATTAATGTTTATGACTAAGAATAGTTAATAAATAAAAAATTTTAAAAATAAATAAAAATAAAAAATAAATAATAAATAATAATAATAAATTTACGAATAAAGTAATTTGTAAATTATACACTTTATTATTTTTAACTTTAAATAATTTTTTATTTTATTATTTAGAAAAACCAAGTGTTTTGAATATTTAATTGAACGAAATATTTCCTTAACTAATTAGTAATTAATTATTATTAATAATTTCTTTTTCTATATTTAAAAACAATATTACATAAAAAGTTAGTTAGAAGAAGTTGTAATAGCATTCTGTTCATTTCAACGTTCAAAACAAAAGCTCAGCGCAACATTTATTTAAATTTTAAATATTGAAAAATATTTACCTTTTACGCAACTCCTTGAATCCTATTAAAGAACACTTTAACTAAACACTTCAACACTTTTTTAACTTTTAAAAACTTTTTAATTCATCTAACAGAAAATAGTTCCCCTCTTCTTTGCCAAATGCTAAAGAGCAACTGACGCTTGGAAGGTATTCCATGGGAAATTTCTAAGAAAGTCTTTAAAATTGTCAAATATTTCTTTCGTATATTTCAATAAGGAAAATTTCACAAACTTTCTGTATTAAATAAATCTATAAGAAAAAAACCGAGTCCCAAAACTCATAAAATTGTTCTCCTAACAATACGAAACCCTTAGAAACGTTCATCCTAAGACAAACCAGATGTTAAACAAACCTTTCAAAAAAAATGGACAGCAAACATTTGGTATTTTTGCTTTAAAACGAGAAAATTGAACAATACATTAACATTCTTTTGTAAATCTCAAATATTTCTGACATTGCCTTAAATATTTTAATAAATAATTTATTAATGTACTCTTAAGCAAGAATTGCTTTTTCAATATACATTTATTTTTACACGAAGGAGACGATTGACAAAAAATGATGTAGTACTAAAATTTGTAATCGAATATTTTATTGCAAGTAATGGCAAAGAAAAGAAAAGTAATGAAAAATATCCTTACTACAATTTCATATTTAAAGAATATTAAAGCTTAATGATAAGAAGATGGTAAATTTTTGCGGCCTAATGGCTTAATTAAAGCTTCATCACATTTAATTAAAAGTGATTACTTAAAATCATATTGTAGTTAAAAAATAGATTTTATCTTAAAAATTATTTGCAACTTTTTATTATTTTATTTTTTGCCAAAAAATGTTATCAAACTTATAATGAATTTAGTTTTTTATAAAAATAATGGTGAATATTCCCTTATTTCAACAATTATTCACCAATTTTGGTTAATTTTCAACAATTTCTTGGATAATACTTATAAACTTTTTAAGGAAAAAGACATTCATTAGAATTTTGGGGAATTTTCACTAACTTTTTAAGAAATATGGACCATATATTTTGGAAAAAAATATTCATTACAACTTTGGGGAATTTTCACCAAATTTTTAGAAGATTATCAACAAATGTTTAAGAAAAACTATTTTCCCCAGAAAATGATGAACATTCACGATAAAAATTTGGTGGATATTCCCAAAATTTTTTACAGTGCAGTTTTGGTGTTTAATTCAGTAGGAGAGAGGGCCCTAAGGTGGTCACCCATCTTTTGAACGACTGTAGATTTCAAATGGAATTATATATAAAGGTCAATAAGACGGCGTTTGAAGCTTTGTGTTATATTGCCTAACTTCCTATCATAAAGTTTTTTTCATTTCATTTATAAAAAAAAGTTATGTCACTTTTTAAAAAAAGTTGAAAATTCGACTTTTAAAAAAGTGGCCCCAAGGTGGTCACCATACGAAAATTCACTAAAAAAGTTATTAAAAAATTTAAAAACGTATTATTAAGTTGTTTATTTAAAATTAATTATTTTTCAGGATCACAGAAACATATTAAATATTTTTTTTGCAGTTTGTCCTTTCGTCAAAAATTATACTTTTTGTGTATGCATTAGACATGTAAAATTTTGAAAATAATTCTATTTCATTATTATTCATTAAAAAACTTAAAAATTGATAAAATTCACATTCACATTGATAAATGTTGATAAATATAGCGTATAAACACATTTTTATAAAAAACAAAGAGTGACCACCTTGTTGACAAAAAAGTGTCCACCTTAGGGCCAAGACACAATTTTTTATATTATTATTTATTATTATTTATTATTATTATTATTATTATTATTATTTATTTATTATTTATTTTTTTATATTATTATATATTCATTTGGAATATTATTGTACAATATAAAGATAATTATAATGATTTTTACTAATTTAAAATGGTTAGTTTCGATGATTTTAACACCCTAAGAAAAAAATTTCTCGATCATTTAAAAACAGATATTTTACACTAAAATCTTTGTCTTATCAAATAATAAAATTAACAGAAAACATTTAAAGATTCTAACTAATATACACTGAGATAACTGGATAGTTAAACTTAGAGGGTTAGGTTTTGAGTGTTAAGCCTGATTCTCTGGATAGTTAAGTTTTCCCTTCGAGTAAGTCAAATTGATCATTGGAGTCTATTTATCCCTCCGAGATGGTTACGAAAAACTTAACCTCAAATATGGTATGTTTGTCCCTCCAGATAGTTAGTTGAATACTCCATTTTTCTCCGTGTACAAAAATTTTCATAGGGTGACCACCTTAGGGCCCTGACCACCTTGGGGCCCTCTCCCCTAAATAAAACCATATTTTGTTCATTTAAAAATATTTTTAAAAAAACAAAGTCAAACTAAATAGCAATATATAATACTGACAGTTGATAGCTGTCAATTAAACTTCCAAACTTTAAAAAACAAGAGTTTTGGGCAGTTTTTACAATAAATTACTCAGATAAAATTATTTTCAGGGTATTGAGGTAAACCGGAATAAACTTATGTAAATTTAACAGTTGACAACTGTCGATTAAGATGTCAAACTTTTGAAACCCTGGTACAAAAACTAATGTGAATGAACAAATTTAAGGAAAAAAGGTACTTACTTAAACTTTTTGAGTACTTTAATGTAAAAACTATCAAAAACTTGTTTTTAAAAGTTTGACAATTTAAATGACAACTGCCAACTGTCAATATTACATATTTCTATTAATTTTGACCTTGTTTTTTAAAAAATATTTTTACATGAGCAAAATTTGGATTTATTTACTAAATTAAACACAAAAACTGTCTAAATTCTCACAAAAACTGTAGTTTTAAAAAGATTGACAGCTGCAAGCTGTCAAAAGTTATTTTTGGCATCGGATTCGTGATTAGCACATCAAAAACATAAATATAAATGTAGCCAAGGCAAAAGATTAATTAAAAAGAAAAAGTTCTCATACAAAATGTAAAAAAGTGCACTAATCCTATGTTAAACCCCATTTAAACTATAACCCTTCGGTGGCACGGGTTAATATTGATCGATTGGGCTTTTCTTGTGCATAGCTCATTTTTTTAACATTCTAAAGCAAATTCTGCCCCGCGACCTAATAAATTCCAACTTTTGCAAAATAACGATCACCCTACTGTATACCTAAGGTGCCACGCGTTTAAACCATTAAGATTTTAGGGAAAAGGGCATGAATGTCTTACTTTTCTTCTGTTATCATCAAAATGCAAAAAAGGTATGGTATTATCCCAATATTATGTGAAACTTATACTAATATGCTATGAGACAATTCCATGCGTTGAAAGCATGCTTAATCATACTACAAACGCTACATTTTTCTCTCTGTTGAGACCTTTAATGAAAACTTACAAAGTAGGATTGGTTCACTAGTAAGACTCTTGCTTACTATACACATCGTTCGGGTTTCCAGTCCAACTTGGTAAAATGTTTTTTTCTAAATTATAAAATTATATTACGTTAATATTAAAGTGTAATATTATCTTAACATTACAAGGTAATATTACCTTAATATTCTCATGTAATATTGCCTTAACATTTCCCTGTAATATGTGTAGTGTAGATGTAGTGCAGTGTAGATTACGAATACCCAGTGTAATATTACAGAAATGTCACTATAAACTTACGTGCTGTTTGGGAACTTATCATATTTTCGTATAACTGTTAAAATAATTGACACAATGCACTAAAAATGCTAACATGCTAATAAAGTTTTAGAATAAAGATAACTAAATTTATTGAATATTAGAAGCAAAAGATGCTTTGTGTGCATCTACACACTGAAAAAAATTTATTCTGAAATTAGGAATATATACTGGGCACCAAATTTTAAAATATTTTATATTTAAATTTAGTACACTACCGTTGGAAATTATCGGTACGGCTGCACGCGCACGGCCAAGAAATATACCAATCTTTAAATCATAATTTTTCTTAAATTCAAATGTCAGAAAATTATTAAATACACCATTCAAATGATTATTAAATACTACGATTAGGGGAGACCGGGGCTAAACCGGACGGATTTGGTCTTTGATCAGAAAACTCATACAAAAACACATTTTTTGCTAAAGAGTAATATACCATTTTGAAGCTTGTACCTTCACCTACAAATCGTACTTGTTCGATTTTAAAAAACTACAGTAGCTTTGGAGATATATTGCTTTGAAGGTGACTATCTCGAAAACGAAACTACGAAAATTGGTGGGGCTAAACCGGACACCCCATGGGGCTAAATCGGACACGGCTAATTAATTAAAGAATAAGACACAAATTTTCGTTTTTTTGTAGAAAAGTCAAATCAATTCTTCTTTTATTTATTTGCAGATACTTCTATACAAAGAATATAATATAAACTGTAAAATCGGTAATTAATATAATATAAAACGAATTACAGTTTTTAGACTTGTCTGTTTGTAGCAACTCGCTTGCGAATTCGAGTTTTAATATAAATTATTTATTAATTTATAAAATGGTTCTATGCAAAGAATATAATATAAAATAGTTAATTAGTATAAAATAAATTAAAGTATTGAAAGATTTGGTTGTTTTTTACCACGATGTCCGATTCAGCCTCACACCGTCATCTTATAATTAACCTGCAACATATTTTTTCTTCTTAACGTTTTTCATTAAACTTTTTTTCTACTAAACTCAGTACACCTTGAGCTAAAAGAAAAATTGCAGTATGATATTTGCACTTTAATTTTAATGATAAAAACCCAAAAAAATGAGAAAAATTTTTTTTTACTTTTACCTCAAAAAATGACTTTTTTATATATTAACGGCAACTATTATTACAAGAAAAATGGCACGTCCCTAAAACCTCATGCAGCATATGCATCACGAAATTGCGCGTTCATAGGTTATTTACATGATTTAAAATTCTTCACGGTTTCGGAAATATTTGACTTGTCTGGTTTAGCCCCGGTCTCCCTTAATGATACATATACTACCGTCCGAAATTGTGCGAACGCTAACATCTCGAGCTATTAAAAAACACACCCGCACAGAAACAGTGATAACTCGGTGAAAAATGAAGCTAGATGCTTTGTTTAAATTGCATTGGAAAGCTTATTAAATTTCCAATGAAATTACACTATTTTAAGATGTATTGTATAAATAGGAAGCGAGATATCATGTTATGAAGACAAAAAAATAATTCTATTTTTTTCGGAATTTCTTACTCTGACTTTGACTCTTGGCACAGTATAGCAAAGTTTATGAAAAAAATTGTTACTTTTTCAGACTATTCCTTGTAACCTAAGCTTTAAATAGAGACCAAGAACAGCAAAAAATATTTACGGGTTCCCGAGATATTACAAAAAGAGTCGGACCGTGCCAAGCAGAATTTTCAATCATCGATTTCTCTAATTCGCCGTTGAGTCAATTACTTGTCTGTGAAAAAAGTGTCGAAAATTAATTTTACCAAGTACATTCTTACCGGGATCCACTTTTTAAATATCGATATATAATAAATTAAATTAAAAAGTGGATCCCAGTTAGAATGTACTTGGTAAAATTAATTTTCGACACTTTTTTCACAGACAAGTAATTGACTCAACGGCGAATTAGAGAAATCGATGATTGAAAATTCTGCTTGGCACGGTCCGACTCTTTTTGTAATATCTCGGGAACCCGTAAATATTTTTTGCTGTTCTTGGTCTCTATTTAGAGCTTAGGTTACAAGGAATAGTCTGAAAAAGTAACAATTTTTTTCATAAACTTTGCTAAACTGTGCCAAGAGTCAAAGTCAGAGTAAGAAATTCCGAAAAAAATAGAATTATTTTTTTGTCTTCATAACATGATATCTCGCTTCCTATTTATACAATACATCTTAAAATAGTGTCATTTCATTGGAAATTTAATAAGCTTTCCAATGCAATTTAAACAAAGCATCTAGCTTCATTTTTAACCGAGTTATCACTGTTTCTGTGCGGGTGTGTTTTTTAATAGCTCGAGATGTTAGCGTTCGCACAATTTCGGACGGTAGTGTAACTGAACATGTTAATGATTTATAGAAAAATTGCAGCGATCAATAAATTTAACTAAAAAAATAAAATTCTTTTGGAAATTTTTTCAACTCTTGCACATGTTTTAAAAATTACAGAAAAAATTTTAATCGGTTTACGAGATATCGTTATAAATGATAAATGGCCCAGCTTTTTCAGCCAAAAGCGTTCAAAATCAGACTAATTCAATACATTTCCCAAAAAACAAGTTCGGACATTTATAATGATATCTCACGAACCGAATAAGATTTTTCAACTTTATTGGTCTTAAATTAAAGAGGAGACTTTAATTATCACAGGCACAAAAAAGTTTTATTGACAAGACACTACAACAGTATATTTCCATGCATTTTGGCCCGCTGAATCCGAATCCGAAGTCATAATTGTTAAATTGGTTCTTTTTTTGAGTATAACTAAAAAAAAGAACCAATTTCACAATTTTGACTTCGACCACATAGCACAAAAACTTCCAGGAAATTTCCAGGAAATACAATAATGTCAGCAGGTTAGAAACTTCCCATGTAAACTTCCTGGAAACTTCCTAGAAGTTACCTTAAAGTTTTCAAAAATTATTTAAAATTGTTTTTAGTAAAATTATTATTTAAAAATGTTTTAAAAAAATTAAATTTTTCAAATTTCGCATTGTTTTAAAATATAAAAGTGGTTTTAATTTTAAAGTTTCTTCACAACTACAGCATACATGAGGGTAAGGCGGACACGAACCCCAAGTCTCATAGGATAGCCCTCGAAGTGAGCTGCTGGAATAGCGCTTTATGAGCTCAATCAAATCGGAACGTGACTTACACAACAAAAGTTTTTTTGTGGGCCTGTGTTATCACATTTTATCACATTTTGTAAATGTTTATAATTTGGACCTTATTTCGAAACTTAGTACAGTAAAGCAAAAAACTAAATAAAATCAATAGATGTTAAATTTAATAATTATTTTTTAGAATTATTAAAAAGTAAATAAGAATTTAAGGCAGCAAATGGTACGAGATAAAGCGCGCGTACTCATTCTGAGTATACATGTTATTAAAAAAATATTAAATAATTTATTCTTATTATTTATTAATCAATACTTATTAAAATAGTAATATTGTAACCTTGATAAAAAAATTATAATAAATAAATAGAAAATTAGGCAAAAAATACTACAAATTTTGTAAAAACAACATGATTGTCAAAATTAATTATAAAATGGAAGTTTAAAAAACTTTTGATGAAGAAATATAAATAGTTCAAATTACTTTATTTTTTCTTCTATTTTAAATAAAATAGAATCTAATCTAGATAAAACTTGAAATAAATTCATTTTTAGAAGGTTAATAAATTAAATATTGTTACGTTTGTAACTTATGTTTAATATACTACATTTACTTATAATAATTACGTGTTTATTCTCTTTTCAAATACTGAATCTTACTTATATATTGTAAGATATTATTATTGACATTAAAATGCATGTTATTGTATTAATAGAATCTCTACATATTATTGCATTATACAGCGAATATGTAAATTGACCTGTGAAAGGCACTAAACTTATGGGAAAAGTTTTATAAATAAAGGGCATTAACTCTGTTACATTCAGAGAGTAATTTTTTGAAACACCAACTTATAGTCATCGAACCAGCAAGTTCAACACATCGTCTACAAGTGAACTAAAAGTACAAAGTTAAAAGTGAACTCCCAAGTGTTTAAAATCAACTCAAGTCTATTGACAAGTATTAATTTCTAAACAAATATAATTTGAAGTAAATACAAGTATTTTTGCAAGTGTTTAAATTTAAAACGAATTTCGTTTTTAGACTTTTTCCCCGGTTCTAAAAATAAAACTTTAATAAATTCTCCAAAATATTATTTGGAAAATAGTTTTCAAGTTTCGATAAAATTTATATTGAAACAAGATATTCCAAATTTTGAACCATCAAAATTTGCTCAACTGACAGCAACCGACTGGAAGGAAGCAAATATTTTCAAATACAATTCACTATCTCATTAGTGTAAATATCAGTGATAAAATCCCACACTAAGCACAACTGTCGGAGGCACCTTTGTGAAGGCCTCTCTTAAGATTGGATTAACAGATTATTATCACCAGCTCATTGATCATCAGTAATCGTTATTCTTAAAGTAAGATTTGTAAATTATAATTATATTCATTGTATTTTTGTCAATACAGTAGGGTCCCCATACTGTTACATTTCCAGAAATTTCCCACTCCTCCAGACTCAACACTATTATGTCCCAAAATTATACCTATTGCGCACCTTTTAGGGCCGTAAATATACACACCTCAAGCGTGGATCAGAAGTAGACCGTGTAAACTATTTTACTTTTATTTTTACACCATTAAAATTATATATGATACTTTTTTATTGTAAATTAAAATGTGTAAAAAATTATTTTCTCTTGATAATTATCTATTAATTATTTCCTAGTAAAGTCGTAGCAGAAAATTATGATAAAAACACTGTTAATTTGTGTATAAACAGAACTCAACTGACAGATGTTTATATTTTCAAATATTAATTACTACGTACTTGTTAGGCTGAGGTTACATCTCTGCAGGCAGCCTGCCTACAGGTTGTCATGGTAACGTACAAGAGTAAGAGAGTCAGTAACTTCAAACTTCTCCTTTACTCTCGTTGCTCCTGCCTGCGCAGGCAGGCAGCCTGCAGAGGTGTAACCGCAGCTTTAAATATGAAATGTATAAAATAAATAAAAAATAAATTGATTTAAAAAAATTGATTAAAATTTATTCAAGTTTAGTAATTTTTAATGAGTGTCACACAACTGGAGACATTTTTTTTTTTTGAAAAAAGCGATGTGCTCCGAAAATGTATCGTAAAATTTCTTGAGTTCATCGAAACACTATATTTTCTTTTAATAAAATTTGACTCTCTATAAAAAATGTTATGTATTATTTATGAAAATAATGGAATTATTGCAAAGAAATTTATAAAAAAATTTGTAAATTATGCATTCTTAAAAATAATTTATTAATATTCTTTTTTAAATAAATAAATATTTTTTTAATGTAAATAATTAAACGTAATTTTTGTAGAATCAAATATTTTGTTTAATACAAAAATAATTTTAGATTGACTATATGTATAACAATTTATATTTGATTCAAATATATGTATTTTTGTTTCAGTGTATTTATATGCACACCTTCATGAATTCTTCTTAGACTTAAGTTACGAATACGGCCCTGTAAGTTGGTGACGTAACATGACGTCATCTAACACTTCTGAATTTGGAGGTTATAAAGAAATATAACACTACTGAGAACATAACAGTTTAGAATCAAACAGTATGGGGACTCAACTGTATTTTCTAAAATTTTAACAAATCCTGCTAAATAATTCAAAAAAATTAAATTTTATTTAGTACAATTTCAATAAAATTCTTCTCTATAAAATTTCAATTATTTTTAAAATGTTTGATTTAAATTATTAAAGAACCTCCATTATTTGAGAAAAAATTCGAAGACATGCTGCAAAAAGAATTTAATTACAATTTATTTTTAACTATTTAAACGAAATTCTCCACGAGAATTAAGTTATTTTCATAGTATAGGGATCTGAAATCATGACGTCACTAACAAACATGGCGGTCGACAACGGGGTCAAATTTTAATAAACACACATGTTTCAGACTTCTTTTTAATTATTTTTTATATAAAAAGTCGAATAAAGTTAACTGAGGGGCTAAAAATTGTTTCAGTTTGTTTATTCACATGTTTTAAAAAATTAGAAAATGCAATATGTTCTAAATATTTAATATATTTAGTAAAATAAATCACATAAGTAAATGCACCTGTCAATAAAAAAATTGTTTTCATATCGAAAAACATTATTTACTTGAATAAAAAGTTAAAAAATATCTACTTTAAATATTTAATAAAAATTTGAAGTGGATATACAGTTTCCTTCTCTCTAAATCTGAATCAGCGAAATTTCACTGATTCTCAGCGATAAGTATGCCACTAATTTCAATCAGCGTATATGCGCTAATGAATCAGTGAAATTTCACTGATTATTCAGTGAAATTTCACTAATTTACAGTGTATATACGCTAATTGAAATAGTGGCATACTTATCGTTGATTTAGATTTAGAGAGTTTTCAAGAAAAGTAAGGATTAGTCGAGTTAAAGAATAGTTTTAATAGGTTATGTTTTAGCTTATATTGTGTCTCTTGTTTATACGAATCTAAAAACATTAAATAAATATGTTGTAGGAGACACACTGTAACGAAAAAATAATTATTATAAACTACTTTTAATTTAAAATCTTGATTAACTGATAATACAATTAATTAAACATGTTTTAATAAAATATTTATTGTGACAAAATAGAGTGAGATTATTGCTTTCACACTTTACTTATAAATATCTCAAAATATTAAGCAATATTATTTATTGTACTGAATGTCACTGCTTCGTAGTATTTTCTTTTTTACAAATTAATTTAATTATTAATTATCATGCTATATTTTAAGATTTTTAAATATAAAACTTGCGAATTTAGAAATTATTTAATGTAAAATGTCAAAATCGACCCCGTTGTATTAGTTTTAAAATTTTCTGTCACCAGAATGCGTATCGCAGTATTTCAGATCCCTATACGATTACACAGGCCTGCAAATTTTGGCATAGTTTTGTTACAACGAAGTGGAAAGTGATTCTTATAGCTTTTTTGACGTAGAATATGAATCCAACCTCCAAAATAGCCCATCACGTCAGGATTTCTTGTAATACTTCTTTAAATGTCCAAAAATGGCTATTTTTGGTCATCTTTCGGAATTTTTTTCGTTAGTCAAAAAAATTTTTTTTCAATTTTCAAAATTGCATCGCATAGTACTATGGCTTAGCTTTAAAACCCATTTTTCAAAATGTCTTTAGAAATTTATTTAAAAAAGTTATGTAGTTTTGAAAATCGTTTTTTATTTAGGCAAGTGTGGATTTTTAAAACTAGGAAAGCTGATATAAGTATAATTATAAAAAAAAATTGGACAAGTGCGAGTTGATCTCGCACTACAATGGCGGGTTCCGTACACAAATATTAAAACAATACTTGCAACATTTATCGGTAAATGGTAGAATTAAAATAAACAATTAAAAAATATATTAAAATCATTTGATAAAAAAAATTCTTGAAAAAATTAAAGTATTGTATATCTAATATTGTAAACAATAATAAGTAGAGGAACTAATTGTGCGAATTTTGTTTCTCTACATATTATTGTTTACAATATTAGATATACAGTATTTTAATTTTTTAAATAATTTTTTTATCGAATGGTTTTAATATACTTTTCTAATTGTTTATTTTAATTCTACCATTTACCGATGAATGTTGCAAGTATTGTTTTAATATTTATGTACGGAACCCGCCATTGCAGTGCGAGTTCAACTCGTACTTGTCCAATTTTTTTCAAATTTTATTTAAAATTTTTTTCAGATTTTTCAATATATTTTTTGTGATCAGATTGTAAAAATATACTAATGAACCTATTTTTGGTTAATAGATCAAATAATGTGAAAATAAGAAAAAAAAATTTAAAAAAAAAATTTTTTTTTTGATTTTCAGGGTTCCGTACACCGTAGGTGTACTGACGGAACTCTTATGAAATCACTCGTGTGTCCGTCCCAGCCACGCAAAATGGGCTGTCCCCCCCTTAACTTCTACGAATCTCAACATTGTGAGCTGAAATTCGGTAGGGATCTTCAGTTTTAAGTGCAAATTACAGGAAAAATATAGCGAACCCAATTGGCCTACATATTTGCGAAAGGGAAGGGAAAGAAATTAAATTTTGTCAAAAAAATGACTAAAAATGACCCTGTCCCCCCCCTTAACTTCTACAAATCTCAACCTGGTGAGCTGAAATTCGGTTGGGATCTTCAGTTTTACGTGCAGATTACAGGAAAAATATAGCGAACACGATTGGCCTACATATTTGCGAAATAGAAGGGAAAGAAATTAAATTTTTTTTTCGAAAAAAAAAATTACAAAAAATGACCCTGTCCCCCCCTTAACTTCTACAAATCTCAACCGGGTGAGCTGAAATTCGGTAGGGATCTTCAGTTTTAAGTGCAGATTACAGGAAAAATATAGCGAACACGATTGGCCTACATAGTTGCAAAATAGAAGGGAAAGAAATTAAATTTTTTCGAAAAAAATTACAGAAAAAATTTAACCTGTTATAATTCTACAAATATAATGTTATAATTCGTATATCCATTTTGTGCATTACAGGAAAAATAAAAAAAAATTTTTGGCTATTTTGCGAATAACCTTTGATTCTACAAATTGCCGTGATAAATTTATGTTTTTTTTATTTTATATAATTATTTAAAGATAAAAATATTAATACACTAAGTTAATTTATCATAATATGTAAAAAAGAAAAAAAAAAAACTTAAAAAAATTTTTAAAAAGATTTAAAAATAAAAAAAACATAATAAAAAAAAAAAAAAATACAATAATTATAAATATTTAATTAATTCAAACACAAAAAAAAAAAATTAATATTAAAAAAAACTAACCCAAATAACATATATAAACCAATCACAAAAAAAAAAAAAAAAAAAAAAAAAAATTTACCCACAACCACCCAAAAATTAAATAACAATATAAATACAAAAAAAAAAAAATATAAAAACCCATCCCCCTCAAATCCACCCCCCCCCATTTAAAACACATAAAACTACACCAAAAAATCACAAAAAAAAAATATTTTTTACCAAAATAATAACACAATCTCCCAAACACCCACCCCCCCAACAAAAACCCTAACACAATATAAAAAATCATAAAAATTAAAAACAAAAATCTACATAAAAACAAAAACAAAAAATAAAATACCCAAAAAAAAAGTTCAAAATAAAAATTTTTTTTTTTAAATTTATTTTTATACTTTATAATCATTACTAGTTTTTAAAAAATTAATTTATAATTTTTAATTAAAAACATTTTCCACCACACCAAATAAAAAACATAACTAAAAAAACCAACCCAAAAAAAAAATAAAAACCCCAAATAATCAAAAAATAATTATTAAAATAATTAAAAAACAAACAATATTAAATTAAAACAAAAAAAACACAAATAAATTAAACAATTTACCCAATACTATTATCACAAAATCACAAAAAAAATCAACCAATTAAAAAAATAAAACAAATTAAAAAAAATACAAAAATTTAAAAAAAAAAAAAAAAAATTTAACAAAAATAAAAATTTATTTTAATTTAAAAAAAAAAAATCTACAAATAAATATCACAATTCCACTATAAAATCACGTAACAAACATAAAAAAATGATACTAAAAATAAATTAAACTAAACTATAGCATAAAAAATTTTATTAAATAAAAAATATCCACAACAAACATAATAGCAATATTAATCAATTAATTTAATAAAATAACAAAATCTCTTAATAATTTTACTTAATCATTCAACTATAAACACAACAAAAAAAAATTTTTTTAATTAAAAAACTAACATCTAAAAAAAAAAAACAAAAAATATCAAAAAAAATAACACAAAAAAAATAAAAAATAAAAAATAAATAAATATAATTAATAATAATAATAAACAAAATAAACATTTTAAACATATAAACACATAAAAAACACAACAACCAATAAAAACACCCAAACTTTCTCAAAAGAAAAAATTTCGATTTAACTCCACATTAATTTTATCATAAAAAACGCTTTTTTAAAAATAATTAAAAATAAAACAAGTTTGCAGTACCCCAAAAAATACAATATTTTAACAAACAAAAAATAAAAAAAAATTTTTGAACAAAAAAAACATCGTCAGTACATAACAGAACATTTTACCTGACAATGTTGCACCTCAAACAAACAAAAACAAATAACCAAAATAAAAAAAAATTCCAAATTACTGAAAAAGTTAAAAAAATAATTCTCTATATCGCCTACCTCCTCGTGGTGAGAATTATACACTCTACAATTTAACCCCCACAAAACTAAACAAACAACCCTAACATATACCAAATAACATACACCCCCACAAACACCATATAAACATAACCCACAACCACAACCCCACCCACTACTCAAACAAAAAAAAAAACCCCCCAAACAAAAAAATCCAATAAAACCACAACCACCAACCAAAAAAAAAAAAACATCCAACAATTTAATATAATACACAACCCCTACATTACACCACACCCCACAAACAAACACACATACCCCCCAAAACAATACCCAACCACTCCCACACAACCCATTCCCATACCCCTCAACTACCCACCATAAACTAAAAACCACCCCCCCAACCAATAAACAATTACCCACCCCCATATCAATACATCACAAAAAACTAACCCAAATAAACCCAAACCCCCAAAAACAAACCCACCACTAAAACCCCCCACCACAACACCCCCCAAAACACCAAATCAATAAACACCCAAACCAAAAAAACCCAATCACACAACCAACAAAACACCCCAAACCACCCAAACCCCCAAAATACACCAAAACACACATACACCCCAAACCCTCAATATAAATCATAAAAAACAACAAAAAATAACAAAACAAACCCCATAAAACCCAACTAAAAACCCCACCAACATATACCCAAACCCCCCCCAAATCCATAACTATTAAAAAACAAACAAATATATAACCCACACCCCCCAAAACCCATACCAACCATCCAATACAACTACACCCATTAAACCCAACAACCAACCCAAATACCAACAAAATAAAACCAAAAAACACAAATAACCCACACAAACCAAAAAACTCATAAAACCATCACAACCAAATAAAATCAAAAAACTCAACCCCCCAAAACCAAACTCAAACCCCAACACAAAACCTACAACAAACCCCCCCACCACACACCAAAACTCAATCACCAAATTCATTCAACATACAATAACAAAACCATACCCCCCAAAAAAAAATCCCAAAAAACAACCCAAAACAAAAAATAACACCCACAAAACACCCTCCTACAAACAAAAAACCCCACACCACCCTCCCCCCAAAACACAACAACCTAACCAAAAAACCCTCAACATCCCCCACCAAAAACCCCAACCCACCCCCCAAACCAGACCCACCACCTCAACAACCATAAACAAACACCCACCAAAACTAACCCCAATCACCCCCCACCCAAATACCCCCATCACCCCACCCTACACCCAAAATAAACCACATCCTAAAAAACAAACCCCCTTCATCCAAAATCCAAACCCCCAATAAACCACAACCCAAAAACACCCCAATAATCCCCTCAAAATAATCCCTACACAACTAACCAACTAAATACCCTCCCCCCACCATAAATACCCCCCCCAAAACCTCCAAAATCACAAACCCACTATCCACCTTCCCATACAACAATAACAAAACCTAAAAATCCAAAAAACCCAAATTACCTTTTTATCAAATGAAAATTATAAAAAACTATTCACCCCATACCACTAACCACTTCAACCACCAACACCTCCAAAAAAACAATAAAACAATCCACCACACCAAAATCCCAAAATAAAAAACTAAACAATACAAACCCACAACCCCCCCACCCCAAAAACAAACACCTCAACCCCCCCCAAAAACCACCAAAACCCCACCCCCAAAACTATAAAAATACACCTAAAATACCAATTCCCCCCCCAAACATCACCACCCCTCTAATAAATACACAAAAACCAACCCCACAACAAAAAAAATAAACATCAACCACTCCCAATCATACACCCCCCACCCCACCCCACCCAACCAAACCCCCAAATAATTCCAAACAAAACCCAAAACCCCATCAAAACCAAAACACCAAAACAAAACACCCCAACACAAAATCAAAACCTACCCCCAACACCCCCTACAAAACCCCACAAACACCCAATCCCCCCCCCCCCCTCACCCAATACAACTACCCCCACAAACCCCCCCCCTCCAAAAAAAACCAAAACAAACAAAACACCCACAAAAACAACAACTACCAAAACAAACACCACAACACCACCCCCCACAAACCCCCCAACCAAAAAACAACACACCCCCCCATCCCCATTTCACCATCCACTACACCACCCCCCCAATAAAAAAACATAACAAAATCAAACAACAAACCCCTAACCATCAAAACAAAATCAACAAATACCAACAACCCAAAAAACATCACCCCCAACCAACCCCCCTCCCCCCAAAAAAAAAACCACAAACCCCCACAAACACCCCCCAACCAAACCCCACAAAAAAACCCCCCCCAACCCCCACCCCCAAACCAACCAAAAATACTCAACAAACAACACAACCAAAAACACCCCATTACCCCCCCCACCAAATCAAACAAACTAACCAATCCAAAAATCAAATTCAAACCTCAAAAAATAAAACAACAACCCCACACATCCCACCAAAAAAACCCCCCAAATACCCCCAAAACCCAAAAATCCCACCCAAAAACAAAAAACACAACCCCCAACCAAACCAACAAACCCCCAACACAAACATCCACAAACCCCAAAAACCACCAAAAACACAACCAACCCCTAAAAAACCAACCTCACCACCCACATCCCTCAATAAAAAATCAAAACCCCAAAAAAAAATATCACAATCCAACAAACAAAAAACCAACCCCCAATTCCTTCAACCACTATCAAAAACAAAAAACCCCACAAAACAAAACAAACACAAAAAACAAACAAAAAAAATAAACCAAAAAAAAAAAAACAAACCATCAATCCAACAAAATACACCACTCAAAAACATCAAACCAACAATACCAAAACAATCCCCAAATCAAAACAATCACCACCAACCCCAATCACAAACAATCACAAAC